>CM017897.1:31234401-31281613 GCA_008369825.1 Triplophysa tibetana
CTTTACACATCCAGTACCATATCTTATCACATGTAAATTAATATATTATAATTATATACTGTTTATAAAATTACTATATTCGGATTATAAGTAAATATGTTGCGTTATATCTTTCAATATATGAAAAGCGGTAATTCCTTATGTAATTATTCAATATATTTACATTTACACAATACTTATTCTTTATATTTTCTATATACCATCATATCTTTATATATTTATTTTTAGGAAATACATTTTCTTTCCGTAGGGAACACTACTGAATAAAAGAAAAAAACATTTGATTCATTTTAAACTATATTTTCAATAAATGCACTTTTAAAGTTTGTTGTGGTTTCGTTTTTGTCTGCATGATATAATGTTAGTTTACTGAGTTGTTTCAGTTAATTCCAGTCTAGTTTGCTACTTTATTTAGACAGTATCTAGGCTGTCACTTTCATTTAATAAAAGTAACATTATAAAAACTGTTATGATTGCAGATGCAGTTAAACGTCAGGAGTTTATTTGAACTGATGTACATACATACAGAATAAAAGTCCCCTTCAACAGATTTCATTTCACATCCAGAATATTCTGTGTCAGAGATCAAGCAGACATTTATAAACATGAGAAAGTGCTAAAATACCACAATGAGCTGAAAGACCTAAAGCACTAGACACATCACTATCATCTGTTAGTAAACTCATGTCATCCTCTTGACATCCACAAATAAATGTCAGTAATGTAAACACTGGTCCAGAGCATTCATTTTTAAGTGAAATGGAAGTGAAAGTGACCTATTTGTCAGGTGTGGTTACCCATACCCGATATGTCACCTCTGCTTTTAACCCATCCAGTGAATAGTGAACACACACGCACGCACAGCAAGAGGGCCGCAGCTCTGCACAGTTTAGCTCCAACCAGCTCTAAACCACACCAGCTTGGAAGTTTCTAGTAATCCTGAAGATGTTGATTAACTGAATCAGGTGTGTTTGATTAGGGTTGGAGCTAAACTGTGCAGAGCTAAGGCCCTCCAGGAACTGAGTTTGAGAACCGTGCTTTACGGTGTGCTTAAAGGAAGCCGCTTCGTTACACTCAGGGGCGAGACTGGAGCAATCGTCCGGGCAGAGCTGTGCTCCTTCGTTACCTGATTAATTTCTTCCCATTCAATGTGTGTTCCTACCTTATGTTATTTAAATAAAACCCTAGACCGAGCTTTGTGTTGTCTCCCTCTTAATGTTATGGCAGTGCCCGTAACAATCTCTTTGTAAATCTTATATACACATTTAAATCTTGAAGATACTAGTTTCACATTTTGGTTTATTGGTTATAAATGTTCAGTTTGTTGTGTTAAAAAACTGAGACTGGAAGTTCTTCTGGACCAGCGTTGTTTACATCATCTGAAATCACTCACCATTGTAGCAGATGAATCCCAGCATATTTTTACACTTCTGCTGACGCCATTTTCCATTTTCCATTTCTCATAACAGCACAATTATTTGTGTCAGTTGATGGTTTAGTTTCCCAGTTCAGATATTTCACAGGATCACCCAGAGACCACTTCCATTTATAAACACCTGTTCTCTTCAGTCCAATCCAGACCTTCTGATTGTTATTCACAGTCTTCTTCAGCTCGTTCATGTCATTGATGTTGTTGACTGTGGCCAGATCTGTGTAGTTCTCTCTGCAGTATCTCTGAGCATCAGTTCAGTTCATTTTCATGTTCATATAGTGATAGCTGCGCTGAATGCCTTCAGATAATGAACAGAGAGCTGAAAGAGAGAGTTTGAGTCTTTATTAAACATACAGAATCTATTCACATAAAACAAAGATCAAACCAGAAACAAAAACTCACCAATGACAAGAAGACTGAAATACAGAGTCTGAGCCATTTCTGAATAAGAAACACATCAAAAACATTAAATGTAAAGAATCACATTTTGTTAACCATAATACATAAATAATAAAAGTATTTACAAAATGTTACTTGTTTAAACTATAATATAATATGTATCAAATACATGTGATATAAAGGTTATTACACAGTGTCAGTTATGTTTTTTAAATGTCTCTAAGTGTTAAAACTATCACAATGTTTATAAAACAGATTCATATCAAAAGGATAATATTAATAAAAATGAGAATGTAAATAGTTCTTACTCTTCATCTCTTGTGTGTTTCTCTCCTGAATCTGCTGCTGTCTCTCTCTCTGTATATGTTTATGTGTTATTATTTCAGATCTGATCTTCAGCACCTCCCATCATTTGGGTTTTTCACTAGGAAGAAATATTTTCATATTTTACATCCTGCTTATTTGTATATTTTCATATTTTCCACATGTTGTAATAATAAACAGAACTAAAATGAGGATAAATGACACTACTTGCATAGTGTCACGTACGAGTCATGAATCAGCGTCAGTAAAACACAGTGAATAAAAGATATTAGGAGGCAGGTGTGATATAATTCTTCAATACATATATTTAAAACACTTATAATTCACTTGAATTTAAATAATCTCACTAGACATCTTTTATGACCTACAGGTGTAATACGGGTTCACAGGATCATGAGAGAAGTGCGCTGTCTCTTTAAGGGAATGTATGACAGAAGTAAAGTGACAGTGGTCTGTAATATGTGAAGGTGAAGTTTGCTTTTTGTCGGTTGTCATCATTGTTGAGTCTTTGTGTGTCCGGGTTCAGATGTTAAAAATATTTGAGCTGTAAAAATAACTAAAGCAAGCACTGATCATTATAATGATAATTTTTTTTACATTAGTGATTGCAAACACAAAAGTATTATTGATTCAATGGATTTCATCTCCTCTCTTCTGGTGGTTATCACGTGTTTTGAATATATGAATATCATTTTCTAGTGAAATTCTGTTTAAACCAGAGACAGAAAACACAAATGAGAAAAGATAACATCAAATGTTGACGTCAATGTGGAAAGTTTCAAAACACACGTTTCCTAGAACCTGAAAAGATCAACGACTATACTTATTGTTTTGAACCTGACGAATAACATCTTCACAGTTCATCATGTACATTTTGTGCATTTCCCACTGACGTCATGTAAAGCTCAGAGAAAGAGATTCCAGTTGAAGAGATTTTGAGTTTGTACAGTATCTCAAACACTCTTTCTGTTATCTGCAGATCTGAGCTTAGCTACTACTGGAGGTTCTTGCAGCAACATTAAAGATGAGTTTACCTAGAGTGTCCTGTACATAAAGTTCATAATATATTGCTGAATATACTCTGTAAACCTCTGAATTCAAAATGTTCTCCCATCAAAGGAGATGATGCGACTGGAACAAAGAATGTTTAGTGTAGAGTCTATTATTTTGTGTACACTCATAGGTGCTCGATGTGAGTTCTTTTCCCCCATGTCTTCTTCCTCTCTGGAGATGAGGACTACCTTTGAACATTTTCTCATCATTTGCTCACCCTCCAGTTCTTACAAACAATATACATTTATTTGTTGTGCTGAACATGAAGATATTTTAATGACAGTTTGTAACTAAGCTGTTTTGGGTAAACATTGACTCTCATTGACAAGGTAAGTTGATCTGTATCGCATATTTCACTCACAATGATAACTCAAACTGCTTACGGTTAGTGTCAGGCTAGAGACACACTGCCAGCAACGGGTGCTTGATAAAACTGCACAAATGCTCATTGTTAATTATTATAGTAAACTATCAATGTCAATAATAGACACAACTTGTACTCATTGTGTGCCCCATTGTGTGAAAACTAAGCTGAGTTAAAAAAAATTGTGGTTCATTATTGGTATTTAATGGAAACCACTAGAATTTATGTAAGACTATTTTTTATCAGGCTGGGTTTATGTATAAATAGTACATCACAAATAAATGACCATATAGCTGGTTTTCACATGGATCTCAATCAAAAGTGTTTTGATTGTACGCTTTAGGGATTGTACACATGTACTAATGTAGCTCTTAACTGACTGAGTTACACAGATCAATAAAACCAGCAAGTCCCCCCAGCTATCATTGCTATTGAAATCTTGCTTGCAATAAATCTTTCATGCTCTTGATCACATATACAGTATATAATATGCATTAGTTAGTGTGGTGGTCCTCATGGTGTTGATCACATATACAGTACATAATATGCATTAGCTAGTGTGGTGGTGCTCATGGTGATGATCTGGGACGGGCGAGTGTGAGGCTGGAAGGTAAAAACACTGTATACTCACTAGTAAAAACTAGACTACACCACTGTGATGAACATTGAACATCAAGCAATTAACAATGATAGAGAACGCTGCGTCAATGACCACACTAAGAGGAACGTCTCTGCGCTGGGGGTCTCATGCTTCCAGAGGGATATTGAAGCCTGTGCTGCGACTTCCCCCGGACTGACCTGAGGTCATATTTGAGGAAGGATGTCACATTGAAGAGCGGGTACGGCCCTGCGTGTGAAAACAGATGTGTGGCGTGAGAGCTTGACAACAGAGTCAAATGAGTGAGTCGTACACCCAATGTGTGACAGCCGGCGGCCCTGAAACATCAAAGTAAATATTGATGTCAACATGTGATGTTATCTCATCTCATTTGTGTTTTCTGTTTCTGGGTCGGAACAATGACGTTCAGAGAAGCAAAAAGTGATGATTCTTATATGATGAGGCTCTCAGATCGTGTCCCTGGACTCACTTAGCTTTATTTCTCTTCATTCCATCGGTCCATTATCCATCGGTCCGACTATTTTGATGCAAATAGTTAATGTTAATAAGTAAATATGTATATTTTTACTCGTTTATTTGCTCAAAATTTAAAGGGATAGTTCACCTACATTTTTTTCAAACGAAACATTCACGTGTGTTCAGTTCTCTTCCTCATTCAAATGAAGTTTGCCTTAAGCTTTTGGTTAACAAAAGTGTTCCGTACTAAAATTCATTCCAGGATATCTGCACTCCTCCTGTAACCAAATGTTGGTGTGACAGGAGTCCTTTCATGCTTATTTTTGTGAGCAGTGTTGTAATGGTGGGTTAAATTAAAATCCTTACAAATATTGTTTACAAACAAACTAAGCGCACATGTTTCTGTGCACAATCGTCTTATATTGTGGTATTTTGTTGTCGTACACTCTAAAAAAAAAGCAATTATCTATATTTTTGAGTTATCTTGTTTCTTTGACTCTACACTGCTCTCTTTGTGCGTTTCTCCATGTGTGAACACAATTTAGCAGCAAGTCAAACTCCACTCAAAAGAAGACAAGAGTCAGGGTATAGTTTCCAAAACTCCTTGTTTACTCCAACGTGCTTTGAATGAGAGTGAAACTAAAAAAGGTAAAACACAAATAAAGTTTTCTTAGTAAACAGAATATAACCATTTGCACACAAAGTTATAAAGAGCAGAATTTACATATTGTACAAATATGTACTAAACAACACTTAATTATTACCAATATAGTGTAAAAAATAAAGAGAATGTTCTCAATTTACACATTTGACAATATCTACTTACTAACAATGCTTTCGAAGGCATGAACATTATAGAAAAACTGGAGCAGCAGTCACATGAAGCATATTGAGAGATAAACTAAAAGTAAGACGAATGCTCCCTTTCTTGTCAAGGAAATTTCAAATTAAGAGTCCTGTGCGAGAAACATTAAATACTTAATTCGGAGGAAAGAACAGACTCAGTTACATTTTATTTACTTAATCTTCTAATGAGTCACCATCATGGTGTTTCCTTGTGATTTGCTACAATTCAATTCAAATCAAGTTTATTTATATAGCGCTTTTCACAATGTGCATTGTTCCAAAGTAGCTTTACAGGGGCAAACAGGAAAAACAGAAAAGGTAAAACACAGCACAGTGCATGGTATTTATACAACGAGTAAGATCATACTAATAAATAATATCTAATTTCTAAATAAATAAATAAATGCAGTCTCCCGGTGAGCAGGCCAACACTGCCCTGCTGTGGCGAGGAACCCAAACTCCCATGATTGAACCAGGCTCAGCCGGAAGGGCCAGATCCCCTCTGACGTGTCATAGCTGGACTCATACTGCTGACATGTGATTTAAGTTTAGCATTTAATACCAAATATTGTAACTTCAGCATTAATAAGACAAATAGTCCGTCTTTGCCTCTTGGTTCTTTTTTTATTTTGTCTTGTAAATTCCTTCATTTTTTCACTATGTGTTTTCAAATCCACACTGTCATTACATCTCGTAAACCAACGGTAATATGCAGAAGGCCACGCATGGCTAATGCTAACAACCTGCGTACTCTTTCAGCATCCAACACTACCTCTATTACCTTTCCAATTGGTTTATGGAACTGCCAATCCGCTGTAAACAAGGCAGATTTCATCACAGCTATTGCAAAACATTCTGGTCTTTCTCTTTTAGCACTTACTGAAAACTGGATCAAACCAGAGGACACTGCCACACCGGCTGCCCTCTCTAATAATTACACTTTCTCCCACAGCCCACGCATATCAGGGAGGGGTGGAGGAACCGGTCTACTCATTCCTAACGACTGGAAATTTAAACAGCTGGCACCCTTATGCAACAACACCGCCTTTGAGTTTCATGCTGTCACTGTCATCCACCCTGTTGTAATGCATGTTGTAGTTCTCTATCGCCCCCCAAAGCACCTTGGACTCTTCTTGGAGGAATTGGATACACTTCTGTCATCATTCCCCGAGGATGGTACTCCTCTGGTGGTACTTGGAGACATCAACATCCACCTGGAAAACCACAGGCTGTTGACTTCAACAACCTGACTGCATCGTTTGACCTAAAGCGAGTCCCCACTTCAGCAACCCATAAATCTGGTAATCAACTTGAATTCATCTACACACGCTATTGCTTCACCCATCACTCCCAGGTCACCCCACTGCACACGTCGGATCATTTCCTCATCACTCTTGATCTCGACTTAACTTCTCCAGACACTACACATGCCTCCCCACTGGTCACATTCTGACGCAACCTATGATCACTCTCTCCCTCCCGCCTATCCTCTGCAGTCTCCGCTACTCTCCCACCCCCTAAACAGCTCTCTGTCCTTGATACTAACACCGCCACCCACACCCTTTGCTCCACACTAACTTCCTGCTTGGACAGCTTATGCCCTCTTAGATCTAGGCCATCTCGTGCATCTCCTTCTGCCCCCTGGTTATCTGATGTTCTCCGTGAGCATCGCGCCTCTCTCAGGTCTGCTAAAAGAAAGTGGCTCAAATCAAAAGAACCTACTGACCTCTGTCTCTATCAGTCTATTCTCTCTTCCTTCTCTGCGGATGTCTCCTCTGCGAAAACCCAATTCTACCACACTAAAATCAACAACTCTCCTGACCCTCGTACTCTCTTTAAAACCTTTTCTGCTCTCCTTTGCCCGCCTACCCCCTCACCTCCATCAGACTTAACAGCTTACGATTTTGCATCGTTCTTTGTAAAGAAAACGAGCACCATCAGCAATCAATACTCTGCGCCGCCGCCTCTTTACCACAGTCAATCCCCAGACACATGCTTGTTCCCCTCGTTCTCTCTCCTATCTGAAGAGGACGTTTCCAAGGTAATTTCTTCTAACCACCCGACTACCTGCCCTCTAGATCCCATCCCCACCCTTCTCCTCCAGGCCATCTCTCCATCGGTTGTTCCCTCTCTGACTCACAATATCAACTCATCTCTCACCACTGGTACATTTCCTACACTCTTCAAAGAGGCCCGTACCACCTCACTACTAAAGAAGCCTACTCTTAATCCTGCGCTGTTAGAAAACTCTAGAACGTGTTGTATGTAACCAGGTCTCATCCTTCCTCACCCAGAACAACCTCCTGGACAGCAACCAGTCTGGGTTCAAGAGCGGTCATCCCACTGAGACTGCGCTGCTCTCTGTTATTGAAGCCCTGAGACTGGAAAGAGCTTCCTCTAACTCATCTGTTCTCATCCTACTGGATCTATCTGCCACCTTTGACACTGTTAACCATCACATCCTCCTGTCCACCCTCAAGGCGATGGGGGTCTCTGGAATGGTGCTACAATGGTTCAGGTCTTACCTCTCGGGTAGGTCCTTTAGAGTATCTTGGAGAGGTGAGGTGTCTGAGTCCCAACATCTCGACACAGGTGTGCCTCAGGGCTCAGTGCTTGATCCGTTGGTATTCTCTGTATACATGACATCCCTTGGCTCTGTCATTCGGAAACATGGCTTTTCCTATCACTGCTATGTGGATGGTACACAACTCTACCTGTCTTTTCGCCCTGACGATCCGAATGTCTCTGCACGCATCTCAGCTTGCCTAGCCGACATCTCGCTCTGGATGAACGGCCATCACCTGCAGCTGAACCTTTCAAAAACAGAACTGCTTGTTATCCCGGCTGATACAAAGACGTATCACAACCTTTCCATTCAACTGGGCTCATCAACCATCACATCTTCCAGAAAGGCAAGAAACCTGGGAGTGGTGATCGATGATCAGCTCAACTTCACAGATCAAGTTGCCAGCACCGCCCGGTCCTGTAGATTCATCCTCTACAACACAGGTGTCAAACTCCGTTCCTGGAGGGCCGCAGCTCTGCACAGTTTAGCTCCAACCCTAATCAAACACACCTGATTCAGTTAATCAATATCTTCAGGATTATTAGAAACTTCCAAGCTGGTGTGGTTTAGAGCAGGTTGGAGCCAAACTGTGCAGAGCTGCGGCCCTCCAGGAACGGAGTTTGACACCCCTGCTCTACAATATCAGGAAAATTAGACCCTTCTATCAGAGCATGCTACGCAAGTCCTAGTACAGGCTCTGGTCCTGTCCAGACTGGACTACTGCAATGCGCTACTGGGAGGACTTCCAGCTTGCAAAACCAAACCTCTACAGATGATCCAGAATGCTGAGGCAATAGTTATCTTTAATGAACCGAAGAAAGCACACGTCACTCCTCTATTCATTAAGCTACATTGGCTCCCTATAGTTGCTCGCATCAAATTCAAGACTCTGCTCCTGGCCTACAAGACCACCACTGGTTCGGCACCACCTTATCTTCACTCGCTAATGCAGACATTTGTACCCGCCAGATCCCTACGCTCTGCAAACGAACGGCGTCTTGTGGTGTCTCTCGCGCACCTTCTCCGGATCTGTTCCACCTATGTGGAATGATCTGCCCGCTGCTACAAGATCTGCAGATTCTGTAACCATCTTTAAGAAACGCCTGAAACACATCTCTTCCGCAAACATCTAACTGCTCTGTTCGGACTTTATTTTCTTCTCTACTCTTTGAAAAAAAATATTATGAATGGTTCTGTATACTGTGTTAGGCACATATGCTGTTGTTGTACTTATGCTGTCCCAATTGCTTCCATTACCTGCCCCACTTGCAAGTCGCTTTGGATAAAAGCGTCTGCTAAATGACTAAATGTAATGTATTGTAAATGTAGTCTAGTTAGTCCATATCCTTGTTTTCATTTGAAATTATCCTGTCTTGTTTCACCCCTCGTGGGTTCTGTTTTGCCTGTTTTGTAAGAGTCTTGTGAAATACAGCTTTCCTGTAGCTCAGTGGTAAGAGCATTGCGTTAACAAGGCAAGGTTGTGGGTTCGATCCCGGGGGATTGCAAATACCAATGTAAAAAATGTATAGGATAAAGCAATGTAAGTCGCTTTGGATAAAAGCGTCTGCCAAATGCCTAAATGTAAATATTAAAATATCTGTTAACCCCTTCATCCCTGTGTCTGCCTGCAATTGGAGAAGAGGCTGCTGGCCCCCCTTGGGTTTGCGGACATGGTCAGGTTCGTGAGCAACCGGAGCGATCCCGGAGGTGAAGTTCCACTTGGGACTTCCACCTCGCGGTTGAGCGCTCCGGAGGTTCCCGTTTTGGCCGCCGCTACCCTGGTGGACTCAGTACCCTCTGGCTTGAGCTTCATGGTCGCCGGTCCCTCTGGGGGAGTCCGAGACGAGTGGGGGAGGAGATAGTGTATTACATAATAGTAAACTAACGTATAGTAAAATTACTTAAAAATGTGTGCTCTGGAATCATGCAGTTGATGTAGAGACGTCAAAATGGAGAACTTTTGTTGGATTTGCAGGTTCTGCGGACAATAAGAAAAGATATATACAAATAAAACTTCTGCCGTTTCCCCGCTGCATATTTAACTACTGAACAGACTATCGATGATGACGTCACTAGACACGAGAATCATGGCAAGTCTCAAACTTCTATGTAAATTAAGTTTTCTTTGAAACCGGTTTATGCATGTAAACACTCGAAATTTGATTTTTGATAGATGTCAACGCACTCACTGACAGAGCAAAACTGTTTTATATTTGTGTAACCGAGTGTTAGAGAAACAAAACACAACCCGGAAAAATATTTTATTATGTAGGTTTAATCTGACTGCTGTTTACAAACAAGTATTACAGCGGTCGATGGGATCAAATGGGTTAACAAGGAATAAAAGAAACTAGCCATAAAAGGTTTAAGACAAAAAGGTCCTATGAGTTTTACAAAAATTAAATATATGTCTTACATCTGCGGCTGAATGCAAAACCAGCACACAGCAAACACTTGACTCAATTAGGTTATAAACCTCAGTAAAACAAAAGAAACACAAAAAATCGGTACACACAAATAAAATGAAACAAAATACGGTAGTGGCTGTGCATGGAAGATAAAAACACATTAATTAGCCACTTTACATCAATTATCAAAAACACATTACATATTACATTTACCGTCAATATTCATCTTACAGAGCTATTAACAAAGAATGAAAGAAAGATTCATACAGGAGTAATAGGTTTTAACCAAACTAAACTTACATACCCAAATGCTCGCTAGCACTCACCACGAGGTTCACTCCCCACGTGCACAACCGATCCACGTAATCTATTAACATTTACCATCAAACATGCATTTAGACAGAGCAATATAACCCACAGATAACATTTATGGGTGTATATAAACACAAACAAAAGATATTTACCCATAATTACACCTATGCATCTAACATCAGACCGCAATGACACGCATCACACAGAGAATGTTTCACTCTTTTTCGCGGAGCCACACATGCGCACAAAGACTCAGCGCACTGACTCACGTGGAGGGGAGAGAAATCTCTTAAAGGGCCATACACAAATTTTACAACACATCAGAAAAGTTGCATTTTTACCCCCAGGCCACATTTGTTTGTTTATTGATACTTTCAGTTAACTCTTTAAATTGAAAGAAGACCCGAGACGATTCTTTGCTTACGTGTAATAAAGAGAAAGAGTGTATCATAAGAAATTTGCTATTACATGGTGTGATTGGGACATCTTTAGACACATGCTGTAAGTGAGGAACCAAACACGACAGACTGTTTCAGTTTTAAAATTCAGAGCGTTTTGGAAGGATCCAGGTTTTTTTTGTGAAGAGGGACAGCGGTGAACAATAGACTTGAAATGTGTGAAATATAAATCTTTTGAGAAACTAGAAACATGAACATCCATTGTTAAACACTCAAAAAACATAATCAAAGCTTTGAAAACAGCCAAAGAATGGCACCTTTAATTCTTTTTCTATCATTGCTCATTTTTAAAAATGGCCACTGGGATCCTGTAAATCACCATCTGTTACTGTTTTACGTCTCACTTTTATATTTTGTTACAATATATATTTTGTATTCTGTTATACCCTCATCTGTTGAACATTTTTAAATTTAAAAATATGTTACATAAATATATAAAGTTTGTAAAGGCGTTTTACTGAATGACTGCAATAACACAACACTCAGAGTTATAATATAATAAAAAAAGAAATATGAAAAAAACATAATCTTTTCACTAGATATAAACATATTGTGTATGTCATGAATTGATCAGATAAATCACTGCTCAACAGTCAATTTCTTTAGCGTTATAGCTCAGTGTAAACGTCTCCAGCATTCACAATGAGGGTCGATGTAAAAGCATTCGGGCCCTGTTCAGGTCAACCATGCCCAGTGTGAGCAGGCTATCAGAGTGTACTTGTAAATTTCCAAACATTTAACATGATCAATATTTATATTAAAAAAGCATTAAGTTTGATTAATATTTGACATATGAACTTGACATATTTCAGAAACTTAGAGATTTTTTCAAATCATGTTTAATTATTGTTTTGGCGGTGAAAACTTTAACTGATAAATCTGTCCAAAGCTGAAGTCATTCACCACATGTCACCTCAGGTCACCTCAGACTTTGTATAGTGCGGGTGGGGACAACGATTCAGATATGCAAATATGCCCAACCTTTAATGTGATTTAAATTCCCAGGCAAAACTAATATTGACTCTGACAGTCAGGATCTCACACAACACACACACCCTAGTATGGAAAAGAACAGAATGTTTTACTAAAAGCAAATCTGCAGTAGCCACTAATGCAAATTGTATTATAATCAGGGCATACAGAATAATACAGACCTCAATGTGTGTTGATTTTTCATATATTGTCCATGCAGTGGTCTCCATTAAATATCCCAGTCAACAATGTGATGTCACCATAAGCTTTCAGAATACTCATGATGAGTTAAAAATGTAACCACACATCAAACTCACTGTGTGCTCAAACTGTGATCTTGGAGGTTTAGATGTGACTGGTTTGTCATTTTAAGTGTTTGCTTTTCTTCCTCTGGCTGCTGGAACTCTGTGTCCACTGAATGAATTTCATTTGTTGTATTGAGTCATGCCAAAGGAGTCTTGGATGGTAATATAAACATGAGTAAATGTTGATGAGAAAGCTGTCCATTTGTGAGACAGTAGAGCTGGAGATCCAGCTGGTTTGATACTATAAAATATTATAAAGGTCTTCTAAATTAATTATGCACATACAGTTCCAACAATTTATAATTTAGACACAAATACATCAAGAGTCAGTGTGTTGCAATGCTTACTAGGAGTCATGAATGAGTTTTGTACTATGATGTTACCCAGCATTCAATGCAGCATGAAGCTTTCTGTAAAATGATAACCAGACTAAAAATACTACATGAGATCAATGACTTACTATAATCAGTTAACCAGTATTCTCTGAGTGTGTTCACTTCTGTTTTTTATTTGACATTACAATTGTGGTTTATAATTCAACAATGTCAGCAGGCAAAGTAAAACTAGTACATAAATGTTACGTGTTAAGAGTCCAGGGGGCCGTTTCAGAAAGCAGTGTAAGTGCCAACTCAGAGTAAGTAAATCCCAGAAAACGGAATATACAGAGTTTTTGGTTTCAGAAAGTGAGGTATGTCAAACCCGCGACTGCGGGGTAACTCAAGCCCATTTCAGAAATCGAGGTATCTTATACTCCGAGTGAGTAACCAGAGTAACATACTCCGTGAACCTAACCTGGTCGGGAGCAGGTTTTATTCTGCAAACCCAGGGTTTGTTACAATCTCCGCCCCCTTTTCGAAGCGCGATGGGTGTTGAAATTGCATACGTCATTTGTTTATTGATTCATCTTGCTAATCGCGCTCAATTTAGTCACACAGACCTTAAAATGTCATGTCCGCTTATTCAGGAACCCATAGATGAGGAAGCTGCATTAATACGCAGAGAGTTACATTTATGTCGGGAGAGAATTGTGAGGCCCCGTTTGGACGTTTTATCTTAACTTTTAAGGCCCGTTTAAGTCGAATATTTAACATTTCCTAAACAGGCATCCTACTAGCAAGAGCATTTTATTTCTTTAAACTTTCCTGAAAGGTGTTCTTGTATTTCATATTCAGCTTCTGCCGAGATCTTTTTATTGCAGAAGGATTGCGCCTACATGAGAGCGAGAGAGAGAGAGAGCAAGAGCGCGCGAGAGAGAGAGGGAGAGAGAGAGAGAGTGGGGGAGAGTTAAATATAATTCCCATTTTCACAGTTTCAACAAAATAAATATAAAAGTGATTGACATATAAACTTGAGCATTAACAAGTGAATATTTTTTTTCTAAATATGTGCTCATATTCACCGTACGCTTGTAACAGTACCTTCAATTCGATTGGCGACAAATGAACACGTGCTTTTGTCACATGCCGTTGCCATGGTGAATCGTGCTTTCTTCACTCAATAGATGATGGCTTTTCATCGCTATGCTGCACGTGCATGACCTAGAGGGAACTTACTCTGAGTGGATTGAACTAACTCAAATCAGCTGGTCTGAAACTGAAAACTCAGAGTAACCATTCTCTGAGTAAATCAACTCAGAGTTCAGATTTTAACTCGGTGTTTGTTGAACTTCCTTATTGAAACGGGCCCCAGGTAATGAATCCATATTCAGAATCAGAATCAGAATCAGAAAGAGCTTTATTGCCAAGTATGTTTGCACATACAAGGAATTTGTTTTGGTCACAGGAGCATCCAGTACACAGAATGAGCAACAACACAGAGACCATCAAACAATACAAAAACAGTTACACAGATGATTTAAATAAGGGCCTATGGGTATAAAAATTAAGAAATACAATACAATAAACATAAGAGTTAAGCTATAGAGAGTAAAGTTATGTGTGTATGTAAATATGTACAAGTAAAAAACAGAATAGACTATTTCAGTAAAAGGTATGCGTTATATACATTTCATCCACTATTATTAGAGATGTGGCACTGTCTGATCATTTCTGTATTTTCTTTGATATATCAATTAGTCCTGCCACTGAAGATAGACCTGTCTCTATAAAAAAGAGATTCATAAATGAGAACACCAGTGAGCTATTTATGAATGCTATGTCTTTGTCACCGAGTATATCTGCAGACTCTATTGATGTTCTCCTCGATAGCTTTAATGAAAAAGTAAAAAATGCTATCGATGACATTGCTCCAGTAAAGGTCAAAGCGATAACTGGCAGGCATAAAGCACCCTGGAGAAACTCACCAGAAGTACAAAGCATGAAAAGAACATGCAGAAAAGCTGAGCGTATGTGGCGAAAAACCAAACTTGAAGTTCACTATAACATCTATAAAGACAGCCTGCATGCCTTCAATGTTGACTTAGGCAAAGCCAGACAGAATTTTTTCTCTAACATTATAAACAGCAAAATAAATAACACTCGCACCCTTTTTGCAACTGTAGAGAGACTAACAAATCCCCCTAGTCAAGTTCCGAGGGAAATGCTGTCTGATGACAAATGCAATGAGTTTGCAACTTTTTTCCTTCAAAAGATCAGTAATATCAGAATTGAAATCAGCAAAGCTTCATGCGGCAGTCAGGTCAGTCTGACTTCAGTACATCAGAAATTAGTAACTTTGTCTGAATTTCAGACAATTGATCTCAAAACCCTGGAGGAAACGGTCCAGCATCTTAAGGCATCAACTTGCAGCCTTGACACACTTCCCACATCCTTTTTCAAAAGAGTGTTTAACTGTTTGGAAGCAGATCTCCTAAAAATAGTTAATACCTCACTGCTCTCAGGAACTTTCCCCGAGTCCCTAAAAAATGCAGTTGTCAAACCTCTTCTAAAAAAGGCCAATCTAGACAAAACCTTACTGTCTAACTACAGACCAATATCAAATCTTCCTTTTATAGGCAAGATCATTGAAAAGGTTGTCTTCAATCAGCTGACCAAATTTTTGAACTCAAATGGCTACCTGGACAATTATCAGTCTGGTTTCCGTCAGCATCACAGCACAGAGACAGTGCTCATAAAGATAATTAATGATATTCGATTGAATTCTGATTCAGGCAAAATATCAGTTCTGGTTTTACTAGATCTCAGTGCTGCTTTTGACACAGTGGATCACACCATACTCCTAAATAGGCTGGAAAACTGGGTAGGGCTTTCTGGATTGGTACTTAAATGGTTTGGGTCATACCTTAAAGGGAGAGGTTACTATGTGAACATAGGCAACCATAAATCTGACTGGACACCCATGACTTGTGGTGTTCCACAGGGCTCAATTCTAGCTCCGCTCCTCTTCAACCTGTATATGCTCCCACTTGGCCAAATAATGAAAAAGTACCAAATTGCCTACCACAGCTATGCAGACGACACTCAGATCTACCTAGCCCTCGCACCCAATGACTACAGGCCTATTGACTCTCTTTGCCAATGCATTGATGAAATTAACAGCTGGATGTGTCAAAACTTCCTTCAGTTAAATAAAAACAAAACTGAAGTCATTGTTTTTGGTAACAAGGATGAAACTAACAAGGTAAACACATACCTTGACTTAAGAGGTCTAAAGACACAAAGCAAGGTAAAAAATCTTGGGGTCATTTTGGAGTCTGATCTTAGTTTCAGCAGTCATGTCAAAGCAATAAGCAAATCAGCGTACTACCATCTCAGAAACATAGCCAGAATCAGATGTTTTGTCTCAAGCCAAGATTTAGAGAAACTAGTTCATGCTTTCATCACCAGCAGGGTGGATTACTGTAATGGACTCCTTACAGGTCTTCCCAAAAAGACCATCAGACAGCTGCAGCTCATACAGAACGCTGCTGCCAGGATTCTGACCAGAACCAAAAAATCTGAGCATATCACTCCAATCCTCAGGTCCTTACACTGGTTACCAGTTACTTTTAGAATCAACTTCAAAGTATTATTAACTGTCTATAAATCACTCAATGGTCTAGGACCTAAATACATCTCAGATATGCTCATTGAATATAAACCAATAAGACTTCTCAGATCATCAGGATCAAGTCAGTTAGAGATAACAAGGGTTCACTCAAAACAGGGCGAGTCAGCGTTTAGTCATTACGCCACCCGTAGCTGGAATCTGCTTCCAGAATGACATCAGACGTTCACCAACAGTAGATACTTTTAAGTCCAGATTAAAAACACACTTGTTTAGCTGTGCATTCACAACCTGAGCACTTTGCTGCTTTACATCAACTGCACTTCTATTTATCATTTATTTTTATTTTGCTCTTATTCTTTTTATATACTGCATACACTCACATTTTTAATCAATTTTATTGGTGTTTTATTGTTTTAAATAATTTGCATTTTAAAGATACGTTTTATTCTTTCTGTCAATCATTTTATGTAAAGCACTTTGAATTGCACTTGTGTATGAAATGTGCTATATAAATAAACTTGCCTTTCCTTGCCTTGCCTAAAATAAAACGTTTATTTCTGTATTAACTCCTCACTATGAAATAATGACGTAATGGTGTCATCACAGTCACTTAAAGAGTTCGTTCAGAAAGCGTTATTCATTATTCACAAGCTTTGGGTGTCCTTACGTTTATATAGTTCTGCCATGATGATGGAGTTTCTTTTTCGAGCGAGAGAAGTGTTCAGCACAACAGTTGTCAAAGAACGAGTTCACCGAAACGCCGCATCTGCTTATAGGACCTAGTAGAAACACGCGCACGTTATTTACACGTTTTTTCTTCGCGAATCCTCAACAGCTTACAGTAAATCTCCATGCAATAAAACTTACAAAAAGCACGATGTTAAAGATTTTCTAAGAAACAAAAGAATACATTTTAAATAATAGTTCATCCCAACGAAAATAATGTCATCATTTATTCAGCCTTATGTTATTTCATACCTGTTTAAATTACTTTGTTCTGACGAACACAGTAAGATATTTGTAAGAATGTTAGCAATTTTTAATTCTGTGACATCAGTGACTCCCAAAACAGGAACAATTCAATGGTAGTCAAAGGTGCACTAAACTGTTTGTTTTCCTAAATACTTCACAATATCTCACTTTGTGATTAACAGAAATATATTTAATACTTTGGTAGTGGATGATGTCACAGAACTGAAAATTGCTAATATTCTTAAGAGAACAATGAAATATAAAGTAAATGATAGAATTCTCATTTTTGGGGTGAACTAGCCCTTTCAGCGGATTTAAAGAAAATAATAGATTAGATAGAATTGATAGACGGCTACTAGCCATGATTTGCTTCGTTTTTATCTATTAGCAATACGAGTATTAAAGGTGTGTTTGAGGAAGGGAAGTTAAGTTGACATTGGAGACACGGAGAAGATAAAGATCATTCTTAATATTGCGTAACCACGCTTATCACAATAATTATACTCATTGCCACAAGTTACGTCTCTATTTATGTTTGAGAAAAACGGTGAAAATCGAGTCGTTCAGTTGATGTGGTGGCTCTTAAAAGAGCCGTTGAGTTGTTATCAAAGCGGGATTTAAGCGCGTTCTCCGCGGATGCGACGGGCCAGCTGAATGTCTTTGGGCATGATGGTGACCCTCTTAGCGTGGATGGCGCACAGGTTTGTGTCCTCGAACAGACCGACCAGATAAGCCTCGCTAGACTCCTGCAGAGCCATGACGGCTGAACTCTGGAAGCGCAGATCCGTCTTGAAGTCCTGAGCGATCTCTCTCACCAGGCGCTGAAAAGGCAATTTACGGATGAGCAGCTCGGTGGACTTCTGGTAACGGCGGATCTCTCTCAGAGCCACGGTGCCGGGCCTGTAACGATGAGGCTTTTTCACGCCGCCGGTGGCGGGAGCGCTCTTACGGGCGGCTTTGGTGGCGAGCTGCTTCCTCGGGGCTTTGCCACCGGTGGACTTACGAGCGGTCTGCTTGGTTCTTGCCATCGCTGCTGAATCTTCTGCGTTCTGTACAGAATATGTCTTCAGTGTCGATGTGCCTGATTTTAAAGGCTAGAACGCGCAGTACGTCAAGAGCACGGAGACACTCGATTGGCTGATGTGTGATGTATGATCACACATCAGTGCTAGGCCAGAATATACCAAAACTTAAATCCCAAAAAGCAAGTGGTATCGACGGTATCCTAAACGAGATGATTAAATACGCAGACCAAAAACTTACACTCGCCATCCTCAAACTGTTTAATATCATCTTAAGTACAGGTATATTTCCCACAATCTGGAACCAAGGACTCATAACTCCAATCCATAAAAGTGGAGACAAATTCGATCCTAATAATTACCGCGGAATATGTGTAAACAGCAACCTAGGTAAACTCCTCTGTAACATTCTTAACAGCAGACTTCTCCAATATCTAAACAACCAAAACATCCTGAGAAAATGCCAAATTGGTTTCCAACCCAAATACCGCACATCCGATCATATATACACTCTTCGTACCTTAATTGACAAAGAAACTAACCAAAATAAAAGAAAGCTCTACTCATGCTTTGTTGACTTCAAAAAAGCTTTTGACTCAATCTGGCATGAGGGACTTTTTCTTCAGTTGATTCAATGTGGCATCGGAGGAAAAACCTACGACATCATCAAATCAATGTACACCAATAACACATTTGCAGTTAAAATTGGCAACAAGCACACAGACTTTCTCTCCCAGAGCCGTGGAGTGAGACAGGGCTGTAGTCTAAGTCCTACACTATTTAACATTTACATGAATGAACTAGCTGGAGCTCTAGAACAGTCACCAGCACCTGGTCCGACCTTACAAGACACCGAAGTGAAATGCCTCCTGTTTGCAGACGATCTGGTGCTGCTGTCACCCACAAAAGAGGGTCTACAGCAACATCTGGACACCCTGCACACTTTCTGCCAAACCTGGGCCCTATCGGTTAACCTTAAAAAGACTCGAGTCATGATATTCCAAAAAAAGCCCAGCAGCCAAAACCAACATAACCGTTTCAAACTAAACAACGTGCCCCTAGAACACACCAAGAACTACACATATCTTGGTATAAACATAAGTAACACCGGAAACTTAAACAAGGCTGTAAATGACCTGAGAGACAAGGCACGAAGAGCCTTTTACGCAATCAAAAAGAATATTAAAATTGACATCCCAACCGTAATCTGGCTGAAAATAATACAATCAATTATAGAACCGATCGCGCTGTATGGAAGTGAGGTTTGGGGTCCTCTCGCCAACCAAGAGTTCAGCAGATGGGACAAACACCCAATAGAGATTCTGCAAACAGAAATGTGTAAAAACATTCTACGGGTACAGAGAAAAACTCCAAACAACGCCTGCAGAGCAGAATTAGGACTGTATCCTCTAATCATTAAAATACAAAAAAGAGCTTTAAAATTCTACACGCACCTTAAGAACAGCGACACAGACACACTCCATCACAAAGCCTTAAGACATCAAGAGCTGAGCCCAGAGAGAAACCCCTTCATCCAACTGATCTCACAACTAACTCTACAACCCCAAACATGCCCAAGACAACCCCAAACCCCAGCCAGACTAAACCAAATGATCAAAAGACAAAAAGAGAAATATCTCCAACACTGGACAGAAGCAACAGCTCAGCAAAGTAAACTGGAATGCTATCTGTCACTAAAGAGAGAATATAAAGTGTCAGAATACCTCATAAGCGTATCAGATCCTAAACTAAGAAAAGTGTTGAGCATGTACAGACTCAGTGATCACCAGCTCACTGTAGAGACGGGCAGACACAGACAAACATGGACACCGAGAGAAGAGCGACTGTGTCCACACTGCACACACAATCAAGTGGAAACAGAGCTGCACTTTCTCCTCTCCTGTCCCAACTACACACACATCAGAGAAACATTCTTCCCCCAGTTTACAAACTTACACAAAGACTTTGACCAGTTTCAACAAAAGGACAAGATCTCATACATACTGGGAGAAAACTCAAGAAGCTCAAACCTGGCCGCAAGATATGTCAAGTCCTGCCACGAGCAAAGAACAAGCAGCACAACACAACACAACACTGACAGGACAACACACACAAACTGACACTATCACCCTCATTGAGAACTTTCATTAAAACTCTTTTCCTGTTTATATTGAGATGTTTATATATATATTTTTACTTATAGACTTTTAATTTTATTCTATCTTATTTTTTATCTTAATCTGTATTTGTGCATGTTTATATTTAATGTTGTGCTTTGGCAATGTACATTTTCTTTTATCATGCCAATAAAGCTCCTTTGAATCTTGAATCTTGAATCTTGATCGAGACAGTGAGCCAATGGCCGCGCGCTATGCGTTCAAATGATACTGGCGGGACATTGCGTTTCCTTTATTCAGATCACGTGTCACGTACACAAAACAAGATCGTCATATTATTTCTCTTTATCTCTTTATTTAATACTCGTGTGTTATTTATCTGACCAGACCTCTGCACGTTGCTGTTGAACAAAGTTCACATAGAAAGGTCTTCAATTACAAACCAAATTAAAATAATACTTCACGTTTAAGAACAAGTGCAGCAACAAAGTTGTTAACGACAGAAGCGCTGCACTTTCTTGCGCGTCTTTACTTAAACCCGTTAAAACAAGACGCTGAACAAATATTTTATTCCGATAAGACGTCAAAGGCATCTTATCAGTTACTTTACGAGTAAACATAAGCATCTCTTGCAAAACATTTGGGGCAGGGGTCTCTCATACTGATCTGAAGAATGCGTGTTAATTTATAGCAGTTCTATGATAATGCATTAATATACAATTTCGATGGATCAAAACAGAAACCTCGTCGCTCTCTGTGATAATGTGGGTGGCTCTTAAAAGAGCCTTTGGTTTGAAAAAAAGCTGACCCCGTTTACTTGGCCTTAGCGGGTTTGTCGGTCTTCTTGGGCAGTAACACCGCCTGGATGTTAGGCAACACACCACCCTGAGCGATGGTCACGCGGCCCAGAAGTCTGTTCAACTCCTCGTCGTTACGCACGGCCAGCTGTAGATGGCGGGGAATGATCCGACTCTTCTTGTTGTCCCGAGCGGCGTTTCCGGCCAACTCCAGGATCTCAGCGGTGAGATACTCGAGAACAGCGGCGAGATAAACTGGAGCTCCGGCACCGACGCGATGTGCATAGTTACCTTTGCGAAGAAGTCTGTGAACACGGCCGACGGGAAACTGAAGACCCGCTCTGGATGACCTAGTCTTAGCTTTGGCTCTTGATTTACCGCCGGTTTTACCTCTTCCACTCATTGTTGATTAAGCTGAAAAACTGCTCACGATTATAGATACACGAAGGAAATATGTCATGAAGGCTATGGTTTTCAGTTTATATACGTGCCTATCGTTCGTCTATTGGTTGGGGTCTTTGAAAAGTTCAAACCAATCACTGAACTTCGCTCCAAACGCCAAAGTCCGCCCATTTCTTCCATCTGCATGGTTTTGTATCAGTTTTTGATCACGTGATCTTTCACTACATTAAATCTTATATATGCGGTATTTTCAGACACGTCTATAGGAAACTATAGTATGAACAAAAGCAAACATTTATTCTGACAACACAACTTCAGATGTTGCGCTGATATTGAATTAAAATGCTCTGACGATCATAACTTGTGTAATTAATTTGAAAAGGATTTCTCAGCGTATTCGTTTAATAAGAACACAACTATAATAATATCAACATATCTATGAAACACTTCTCTTTAGTGGGCTGGTGGGTGGCTCTTAAAAGAGCCTTTTGTAATGGAGAGTCTGGATAAGGAATCTACCTCTTTTTCGGGGCGGCCCTTTTAGGCTTAGCTGCTTGGGGCTTTGTCGTCTTGGGTTTAGCCGCCTTGACCTTCTTTGGGCTTTTAGCTGCTTTCTTCGGACTCTTGGCTACTTTCTTGGGGGCCGCTGGCTTCGTCGCCTTCTTGGGGCTCTTCGTTGCCTTTTTAGCGGCTGTGGCGGCAGGTTTCTTGGCCTTCTTGGGAGATTTCTTTGCGGCGGTCTTCTTTGCCGCTGCGGTCTTCGGCTTCTTGGCAGCAGCAGCGGCGGGCTTCTTCACTGCGGGCTTCTTTGCTTTAGGAGCGGCTTTCTTCGCTGGCTTCTTAGTCTCGACTTGTTTTTTGTTGAGTTTGAAAGATCCTGAAGCACCGGTTCCTTTGGTCTGGACCAGTGTGCCTTTAGTCACGAGGCTCTTGATGGCGAGCTTGACGCGGGAGTTGTTCTTCTCCACATCGTATCCGCCGGCGACGAGAGCTTTCTTCAGGGCGGCGAGAGACACACCGTTTCTCTCCTTGGAGGCCGTCACGGCTTTAACGATGAGATCACTCGCGCCTGGACCCGCTGCCTTGGGTTTGGCTGCAGATTTCTTCTTGGGCGCTTTTGCCTGCGGGGCTGCTGGAGCTGGAGCGGTTTCTGCCATTTCTTAGGTAAAGTATTTAGGGTCACAGTCTGTAGCTGATCAGTAATGCGGGAGGTCTGAGCGGCGCTGCGTTCTTAAACACTACATGAGAACCATATAGACTCAGCTCGACCTGTCAGTGCCTGCGCGCCTCTGTGAGCCGCAAACTCTTGTGTTTTCTCCTGTGACATTTCGAGTAAATATCTGAGTTTTAAAATCATTTGACGGAGTGAAAACAGCGTGAACACAGAGCAGAGATCCAGAGCTTTATTCAGAGACTAAACTACACGACAGTAAAGGCTTTATTATTTCACTGCTACATTAAAAACACGACCAGCATCGATCTCTGGAAAAAGCTGCGAACGAATTTCATGTGATTTGTTTGTGTAAACATTAATGAAACATTAAACATGTTTTCATTTTATTTAACATACATGTAATAAATGACTTGAGTTAAGTTAATGTCATTCAGGGACTTGTGAAGTGTTGCATACAGAAGTTGTTTTGATCTGATTGAAACACACCAAGACTCTCAAGGTATTTGTGTGAATGACTGTTAGATATTATTTTCCCCATAGATAAATAAGCCCACATATATGCATGAATAAGTGTAGCCTATGTGTGTTTTTAAGGCTCACAGAGAGGATAGCTGCTAGCTGAGCAAACAGCTGGCTAAGTGTGGAGGAAGAGGATCTACTTAAAGCTAAACATTCTTTGGCTGACATGCTACGTTTTCTATACCTTATTTGGTATAACCAGTGTCCTAAGGCACACTATATAAAGATGTTTCTTCCATATAGTTTCTATACCTTATTTGTTATAACAGGTGTCTTGTTGTATACTATGTAAGTTTCTTTCTTCCCTGAAATAAATGAGTTCAAAAGCTGGATGCCTCTGTGTAGTTCTTGTGCTCCCAGATCTGCAGAAGAATTTACTCACAACATCCAACCTATTTCTGATTTGATCTATGGGTAATTCTACACTCAGAAAGAAACTTAGTGTTCGCAAAGAACCTGAAGTTTAGCAATGACACAACGCTGTTTGTTTATAAGATGTGTAAATGTGTTATATTAAAACTGATGAAACGATAAAACAGAGATTAAATATGGATTTAATATAATAAAAACAAATCTTTGCGTCCAGTATTGAAATGAAACAGCTGATAGATCGAATGATCTGAATTTGTGTGTGTGATTTCTAGAGATGCTGAAATTTTTACTGAGACTTACTGTTGTATTTATCTGTTTATTTTTTCTAACAGACAAGCAAGTTTGCTGCAGTCAGTCTTGGGTTCAGTATGATTAAAACGTTAAACCAGCTGTTCTCATTACTTTATTTTAGTGTATTATGTTTTTTTTTTGCAGAGTTATTGAACACAAGTACTTTTAACTTTAAATTAAATTGTGTCTGTCTGTCATAAAAAGGAGAAAACTGTGAATCTGTACTGACTTGATGTCTTTGGCAGATGTACATAAACTTACTTGTTTTAAAGATTAATCTTGTATTAATTAAACTGCTTTATTCAGTCACTATAGACTACCAGTCAAACGTGTTTGAACACTTGAATGAAATGTTTCTCGTTGTCTTAAAAATGCTTTAATCTGAAGGTGCTTAAATGTCTGAAATTATACATAAACAGAAATATAATTGTGCAAATATAAACTTCTTCATTAAATCTAATATATTTTATACAGTATAAACATTTTTTTAAATGGATGACTTTGACTAAATAATGAAAAAGAACAACCAATAAGAGCTCAGATGAGAACTTGTTTAGTGTTGTTTGAAGAGCATCTTATAGGTGAAACATCAAGCAGTTGGATGATAAAATGAATTCCTGCAAATGTGAGGAAAAAATGACTACATTGAAGATGTTTATAACAAGTTTATAGCAGATACATAACAGGTTTTATTTAGTTGTTCAGATTTTTATTTCAACATAGTCCACAGTTGCCTTTGTAGTATTCAACAGATTTGATGAGGATTATTTCTAAATTTGGAAAAAATAAGAATTAATGAGTGATTTAGTGTTTGAAAACTTTTGACCAGTAGTGCTTTTTATAGATATGTGCTTACATTTAATCATTTAGCAGACACTTTTATCGAAAGTAACTTACAAAAGAGTTGAACAATAGAAACAATTGGAACGACATCAGGACAATGAAAAACATAAGTGCAGTAAAACTGGAGCCTGTGTGAATGTTGCTGAACAAACTCTGGGTTACTGGATTAGTTTTGGGCCGACAAAACCAAATCAATGTGATCGAGCTTTGTTGGTACCATGCAGCAGCTCATGGAGTTTCTTTCTCAACTCAAGCTTTGATCCTAAAGATAAGATAAGTTGCAAATGAATGATGGACGTTGGCATAGCAACACCAATTCAACATGGATAGAGGAAGTTCCCTCTGTTTCATAGGAAATTAATATGTGCTAATATTAGTAACACAAAAATGTATTTCAGCCAAGGAGTTAAACTGTTTCTGCTGTCCACGCAAGAGAGAAGTGTTTCAGAAACACTGCAGATTGAGTTAATGCACTAGTTAAACCACAACATAGTAGACACTTTTACTGTATTATACTATACTAAGGTATGTATTACAGTAATGTAAGATGTTGTATGTGTATAATGTGTGCCTGTTACCCCATAGTGAATGAAAATATCCTGTCTTATATAAGTTATCATTTAGTGGACCTTTATTTATGAGGATA
This sequence comes from Triplophysa tibetana, assembly GCA_008369825.1. Taxonomy (NCBI): domain Eukaryota; kingdom Metazoa; phylum Chordata; class Actinopteri; order Cypriniformes; family Nemacheilidae; genus Triplophysa; species Triplophysa tibetana. The sequence goes on from CM017897.1 coordinate 31,260,019, forward strand.
AAGCACATGATGAAGAGAAACTCTGTGTGCTTAAGAGAGTTAAGAGATTAATGTACTCTACTGTTCAATAACACGTGTGAATGTGAGGATTATAAATTCTGTTACAGTTGTCTCTGTTATTTTAGGACATTTCACAACATTCCCCTGTAACTCAAGTGTTTTCCTCCAGAGGTTACAGAAGAAATGTGATCAAATTACTATAGAGAAGCTGATTCTAAATAAACAAAGCTAAATACAATGATATCAGTTTGTGAACTCAGAAGTTAGGTGAAGTGGTTCATGTTGAATCAGTTCTGTTTTTATACAAAAGGTCTGTCTCACATCAACAGGCTATCAAACAGTCCTGTCAAAGAAGAGAAGATTGTAAGAAGAGAAGATATTTAAATCATTTAAAGGATTTTGTGATGTTCCTCATTTACTTTATCTTCCTTAAAGCACATACACAACACAGATGCATTCGGGAATGTTGAAGGCATTAAAGTATTAAAACTTCTTATACATTTAAAAATGTAGGCCTTCTGTATGATAAATTATTAAAATACAACTTAAGGCAAAACAGATAAAAATAGATGTTAAAAGATATGTGATGTCACCTGTCAATGTTTGGTTCTGTCTGTATCTTACTGTAGCTGTTTAATAGAAGATAAATGTCCAAACACAGTGAAACTGAAAGTATTCTGCCGCCCAAACAAGAATGTAAAAAATGCAATGCAAAGAAATATATATTTATGTTTTCTTTTATTTTATAGTTGTAATATATTTTTTCATCTTTTTTTATGTGAAATATTTTTTAGTTTATTTAACATTATTATAAATAACTTGCCATTGTTACACGCACTGTGAGTTAGTTGCGTCCCTTATATGTTATTTTGCTCGCCGCCGATTGGTTCACATTCGGTGTGAGATTTCTAATCTAGACCATAAACTGCTCTGAAGCAGGTTAGCTCTGCAGCATATTAGTATGGCGATGAAACCTATTAATGAAGAGTTACTTTCATGGTACCTACAACCCAGGTTTGGAGCAAAATAATTAATTAACCTGGCTGGCCACCTAAACCCACTTCATGGTACAGGTCTCATAGCCTACCTCAGTATACAAAGATAAAGTTGTGTTTTGAAAGAAAGAGAAGAAAGAGACAGAAGTCAGAACTGATGGGTCAGGTGTTTACAGAAGAGATGTGTTTTCAGATGATTCTTAAAGATGGAAACAGAGTCTGATGATCTTGTAGCAGAGGGCAGATCACTAAACAAATGTGGAACAGATCCAGAGAAGGTACGTGAGAGAGATTTTTTACCTTTTTGTGATCACACCACAAGACGTGGTTCATGTTCAGAGTGCAGGGATCTGACGGGTACATAAGTCTGTATGAGCGAGTGAAGATATGGAGCTGCAGAACCAGAGATGGTCTTGTAGGCCGAGAGCAGAGCTTTGTGTTTGATGAGTGCGACTACAGGAGCCGATGTAACTGAATGAAGAGAGGAGTGACGTGTGACATTAGATTAAATTTATTTTATGTGTGCTGATACTAAAAGCATGTGGTTGCATTTCTTTATAGTCTTTACAAATATTGTACATTTAAATTAGTAAAGAACACAACTAATCTAGCCTTTCAAAAAACCTCCCTTCCTTCATCTCTTAATCTGCCTTGAGATTGCATAAGTGTAAGCATGTGACAGAGTTGATTCAACTTTAAATGATAATCAGGAAATAATTTACTTAATGAGAAAGAGAGTTTAAGTTTGCTCATTATATCAAAACTGTTGTGCGTCACACAGCATCTGTGAGGAGAGGAGAAAGAGGGGGTTGGGCTATGAGTTTGGAGGGTCACTGATTGGTTTAAAAGTTTAATTGACTCCAACCAATAGTCGACAGGCAGAGGGTTTGAAATATTGAGAACTCCTGCGCGGAACTTCCATTCTTCCTTCTCAGAGAGGAACTAAAAAATCACAGCTAAAGAAAATGAGCGGCAGAGGCAAAACCGGCGGCAAAGCGAGAGCTAAGGCCAAGACTCGCTCCTCTAGAGCAGGACTTCAGTTCCCCGTGGGCCGCGTTCACAGGCTCCTCCGTAAAGGAAATTATGCGCATCGTGTGGGTGCTGGCGCTCCAGTTTATCTGGCCGCCGTGCTGGAGTATCTGACCGCTGAGATCCTCGAGTTGGCCGGTAACGCCGCTCGTGACAACAAGAAGACTCGCATCATCCCCCGTCACCTGCAGCTGGCGGTGCGCAACGACGAGGAGCTGAACAAACTTCTGGGCCGAGTGACCATCGCTCAAGGCGGCGTTCTGCCCAACATCCAGGCCGTGCTGCTGCCCAAGAAGACCGAGAAGCCCGCAAAGACCAAGTAAACGGGCGAGAGTTCGTTTCAAACCAAAGGCTCTTTTAAGAGCCACCCAATTCACCTTTAAAAGAACGATGTGTCCTGTGTCTCCATGCCGGTTAATTACAGACCAAAACTGCACATTCTGCTTTTAGTTCATAAAACCTGTATTGGATATTGATGTTACTGCTCTGAGAGTTTACTTGTGTTCGTTTACACTTATCACGATGTTTTATCTGAAGCGACTATTAAAGTCTAACGTTCTATCAAACGGATGAAGAATAATTGTAGTATCCAGAGTCATGTATAACCGGCTCTCGTAAATAGAAGTTGAGCGTTTTTGTCAGTAAACGTTTTAATGCTGCACTTATGATGCAATCTGAATAAATGTAATGTTAAGTTGCAAAGTAATGTTAAATAAACAAAGATAATCTTTAATCACGCTTCTTTGTACATTAGATTATGTTTTACTCGACTAGAATAGAAAAGTATGGCGCTAATAACGCCAAGGTCTCGGGTTCGATCTCAGGGGATTCCACACTCAGAAACAAATTATAAGATGATGTGATGAGTCACTTATGATAAAAACATCTGACAAATGCATGAATGTATATTTACTGAATTACTAAAGGATTCGGAGGGCGGAGCTGTGGGGAAAATAAAAAACGTGACGTGCCACTTGCACCCTCCTCGCACGCGTGTGTTTCTACTAGGTCCTGTAGGTACGTATAAATAGCCTCCGCTGTCTTATGTTTAGCATAAAGTTCGTAGCTGTACTCTGAACTGCTCGCTCATCATGTCTGGCAGAGGCAAAGGTGGAAAGGGACTCGGAAAAGGAGGCGCGAAGCGTCATCGCAAAGTTTTGCGTGATAACATCCAGGGCATCACCAAGCCTGCCATCCGTCGTCTTGCTCGACGAGGTGGAGTGAAACGTATCTCAGGTCTCATCTACGAGGAGACTCGCGGTGTGTTGAAGGTGTTTCTGGAGAACGTTATCCGCGACGCCGTCACCTACACCGAGCACGCCAAGAGAAAGACCGTCACCGCCATGGACGTCGTGTACGCGCTGAAGCGACAGGGACGCACTCTGTACGGCTTTGGAGGTTAAACGCGTTTATTCTGAATCAATACATTTAAGACCCAACGGCTCTTTTAAGAGCCACCCACTGTCTCACTCACAGAGTTGAATTTCAGAAGTCATATTACATGGAACGATCCACTTAGAAATACAATTATTATATTACTGGGGACGTTTCGGTGAACTCATACTTTTACAACTGATGTTCTGCACACTTCTCTCGCTCGAAAAATAAACCCCATCAGTACGGCATAAATATATTAACATAAGCACGTGCTGTATATTGTGAATAATGTATAAAATGATGTAATGGTTTCTGTAAAAAAATCTTGTTTGTGTACGAAATCTTAGGGACTGGGATTACATTATTACGTGGTTATGTCATAATGCAGAGTTAATACAGAAATACACGTTTTTTTAATCAAATTCGAAAAAGAGCGGGAAGTGCCAACAAAGGAAACTGAACTCTTTATGGGAGCGTCACCTTCAAACATGAGGCTGTGGGCGGGAAACGCTTTCATTGGCTCTCTATCCGACCCGTCAAACTAAGAGCTGGCCAATAGACAGCAGTAATGGGCTTTTGGCCGGCGACGACACCCAATCACAGCGCTCGCCTGTTATGCAAATATTTGCATGCGGGAGTGAATAAAATACCCATGTGAAGTGACTTCAACACTGTTTTCGTCTTGACTTCCACCGATTACTAACATGCCTGAGCCAGCCAAACCCGCGCCCAAGAAGGGCTCTAAGAAGGCCGTCACCAAGACCGCGGTTAAGGGAGGAAAGAAGCGCAGAAAGTCCAGGAAGGAGAGTTACGCCATCTACGTGTACAAAGTCCTCAAGCAGGTCCACCCCGACACCGGCATCTCTTCCAAGGCGATGGGCATCATGAACTCTTTCGTCAACGACATCTTCGAGCGCATCGCCGGTGAATCTTCTCGTCTCGCGCACTACAACAAGCGCTCCACCATCACGTCGAGAGAGATCCAGACCGCCGTGCGTCTGCTGCTGCCCGGTGAACTCGCCAAACACGCCGTGTCCGAGGGCACCAAAGCCGTCACAAAGTACACCAGCTCCAAGTAAAGCGCCGCTTTCAACTGCCGCACACAAAGGCTCTTTTAAGAGCCACACACTTTATCCTTTAAAAGAGATTCTCATCTTTAAAAATTGTGTGGTGTCTTTTCGTCATGGTATAATTTAAATTGGAACGCGACATACGACGTTTAAAATGGCAACAAACCGTTTCATCAAAAATAAAACATTATGTTGTAAAGAAAATATAAATGAAAAGGTCTGACCTCCTTATGGTTGCAGGATTATCTCGGAAGGTGGCGGTATTGTACCGGATATAAACTATCAGAGTTCGGTCTTCACCTGTTTTAATGCTGAAATACACTACAAGACCTTTGCTCAGATCTTCAGTCTGGACTTGTTTCAGAAAGTCTGTAATTTATCAAATATGCAGACAGACAGTGTGTTTATGAAACTTTCATCAAAAAGTCTGCAAGTGTTTGATGTCTAACATCAGTTTATACAAAATTTGTTGATTTTAGAAGTCTTGTAGTGTATTACAGTCATAGAGGTGTTTTATCATCACACACATTCATGTCATCTATAGTATTTATGATCAAGATCTCTCTTCACTGCTCTTGTGTTTGATCTTCATACAAAACTAAACACAGTCGTGTGCAGAACTGACTCTTATTCTATAGATCTATGAAGTGGAAATGAGAAATAGTAAGATGATTTCATATGAAACATTTAATGTCAAATATGTTTACATTTGTTGGTTTTCCCTTAGATAAAACGTTTAGGTTTAACTACAAATGTTACACTCTGGTAAAACCATGGTTGATTTAAATTTGTATTATGCATTGTCTAATAATGCTTTACGGATAATTATGAAATATAGATGCCGTAAAACATAATTAGAAGTCTTCAAAAAGTCAAATGTATACATTGTTCTGGCTTGCAAATAATCTTTATCTGAAAACCCCAACTTTTAGTTCCTATAACAAAGATAACTTTCAGGTTATGTAAGTAACCATAGCAACTCCAAAGATGACCTGCTCCAGAACAGCTTATGTTCCAGAGTTACTTAGTTGTTTTAAGGAAATGTTTCTAAGCTTTAGGGGTTTTCTGTGCATCTGTGCGATTTTGATGAGCGTAGAGTGGCCGTGGAAACACAGATTACGTAAAATATATACTAATTTTACAACAATATTACAATACATTCCCAATCTCACCCATCGCAATTCTGCATTTACAACATTTTTTTTATTAACTTTATTATTTATACTTTTCAAATGAAATAATCTTTAAATAAAATAATGTAAGCTGTTATTGTTAAACTTTATGTATATATGTATAACCTTTGAATTTAGTTTATTAAAACATCTCCAATCAATGGATAAATATACACATCTTACAATTTACAACATTTAATGGATGTTAATAGTGAAGTATCTTAACATGAGAAGAATAAATCATTTCTCTTGTGCACTTATTGGACAATATTTGATGCATTTGATCAAAGATATTAGTGTCTGATGGTAAGAGAGACAGATTTAAAACTCAAAGGTTGTAAGGTTTATTCCAAGGCTGGCAGGTTTCAAGGCTTTATGAGACCCCCAGTGGGATCAGCATGACATATTGTTCACATATTTAAATCCTTAATATTATTTAAAATCCATTTAAATAAAAATACACTAAAAACTTAGACTTAAAGTTTTTCATATTGACTGTATTCTTTAAAAATGTCTTTCTGATCCTCAGCCTCCTACAGTTTAGTATTGAAAGGTCTTTCTCCAGATTACAATTAGTCTTTCAGGATCGGCCGTTTCCACCTATTTTAACATTTGGAAAGGCTTGACATTTAAGCAAACAAAGTCAAAAGAAAACAAAAGATATATTTTATATTTAAAAGGGATAAATTAAGGCTAAATGATTATTATGTATATATGACTGGGTCTTACATTTTAAACCTCATCCTTCATCCTTCAGACCTTCATCCTCTTCTGTAAATGAATCATCACACATTGTGATTGTGATCGATGTAGTAGTTTCTAGAATGAAAAGAGTCTCCATTAATATGACTACATCAGTAATACAAAGTCAGTTTTCAGAAAACTAAATAAAGGTTTAATACTGCCTTCAAAATGACCAATGTGATCAAATACAGACAGACACGTTAAAATAACAGACAAACATCTCAACAAATCAACAGTTTATGTAACAAATATAGCCATAATGAGTATATATTTTAAATATTTTAGTATAAAAATAGTGTACATTAAAATATTTATATATTTAATTAAATAATTAATTTATAGCGTTTATAGTTTTAACATTAACATTGATCCCACACTAAGATTGAAGCAGATTTAAGTCTTATGTGAAAAAAACTCAGATTTATAAAGTTGTTTTACAGTCAAAAACTTTTAGCTTCCCGGCCGTTTCCATGGTGACTCGTGAGATCTGTGATCCATTGACAGTGTCTTCATGTTGTTTCTGTGAGTATGTGAACTCTGAGTATCTTTAGGGAGATTAAACAAACTCTTCTCAGGTGTTTTGTGAACAGACAGACCCCGAGTAAACAGGTTTGGGTTCATCAACTGAGAGTTCAGAGTTTAGCTGACGGTAAGTTAACCTGCTTTCTGGAATACACCCCTGGACTGGGGAGCGTAGATCCACAAATTATTAAACCAAATTACATTTTCTTTTTGTTTAAAAGTGTAAAAAAACAATTCAATTGAATATTTTTTTATGTCATTCTAGATATGAAAACTGGAGCAGACATGTTTGTCTCCATTACTGATGTGTGGATGTCTTGTCTTGATGCTCAGAGTCACTGCAGACAGCACTACACAGATCTGACCATCGTTCACACTCAAGCTGTATTGAGTGTATTTGGTGTAAACACCAAAGATATAAATGAGTAAAAAAACAAATGTGAAATGATTTAGAAATAAAGTTGTTTTGCAGCAGAGCTGAATAATGTGTAAAACAAGATGCTTGTCGCCATCTAGTGGTTAAAAATGCTGAAGCAGAAAAACACCAAAATCAACATTAAGTCTTTATCCCTGCTGTTTTCCCTCAATGTTAATACTCCCGTAAACATTTATAGTGTTAATGACTTTAGCAATACTCAACTAAAGGAAACATTGATCACTTTAATGGTGACTTTAAATTAAAAATGTTCATTCAAATATTAACTTGAACCATAATATAATTCATGCTAGTTTCTGTATTTTGAGATAAGAAACCAAGCTGAGAATAACCATACGGTGGAAATATTGCTGTCAAGTTCACTCCAAAAAAATAATCTTCTCCTTAGTAAATATCACAAAAATAAACATCTATATTCTCTTAAATATGTGATTATTTTTCAGTGGGACATATTAAAAAAATTATTAAAAAATCCAACAGGTAAGATTTCTAAAGTGTACATATATTATTCAAGTTTATTTATCGAAAATAAATAAGGGTTTAACTTACAAATGATATTTTTAATATAAGCTTAAAGGTGTCCATCGACACGACTTAAACAAATATTATGGTTTGTTATAGATGTAATGTAATGTGTACACACGATTAAAGGTTAAAAAACGCTGTATTTTCCACATACTGCTCATGTTTGTATCTCCTCTTTTCTCCGCCTCTCTGAAACCTGCAGATATTTTACAAAGCTCTTACTGTATAAAGCGAAGTGTGATTGGTCAGTTAACCAGTGAGTAGTGATTGGTGGAATACTGCAAGCGTGTGAAAGAAATGTAACGTCTCTTACCATATTAGTGCATCTTTTCTGCAAACCCACACTTTCATTTTTGCAACTTTACGTTACTAACACACACATGGGCAACTTAATATTTTGGTGAATTCTAATAGAAATATTTGAGGATTATTTACTTGAACTGATCAGTTTTAAAATACAAATTATTAAGTTATTCCTACCAATTGTCTTTGTATTTAACTTCAACTGATTGAATACAATTTGTAGCTAAAGTGATCACATTAGCATCAAGTCTAACTCCATGGAAATCTTGATAAGTAACATTTAGTCTAATCATCTAATCATACTTATGTTACGTTTGTAATATTTTATCTTATTGTTAGATATTAAGCGTTTCCTATCAATTGGCTAAGCGAGAGCCACCTAATTTTAAAGACTTCAAATCATGGTAAGTTGTCCGCTAATACAGGATATTTTAGAAAACTTTAATGTTTATTAAACGTTGACAGTATTTTTGTTTATAAGTTACACAACAGTGTTAGTTAGTTTTCTAAATGTTGGCACATCCGTTTGTATGAGTTTCTATTATATGTTTGTAAAGAAAAAGTATTACTAGAGTAAAAGTATTAAGATTGGATGTAACAAATAATTGGTCCTCCGTTTAAATCATTTATTTAAGTTGGTCCGAAGATTAATTTTTCTCACAGTGCTAACTTTCTGGTATGTTTCCACTTTCTTCCTGTAAAGCTTCACTTTGAAAAATGTTCAGTAGTTTTAATGGAAATATACCAGTAAAGTGCTGTTTACTAGTAATTCACGTAAACAGCTTTGCAGTTAAGACTTCAGGGGAAATACTTCAAGCTGTATTCTTAATACTTTATATATTTGAGTCTTTTCTATGAAGAGCAGGTATTTATAGTCGTATACAGGTGCTAGTCATTTAATTAGAATATCATCAAAAAGTTGATTTATTTCACCTATTCCATTAAAAAAGTGAAACTTGTATAATGTATTCATTCATTCCACACAGACGGATATATTTCAAGTGTTTATTCCTTTTAATTTGATGATTTTAACTGACAACTAATGAAAACCTCAAATTCAGTATCTCAGAAAATTAGAATATTGTGAAAAGGTTCAATATTGAAGACACCTTTCTTCAGGAAAGAATGCCAAATGCTGGCTACAGATTGATGAAAGGAGCACTGAAAGCACAATGTCATCGGCTTCAGTGGAACAGAGTCAAAGCTGCAATGCACCGGATAGATAGTCTTGGGATTCTGTCAAGAATGACTCAGTTGGGGTGTGTCATCAGACGGACATATTCTGTGCCATGCCCAAAGTACTTGGTACATATTGACACAAACCATAACCTGATCAGGTAACCTCTGTTTGTTACTTTATTTTTAACATGCTTTGTATGTTTTTGATCTAATTTCAAACATTGTTTAACATAATTACTTTTCTTTAGGTACAATATTGTGATATTTGCTGGGATTGATGGCTTTTCACGTAAGGTGAGCAACATTTCAAAATATTTCAAGTATTGTTCAAATGAACATCTGAAAATTAGCATCATGACGTACACCTAATTTTATAACTTGGGGGTCATATGTTTACTGGGTGACACAATATCTCTTTGTGCGGATAGGTGCTTTTAAACACAAAAACATTTGAATGCTTTTTTAGATAATGTATCTGAGAGCTGCAGACAACAACCGATCTGACACAACCCTGTGTTTCTTCAGGCAGGCTGTTGAGGAATTTGGATACCCGCTAAAGTAAAAAAAATCTCAGACAACCTAACTCTATTTCAAAGCAAAACTAATTAATATTACATTTCATATGACTGCAATTATAGATATACACAGTAAAGAGCCAGACAGTTGCATTAATGTTTCATTGTTTAGAGTTCGAGCTGATCAAGGAGGAGAGAATGTTGGAGTGGCTCGTCCGATGTTTACTGTGCGTGGGCCAGACAGTAACTGCTTTATAGCAGGCAAAAGTGTCCACAATCAGAGGTAAGGTTGATTATTTCCTTTAAAGAAATAATTTCATAGTTATTTGATAGACTTGTAATGTAACTTGTCTTATTTTTTTGAAAGAGTTGAGCGACTCTGGCGTGACCTCTGGATAGCTGTCACCAGCATGTTCTACTAAATATTGCACACACTTGAGGAAGAGGACATGCTGGATATAAGTAGCACTCTTCACTTGTTTTGCTGCCATTATGTATTTTTGCCCCGACTTCAAGCAAATCTTGATGTTTTCTATGAAGGATGGGACAACCACCCATTGAGAGCAGAGCAAAATCTCACACCAAACCAGCTGTGGGAGATGGGCAGATGGAAAATCACATTACCAATCCAGAGGTATTGAAGCAATTGTCATTCAGAAAGTTTTGTTATACTGTAGTAACCAGAAATTAACTCCTGATGTTATCTAATGATGTCATGGTTAAATAATTGACTCATTTATCTTATGTTTTATGCTAGGAGATGAACATTCCTTATATTGACTGGGAGGACAGTGGGTACTCGAATGATGCGCACACTGTGGTGACTGTTCCACAGTTCGAGAGCCCTCTAACTCCAGAACAAATGGAGCAGTTGAGACAACACATCCATCCTTTACAACTCTCTGAGTCCAATGGCATGGACATATTTTTGAGCACAGTTCAATATGTGCAAACTTAACTAATTGAAAGTTAATCTTTTTGGATGTAATGTGCTTTCAACTGTTAATTTGTACCAAAAGATGTCATTGAATAAATAACAGTTGTTGGCCAAATGTTTTATTGAACATGTAACAGTGATGTTTTTTACTATCGCAATAAGCAAATCAGCCTACTACCATCTCAGAAACATAGCCAGAATCAGATGTTTTGTCTCAAGCCAAGATTTAGAGAAACTAGTTCATGCTTTCATCACCAGCAGGGTGGATTACTGTAATGGACTCCTTACAGGTCTTCCCAAAAAGACCATCAGACAGCTGCATCTCATACAGAACGCTGCTGCCAGGATTCTGACCAGAACCAAAAAATCTGAGCATATCACTCCAATCCTCAGGTCCTTACACTGGTTACCAGTTACTTTTAGAATCAACTTCAAAGTATTATTAATTGTCTATAAATCACTCAATGGTTTAGGACCTAAATACATCTCAGATATGCTCATTGAATATAAACCAATCAGACTTCTCAGATCATCAGGATCAAGTCAGTTAGAGATAACAGTAGATACTTTTAAGTCCAGATTAAAAACACACTTGTTTAGCTGTGCATTCACAACCTGAGCACTGTGCTGCTTTACATCAACTGCACTTCAATTTCTAATTTATTTCTATTTTGCTCTTATTCTTTTTATATATACACTCACATTTTTAATCAATTTTATTGCTGTTTTATTGTTTCTTAAAATCTAAAATGTTTGTGATCTTAAATAATTTGCATTTTAAAGATACGTTTTATTCTTTCTGTCGATCATTTTATGTAAAGCACTTTGAATTGCACTTGTGTATGAAATGTGCTATATAAATAAACTTGCCTTGCCTTGACACCATTGGGTTCGGGGGAAACTAACTGCCCTGACAGAACGTTCGCAGCTGGCTACACGATGGACGCCTGGGAGAGATGGCGGACATCCGTGGAGGACATCGAAGACATCTACCTATTCAGAACCATCATAATAGGTCTTGTGCTGATTGGATTAGGCTTTGCCCTGGGTTATCGAAGAATTCATAAAACGGGAACAGCTGTCCAACGCCTCACAAGGCTGCCTGTATCGATTGAAGCTATTGGAGAGCTAAATGGACAATAAGATATGTTTATGTTCAGCTGTGAAATGACACGCAGGAAAATTCATGTTCATGAACTGCATGATCACTTTTTAAATGTAACAGCATACACAGTTTTTATGCAATAAATATACACGCTAGATTTGTATTACATCTGTAAACTATTATATGCTCAAATAGTGCTACAAACACTGCAGTCAGACCATGTAATAGTTCAAATATAATGATGGTGTGAAAACATTATGACATTTTCTCAGCGATTTATATCTACAGGATTGCTGGTGTGTCTCTTTTGCCATCTATTCATTGTCCATCAGCACCATCTACTGTACAGGAGAAAAATAGATCATTAGAGTCAATATTTTACGAAATATTTTGTGAAAGGTCAGTTTGCAGGACTTTCGCTTCGTTTTATCACATCACCCACATTGTGAATTTAAATGGATAGTTCACCCAAAAATATAAATTCTGCCATAAGATGTCTGCTAAAGATCTGGAAAAAATTTGCTGTGTAAAAACATCTAATGCACGTCTTAGAATGTGCAGTTTTGCATCCATTCTTAATCATAAACATCTTTCAGACAAGATTTCGATGATAATGGACAGCAGACATCTTAGAGTCCTATAACAGATGAGAGAAAGATAAAAAAAATGTAATTCAGGTTTAAATAGGGAGACATTTCAGGTCTTTTAGCACAGCTCGTTCAGGAGCATTTGCTTTTAGACAGAATGCAGTTTAAAGTGTCTAGTACATCCATGGGCAATTTATAACACACCAAAAGTAAGTTTTCTTGGGGATCAAAAGTAAAATGATCGTCTTTTTTCTGTATCGTGACGTATACCGGTGTGAAATTTCTGAAATGAGAAAAAAATGTTGGGCTGGTGTGCCGTTCCCTCCTGACCATAAGTGAAGAGAGGTCACTTTGAGAGGTGGAGGAGGGTCATGTTTTTGATTAAAGATTACAAGTCCAAATATTTATAAATAATGATGTGCACAGATCAATAATTTATAATAAATACTTCACTGAGTAAAACCGTGCCAGCAGCCATACATCACCCTGTAGCCTGAGGCTGGTTAGTACTTGGATGGGAGACCTCCTGTGAAAGCTAAGTTGCTGGTGGTAAAGGTGTAAGTGAGACCATCCTGGGGACACTACACTGAAAAAAGCATTATCCTTCGTATGAGACTTTAAACCTAGGTCCTGACTCTCTTTGGTCATTGAAGAACCCATGGCACTTCTCGTAAAAGAGTAGGGGTGTGACAGGTTTACTGTGGTTGCTGTCGCATCATCCAGGTGGATGCTGCACACTGGTGGTGGATGAGGAGAGACATATGATTGTAAAGCACTTTGGGTGTGCAGCAACACAGAATAAAGTGCTATCTAAATGATTTATTCATTCATAAAACAATTAAAATGATAATTTTAAAGTTCATGTAAGAATCCTAACATTTGCTGTAAAACGTTTCCATTGAACACAGGAGGGGAAGCTATATTTAAGTGTCGTCACAATATAGGTGAAAGAAGATATCTAACAAAAGTGGAAGCCAATGCACAATATGACATCTGATAGGAGAACTCTGAGGATATTGTAAAATTAAGATTTGTACTTAATTTTGTGCTCACCTTTATGACACAGAAAGGTCTTAAGGTCTTTGCAAATACAGTCTGAAAAATCATATACGATATTTTTATTTGTCTTCTTAAAAAAATTTCACAAACAAAAACTTTGAACACTGAGTCTGATGCATATTTAATAATCTATTGCCCAAAAAATTGCAAAACAAAACAAAATTTAGTCTCTAAGCTGTGAACACGATTTTGTTGTACTCTCTCTTCTTAAAAATAGAAAAATAAAGAGGAAATATTAGGTCCATTCAATCCTGAGGTTGAGTAAGGAGGAAGGAGAGTTTCATCTCCTTATCAAGGAACTGCTGGATTATCCTGAGCGATTTAAAATTGACTTCAGGATGTCAGTAGCTTAATTTGATGCTTTGCTAGCAAATCCCCTAAAAACGTAAATTCTGTCATCATTTAACTCACATTCCAGCTGTTCCAATTCTGTGAAGACAGGGGAAGTTATCTGGAAGAATGTTTGTAACCAAATAGTTCTTGGACCCCACCGACTACCATAGTAGGAAAAATTACTAAGTAAATGTATAAGCTATTTTTCTTACTATGGTCATCATTGGGGGTCCAAGAACTGTTTCACTGTACTAATATATAATAATAAAAAATAATATATATTTATTTATAATTTCAACTATTGGTAAATACAAAATGAATATGCACATTACACAGACATAAGGCCAGACCTTCTCATTTCTGTTTGCTTTCTGGACTTCTGGGCTGCGTGCTTAAAAACGAGACCTTAGAAGGTTGAAGCCTTCAAATTGGGACACAGCTAAAGTATATGTATCTCAGGTAATGAGTGAATGAGGAACAGGTGCGTGTGATCAATAGTGTGGCCAACTGAGGTCTGGTGATGGGGGCGTGGCTAACAGAGCGTCTGAGTCCTGACAGAGCTCAATATCAGACTTTTTATTCAGCAATTATGCAAAATCAAAAGAAGTTTAAGCTGGAATTAACAGACATAAGTCAACACACAATTCAGCTACGTTAAACAAATACAATAAAGCAAACAGTTACACAAACCTTCAGACTCTGTATGTTAGCATATTTAAAGTGTAAAATACTTTTGTTCTGCTGAACACAAATAAATAACTTGGAAGAATTTGTGTAACCAAACAAAATATTAATATAGTCAATGGTGAAGCAGAACTTTTTTCAACATTCTTCAAAATATCTTCTTTTGTGTTCAACAGGGAAAAAATACAGGTTTAGAAGAATGTGAAGGTGAGTAAATGATGACAGATGTTTCATCAGTTTAATACAGGCGTAACAATAAGTATTGTTTAAAAGCATAACACACATATTTATAGAATCTGATCAAATAAAGCTCGCTGTAATTTATTCATAAAGAGGATTTTATTCCAAAACTGACATCACTGTGTCTTCTGGATAAGCGTTCTGAGTCCTTCTTCTGTTTTCTGAGAAGATAAAAGTCAATAAAAGTGATGAAGTTCTGTTGTTTGTTTTCTGGATTGTTTCAGGTGAATGTGAATGATGATGATGATGATGAAAACTCACGCGCTCTTCCTGCACAGATGATCTGAAGAAGAATGACAGTAGGAGCAGCAAACACTGACACCTCAACAATCACTAGAATCACTAGAAGACACAAGAACACCATAAAATCCATCAAACTCTCAAACACTACACATGAGAAACAAACACAAGATGAGTTCAGTGAGAGTTTCACTCATGTACTTATGTAACAGGACACATGGATCACAATCAACACTTCATACCTCTTATTATTATTGATGTTGTAGATGATGCTGTAAAATAACAAAGTTTAGTTAAGATGAGTCATAATGTGGAAACACACACACACACACACACACACACTCGCACGCATGCACGCACACAGACGGCGATGATGTACCTTGTTGTTGTTGTTGTGTAGTTTCTTGTGTATTAAGAGTTGAGAATCTCTCAGGGTTTGTGGTGCTCACTAGAATCTTGTTTGAATCTGTAGAAGATGATGAATGTTCAGAGACATCATACTGTAGAACATCACAATCATATTTCATGTTTATGTCATTTCTTCATCATCAGTACAGAGTTTAATGACTGAAGTCACTTTGAGTTCAGGACACTCCTGTCAGAGTGATGTCTTACCTGTAATCTGACAGTATATGTGACTGAGGTCTTGATGTCATTCTTGTGTTTGAGCACACATCTCAACTCTGTGTTGTACACTCTAAAAAATAATCCAGTTGCTAAGTAAAATTAACCCAAATAAACAGCTATATTAATTTAATAATTTCTTTTAAAATCGTTTAAGTTTTTTTTTTAGTAGGACATATTTAAAAAATCCATTAAAATTCAAACAGTTATTTTTTCTAAAATGTACATATATTATTTAAGTTTTATAATGAAAATAAATGAGTATTTAACTAACAAATTATATTTTTAATATACCCTTAATATTTAGGTGAAATCTAATAGATATATTTGAAGATCATTTACTTGTACTGATCAGTTTTAAAATCTAAATATATTAAGTAAATCCTATAAATTGTCTTATTGATTTAACATCAACAAATAAAATTGAGTAACTTTCGCGGCTTAAGTGATCACGTGCGCATCACGTCTGCGTGCTTTCCTCAGCAACAAGTCTACCCATCTGCTCTCCGCGCCTCGGAAATCTTGGTAAGTAACAATTAGTCGGCTAACGTTAATTATACGTATGTCTGTAGTACTTTATCAAATAGTTTAATATTAAGAATTTACTATTAACGGTTTTTGTATTTTACTTCAGCTAAAAAGGGAACATCGACTAACCTCCACTTCAGCTAAGCGGGAGCAAGCTAAACGGTTTCTCTTGAAAATCCTGGTAAGTTACGTTAATCAGCTAATACTGCATATTTTAGTAAAACTATAATCAAAATATAAATAAACTGTGGCGTTGTGTTCGTGTATAAGTTACACAGCAGTGTTAAGTTACAGTGTTTCCCCTAGGTTTACAGCTTTGGTGGGGGGGGGGGTTGGATGGTTGGTTGGTTGGGGAAAATTGACGAGAAATAATTTCCTTTTCATTCTTTATGTGCTATCTATCTATCTATCTATCTATCTATCTATCTATCTATCTATCTATCTATCTATCTATCTATCTATCTATCTATCTATCTATCTATCTATCTATGTCACATAAATTGGTTGTCTGGGAAGGTAATGCTTTGTAAAAGTTAAAAATGTTAACATATATCTCTTTAGAAAAATAAAATAAATGCATTTAAATGTTTTTAAAATTGACTTTTGCAAATAACCTTTGTTAAATTTATAGAAGTATTTGTTAATATTAATGGACCAGAGCTTAAATAGTTTTATTTTTTAACTAACAACTAAAAAAAGATTTATAAATAGTAACAAATATATTGCTCATTCATTGTTTGTTAATGTTAGTTAATACCTTTATGTGATAAACAAATTTTAGATGGGCTTTTTTTGTGAGACGTTTTTTTTTATATGATGCATTTATTTGAGAATAATCCTGTCAGACACAGACGCTGTTCTGAACGTCATCACGTGCGCTGTTCTGAACGTCATCACGTGAGCAGGACATTCCCATACAACACAGAGCGGCCTGCATAGCGTATTAAATATCTCTTGTCTTATTTAATCAGCAGATTTACAATGTCCTGACTAAAAACATTTTAAACACACATGTGTAACTAGTAAGCGGCATGTAATGCATTAATATACATTTTACCTGTCATCCGGTGATGACCGGACTTTTGATGCTTGTCAGGGGCAGGATGCGCAACACTTAGACTTGGAGCAGAAGAGCTACATCTGCTGCTACTCGCAGTAGAGTGAGTGTTGCCATCTTCAGTTACACGTGAGCGTTTAAAAACCGCAAATATTTTCATCTGAATGACGCGACATATTTCCCGCCGCGCGCTCTCTGTCCGCTAGTGTTCGTTTGTGTGTGAGTGTGCACGCGTGCGCACTCATTGGGATAATTGTAAACGCTCAAACACAGACAGAAAAGACACGCCATCGTGGAAATAAGATGAATAACATATTACTTAAGGGTTATTTAGTTTGTTAAAAAATAACAAATTGTAATCTGGCGCTATAAAGAAAATCAAATCAAATTTACTTGACGTTCAAGGGTGGCGGGGCGAGCCGTTAGGAGGGCGGGGCGCCCCCCTTATATAATGGTAGGGGAAACACTGAGTTAGTTTTCACAATGTTGTCGCAGCCGTTTGTATTGTAAGCTAGTACCATTGACTATTTTTTTTAATGGGTTACTTGGTACTCTTTGAATCACCTTGTATTTATTATTTCAACCGAAAAAAAGGGGTAATTTGAATGTATAACGTCCTGTGGAACGTTAATCATGGTCTTACAACTAGACGTGGGTCTCATCAGCTCATCAACTGTATGGGCTGACATTACAGAGCCCTTTTGATTTTCGTGTGATACCGGACTCCGAGAATAAGTGGCGCTGTGGAGTTTTCACCGTGTGCGTCTCAACCTTTATGGGACGCGAACACACGAACGCAGATATTTTCCAAACCGCTGTGTTTTCTATACTGTTTGGCAATTCCGACACACTCAAACGCAGTACCCGAAGATTTATATACAAAAACGTATATATCCCACTGAAATACTGTCCTATCCAGTGCCCAAATTCATGTACCTGATATTCTGATTCACAACCTAGGGAGTAGATTGAGATGCAGCTATGGTGGAGTAGATTGTCATCTTATAATAGAGGTTAATTCCAGGGCGAACTTACTTGCATTTTCTTATGAATTTTAATTGAACATTTTTTTGTTGTTAATGTTGTAACACCTTCCCCAGTAAACTTTAGGATTTCACCTGTAATATGGTTTGCAGCACCCTGAAGGGAGGGTATGTTTTTGTGTGTCTTGTAACATACGGGCTAAAAGTTAGGGTTAAGTATAACCAGCAATCTTTACAATGTGTCCACAGGATTCTGCTGATCATACCATCATTGTGGAAGAGGAGTTGGCAGAGGAGGCTATTAAAATCTAAATACTGCAGAGCAATGGGGCAGACACCGATGTAGGAATAGTGATTGAGGGCATCTCTGTCCTCAAAAATCTTGCGAATCTCATAAGAGCTTGCTCCTATCTTTGGGTCTCACTTACTCACTGGATCTGAGATATCCCAAGACTCACAGATACTCGTTTGAAGTGTTCCAAAAACTTCTTCTTGAACTGGATCCAGCAAAACTGTCTGTTAAGGTTCAGAGACTAAAAAAACAGCTGCTTGGATAGACTATTCAAGATCATCCCACAAAATGGGTACCTGTTTGAAAGTTTTACAATCTTATTGATTGTCTCCAAGTGATAGTTCTTGATCTTGAACAGCTCTACTATTGAAGATCATCGCAATGAATGGGTATCCCTGTTGAAATGTTTTTGATTGATTGTCTTAACGGATAGTTTGCTCAAAATTTTGTTATGTTTTCATGAAACACTCACCCTTAAATTGTTCCACACCTGAACATGTTTCTTCTGTTGAACACAAAAGAGGATATTTTGAAGAATGTTCGTAACATTCTGATATTTGATGAACACCATTTACTTTGCATAGTATTATTTTACCGTGGAAGTCAATGGGGCCCAACCATCTGTTTACCAACATTCTTCAAATATATTCCTTGGTATTTAACAGAAGAAAACAATTATACAGGTTTAGAACAACTTGAGGATGAGTACACAATGACAACATTTTCATTTTTGGTTGAACTATCCCTTTAATGTGGCAGTTACAATAGTAATTAATCTATTGCTGTAAAGGTGGGTGATATGGTTGGGATTCACCAGTAAGGTTTTCTTTAAGGCTATTTTACATGCGAAATACTTCAATGTTATGATGATTTTTAGAATGAATTCACATTGTCAAATGTTAATTCACAAATACATTTTGTAATTTAAATAATGTGTGCACATGTGCTTTCTTTATAACTTGGTTTTATTATTCATTGTAAAGTACTCTGGAGTAAAGGGTAAATACAATTTAAACAAGTAAATGTAACATTTTGATAATTGATAGTCCAATATTACATTAAATGCACATTTAGTAAATAGTGAAAACTTTAACAAAAAAGTGCTATATTTTCAATATATGTACTCATTTATTTTGGTGAAACAATTTACACTAAAAATTATTAGTAAATGTATAGCTGCAAAATCAATGAAATTTACTGTTCAAAAAGAGTAAATTGCAATAAAAAATATAAGTAAATCTGAATAACTCTACTCGATTTTATTTGTCACATAAAATAATAAAGTTATTCAGATATCAAAATAAAATATATTAAATCTACTCGATTTTATTTGTCGTATATATAAATGGTGTTACTCAGATTTACTTAATGTTTTTAATTTGATTTACTCAATAAAACAGTATATATGATTGAATTCACAGCTATAAAATTTACACAATTTTTTTTGTGTAAATTGTTTCACCAAAAAATTGAGTAAATCGCAGTAAAACATTTTAGAGTGTAGTCTTCATTCACGAGTGTTGTAGTCCGAGAGAGATGAGACCGAGTTCATCTGATCTTATCTGATATCTGGAGTCTGTCTGTAGATCAACATCAGTCTGATTCATCCACACCAGCTGAAATCCATCATCACTGGACACATGATCACAGTCAAATGAAAACAGCTGACAGGAGAGAGTGACAGATGTGTTTCCTCTTATCTCAGTCTGTGATGATGATGATGATGAAGACACTGAAACACAAATCACACAACACACTCTCAGTACTCATGAGTTTCAGTGAAAACACAAGAGATAAAGAGAACTGTGATCTGAAGTTAAACAGTGTTCATATAAATGAAGAGAAACACTGACCATGAAGAACATGTAGATTAACATCTGAATCAGGTCCATGATGACTTCCATTCACATATTGTCTGCAGGTGTAACTTCCACCATCATGTTGTGTTGTGTTATAGATGTGAGAGAGCAGTCAGATGTCAGACTCAGTCTCTCAGATCTCTCTGTTTATCTTCTTTATTCTCCAGTAAACACTTCTACTGCAGATGATGTTGTATAATTAAAGTAGATCCATGTAGTTGAGGAGCATTGATGAAGAGCATCATTACAGACAGAGACAGGACACACTTTCACCAGAACTGATGAACACATCAGTCACTTCTGCTCCACTCACACCTGAAACAGCAGATGACATTATTCATATTAAAACATGACAATATATTAAAACAGCTCAATATTTATCTCCTAATGACAGATAGATTTTATTATTTTTACATCTCATAATTCAGAAGTTTTGGCAGCAGCAGATAATGTGATCTAGTTCCTCTATCATTGACTCTTGACATCAGACTTTTGAATTTGAGTAAAAAGTCAGGCTCACAATGCCACCAAAATCAGATTTTTGCTCATATGCGACCCAGATCTGTGTACTGCATGATAGCTTGAACAGGACAAACACAATGAAACACGATCTTTTTAATCTGTTCTGAGCCACTTCCATATGTGGTCCTTAATCAGATACAGGTCTGATGTTTCGCAATCCCACCTCAGTCTGAACGGTCATAATGGAATTCATACGAGGTTTGCATCATTGTAGATCGACTTGCATCATAATTCTGAGCTAATTTAAAGCTTCACGCACTATTCTATTGACGGAAGTGCACTTTACAGCTCGGCTGCCAAACTTTAAGCATCACATTATAAAATTAATCCCTGCACTGTCTACCGCACGTGAGCCACACGATGCGATGCAACAATAACTATAGAATCGTTATAATAATCCGGACTGCTCCAGTAATGCTGTAAAATCGCACGGCGAGAACAATCCATCAGCACCACTTTAAATCAAAAACGCTCGCTGACTTGACCTTTGCTTCATTCTGTATGAAAGCATGCTGCCTGTTACGTGTTAAGGTTGTTTTGAGCATGAGCATCAGTTTATAACCATCACCAGGTCACACTGGAATCTGATATTGGCCACATTTAAAAATACTGAGAACAGCCAAACAAAAAAATCTGATCTGAGAAAAAAATCAGAATTGAGCAGTAAGACTTGAAGTG
>CM017897.1:31281713-31343111 GCA_008369825.1 Triplophysa tibetana
TTTTGTGGTGAACTAATCCTTTAAAATAAGTTCTGGATGCTTGTTTGGTGTACAAGAGATTGTCTAAAAATTCACAGTTGTCAGCACCGAAAAATGTTATGTTTCTCTGATTTGCAACTTCTTGTTTCTCATTTGGTTCAAACTAAATGATGTTTAATTCACTGAATTGGCTCTATCACTGTCTCCTCGTGTGTGTGTGTTTGGGTGTACAGTAGTAAATATGAAAGCGCTATAAAATGCCTCATGCATTCATTCAATGTAAAGTAGGAAACTTTACAAAAAAAATCTTTGAGTCTGAATGTGCTAACATTATCTAAAAATAAGAATGGTGTGCTCTTAAAATAAGAAAATATGGCTTGAAATTTCTGATTCTAGGATAGACTGTGTCAAAATAAACAATACTCTTTTAAATATACTTAATTCATTTAAAGAAATCCCCAGAATTGGCATTTTTTCTAAGTAAGAAAATTCAAGTTATATTTTCTCAAAACAAGCGAAATAATCTTTTGCTTTTAGTTCTAGGCTAGTTAATTTATCTTGGAAGAAAAAAAACAAGAATTCTTGTTTTATTAAGATTTTTTGACTCAGCAAGATTTCATTTTTGCAGTGTGCGTGCGCCCCTCAAAAACAGGTGCCTCTTTATCTTGACACTTTCTGGGGGTTCGGACGATACATGATTTAACCGTGTTTCTATCCAAGATGAGCTCATGGTTAGCGATAATGAGCTACCCAGTGTCCTTGGTTGTTTGTGATTTAATTAGACTTCCCTACAAGAGTGTGTGGGGTGTAGTCGTTAGTTCTAAAGATATTTGGTGTGTGTGCAGATGTTCAAGTTATCAGACTCATAACTTTACTTTGTTAAAATGAGCTCACTGTTTAGAGATACCAGCGTCCTTGACTCTATGCAACAACCCAAACTTCCTTATTAAAATGATGTGTGGTGTCCGTGTGCTAAGATAAGATGCTTGTTGTTCATGCAGGTGTTCACGAGCTCATACTTATACATGAGGCCCAATGTTTCATAAGAATACTGAAACTATAACAACTAACTAAATGTATTATTTTATATAAGAAAAATCAACCTATAATAATATAAAAAACCACCATAGTAATAGGGAGGTTTTTTACTACTGCTCCTTGTGAATCTCAAAGTACTAATCCAACATCGTTGTGATTAGTGTTTGCTTTGTTTAAAATTACGCATGTGGCAGATGCTTTTATTCAAAGACTTACATTGCAGTATCTATACATTTGTTTCTAACATATATGCAATGCCCTTGGATCAAACCAACGGCGTTGATGTGTTGTTAGTGCCACACTCTAACTGAGGAGCGATAGGAAAGTAGTTGAGATCTTGGCTCTTGTGTTTAAATATCTGGATGTATTTGACCACCCATGTGCTTAAGGATCATGCCCAACTGCCAGGATGCATTGCAGTTGATCCGTTGTAGGCTATTGGTTGTCATCATTGTTTTGTTTCATATACTGATTCTTGATGTCTATTTGATTTAGCAGTGTGACATAATTTTCAACATTTCTACAGCTATAAAGTATATGATATGTGGCTTTCCTGTAGCTCAGCGGTAAAAAGTCATGTGGTCAGATGAGACCAAAATAGAACTTTTTGGTCATAATTCCACTAAACGTGTTTGGAGGAAGAAGAATGATGAGTACCATCCCGAGTACCATCCCAAGAACACCATCCCTACTGTGAAGCATGGGGGTGGTAGCATCATGCTTTGGGGTGTTTTTCTGCACATGGGACAGGGCGACTGCACTGTATTAAGGAGAGGATGACCGGGGCCATGTATTGCGAGATTTTGGGGAACAACCTTCTTCCCTCAGTTAGAGCATTGAAGATGGGTTGAGGCTGGGTCTTCCAACATGACAATGACCCGAAGCACACAGCCAGGATAACCAAGGAGTGGCTCTGTAAGAAGCATATCAAGGTTCTGGCGTGGCCTGGCCAGTCTCCAGACCTAAACCCAATAGAGAATCTTTGGAGGGAGCTCAAACTCTGTGTTTCTCAGCGACAGGCTAGAAACCTGACTAATCTAGAGAAGATCTGTGTGGAGGAGTGGGCCAAAATCCCTCCTGCAGTGTGCGCAAACCTGGTGAAAAACTACAGGTAACGTTTGACCTTTGTAATTGCAAACAAAGGCTACTGTACCAAATATTAACATTGATTTTCTCAGGTGTTCAAATACTTATTTGCAGCTGTATCATACAAATAAATAGTTAAAAAATCATACATTGTGATTTCTGGATTTTTTTTAGATTATGTCTCTCACAGTGGAAATGCACCTACGATGACAATTTCAGACCCCTCCATGATTTCTAAGTGGGAGAACATGCAAAATAGCAGGGTGTTCAAATACTTATTTTCCTCATTGTAAGTCGGTTTGGATAAAAGCGTCTGCCAAATGCATAAATGTATATGTAAAATGTTTCATTCAACTATGACTATGCAAAAACCTTTATGATCTAATTGACTAGTTCTTGTACTTTGACAAGCATATATTAAGGAAATATGATTTAATGTTTAAACAATTTTTTTTATTTAAAGACAACGTCCTGAGAACATTTTGGAGCTTAAACCAGTAAAACAGACCTCTTCTGTCTATTTGAACACCATTATAAGCTAATGAGGATAATAATCTAATAAAAGATCAAAACTATAAATGTCATCTTCAGCATAGAGGGACCCGCTGCATGAAAAAAACCTGTTTGCTCAACTCGCTGTGTCTTATTATTACAGAGAAGGAAACGGGAGCGAGCAGGTTTGTTTTCATCACAAGCCTGAAGACCTGGCGTGAAGCTCAGAGTTACTGCAGACAACATCACACAGATCTGGCCACCATCCGAAGTCAAAGTGAGAATGACCAGCTGCGGCAGATAATGCAATAAGTGTACAGAGCATGGATCGGTCTGTTCAGAGACTCGTGGAAGTGGTCAAATGGAGCAAATGTCAACATGTCCTCAATTAACTGGATGACTGGAGAACCTAACTTTGGTGGGCTGAATAACCGGCCTTGTGCTGTTATACATCCTCTTGGTTTCTTAGATGATTGAGTTTGCTCTGATGCCCTGCCTTTCATCTGTGAGATCCGTAAGTGATGCTTTATTCCAACCTATGTTTTCAATACTTAACATGCCACATACCTGCTTTCACACTTTCCTAATTTCAAAAGTGGCACTTTCTGGACTACCTTACAGGGTTGACAAATAGGGAAGATATTGGGCTAGTTTAACACTCATATAACTCTTTTTTTTTCCTGACATATTTTAGTAAAATGTGTTTTAGTTTATGTACAATATGATAATTTTAAAGTATCTAGCAAAATAAAAAGCTTGCGCTTAGTGACCACTTCATCACGTATCGTTTTTAAACTCGTGGCATGGATTTAAACAGATGAACAGAGTAACCGGCAGCTGGCAGCAAAGGGCCAAGTGCCTACAAAAATCATGTTGATGGAAATTGAAGACAACACATGAAAATGCAAGAGATTTATCTGTTTTTCTTTATGAGACACACAAAAACTGTTCCGCTGGCTGGTTTTCTAAGTTTCTGTTCAGAGTTAAAAGTAATTCCCAGACTAATGGCAGAACTTTGTGTCTAAGGACTGTTCTGCTGAACTGAGCCTGACCAACTCATCAAACCACCATATGATCAGTGTTTGATTTAGTTGAGCTCTTAACTCTTAACTTTGTTGAGTTTATTTAATTTCAGTGCTTGAGACGGTGATTAATAAAATCACTTATACATTGAGGAAGCCTAATGAAAAATATATATTTTGATTCTGTAATGTTAGAGGTGAACAAATAACAATCTGCTTCAGATAAAGAGAAGATAAAACTTTTTGCAGCTGGTGAAATTTTATATATTAATTTAATTTATAATATGATGTAAGACAGCCCTAACACTGCTTTAATCTCACACTGTAGTACCACACAACAGCTTTCAGTGTAGAAGCTAATCAGGTAAAGTTTAAATTGTAATTTCAAGTGAACTTTACTCGCTCTTCATTTGAAACCCACATAGTAAAAAACACCTTATGAAAACACTAATAATGAGATCAGTGTTTCATTGAGTTGTGTTCTTGACTCATTAACAGCAGCTTAACCTACAAGATGACAAACGACACAACTTGACTTGCTCTCTACAAAATCAGTCACAGAAAAATAATTAAAAGATATAAATTCAGTTCATTTCAAGATTTGATAAGATACTGAAATAAACTAGTTTTCAGTAATTAATGCACACTGTTTGTTTCTAATGTCATGTATTATGATTGTGGATTTAATATATTAAATCATATGGTAAATATACTATTCTTTGCTATCCTAAGCTTTCCTGTAGCTCAATGGTAAGAGCATTACGTTAACATCGGAAAGGTTGTGGGCCCGATCCCAGGGCATTGAACATACTTAGAAACAAATGTATTGGATAACGCAATGTGAGTCGCTTTGGATAAAGTCATCTGCCAAATGCATAAATGTAAATGTATTCCATTGAAAAAAACACCACCACACAAGTCAGTTATTTAATGACCAATAATGCTAATGCTAAATGTATATAAAAACATTATGGTTCATAAAATATCACAAATAATGTCGAAAGGTTGGAGACCTATAACAAAAACAGATGGATATAAATACTTTAACATTTCTGCATTTTGGTTGGAGTTGTCTGTCCATTTACCTGCTCTGAGCGTTTGCACTGCTGTTGTTAAAATAAGCATGTGACATGCTGCCCTTCATGCGGCGCGTCTTTGGCGGGAGAAGCAGCACAGGTGGAGGGAAAAGGGTTCAAACGAAGCGCGTTTGCCCCTAGATTAAGAAATTAGAAAATATAGCAGCAAAAGTCAATTACATAAATGTTCCTGAGAGCACATGTGATGTGATTCTCTGTTGTGAAGGCGCTCGGCTCAATTTAAACATCAAACGTTTTAAATGGTTTATCAGCCTATGTCTGGCGGTCCGGATGGAACAAACCAAAGATCTGTATCCGGCCCGCGCTACGCTAAATTACCCTTTTGTCTCTTGACTTTCATTTGTAAAATACTTTGGCGTGTTGTAACTGTGTGCATGTGCCGTTTCGGAAATACTTAGGAATTGAGCCAGGACTCGTTGGAAAGGTCTATGCCCATTTGAACGACGCCGACCCCTAGGTGGGGAGCTAGAGCTCCTGGTTGCCAGAAAGGTTGAAAAATCTAAACTTCGGGACCCGGTGGCCTGTCTGTATAGCATGGGTTTAGCCCAAACAATTGATTCCCAAGAGTGGATCAGTATAAGCTGTTCACGATCAAGCTTCATCTCCTGAAAAAGTAAGTTTTACACATCAATTTTAAATCGACCTTCTTTACATTGGTCCGAAGACATGTGTTCTGTCGTAATGTTAGTGGTAAAACGCATTGCGTTTCAGAAGACTTGTGCCCGACATAATTTCTGTAAAGCTTATTCATTACTACGAAAGAAAGTTATAGAACTGTCTATATCGGTGAGTTCAGTGTTTTCTCGAATGTCCTAAGTGCGACAATACCAAGAGCGGATAAAAATCGAGTTCACATTTGTAAGAGTATTGCGTTAACAACGCAAAGTTGTGGGTTCGATCCTAGGGGATTACAAATACCTTTGTAAAATGTATAGGATAAAGCAATGTAAGTCGCTTTGGATAAAAGCGTCTGCCAAATGCATAAATGTAGGTTACGCAGAAATTGCTATTCCAATGTAATAACAACTGGTTGCCGATCTTTACATACCTGCCTGACATATACATGATTAATCTTCAATGGCCAACATTTCATGATGTTCTATCAATGTTTTTGTCTTTTCCATTTAATTTGTTTTCATGAACAAGGCATTAAGTGATTTCTATTGCAGTCAGTGTATAGTTTTGGATGTGGAAGGCTTAACAGACGTTTTGCGCTTTCCGCTCTATTGCTTGTCTTGATCGCGATCTTCCTCCTATTTTGCATACAGGGAGAGGAGCAGAAGCTCATTTGCATTTAAAGAGACACACACAAAAATCCATTGCAGGCACAAATGGTCATCTTCAACATATTGTAATTAAAGAAATTTGGTGTATTTTGAGCTGAAACTTTACAGACACATTCTGGGTATACCACTGACTATTATAACTTGCAGAAAACCCCTGGATAAGGGGCCCTTTAAGTTACGTTTAAAGTGTCCAGTTTTTGTTCGTTTTAATAATGTTTAAAAAAAGTTATGTTCATACAGTGAGGAATTTAGATAAGATTAGATTCAACTTTATTGTCATTACACATATACAAGTACAGTGTAACGAAATGTAGTTTAGGTCTAACCAAAGTGCAATTAGCAAGTGCAGATATACAGTGTGAATAAGTACAGAATACAATTTTAGGGAAATACTATACA
Organism: Triplophysa tibetana; assembly: GCA_008369825.1. NCBI lineage: Eukaryota > Metazoa > Chordata > Actinopteri > Cypriniformes > Nemacheilidae > Triplophysa > Triplophysa tibetana. The sequence continues at coordinate 31,288,113 of CM017897.1, forward strand.
AATGTTGTATGAAAATATGACAGTCGGTATGTACTATGAACAATATATACAGAAGGCTATATACTGTGAACATTAATGTACAGGTGGTTATGAACAGATAACAATATAGACAATACAATAGTGCAAGTGACTTGAGTGTGCATTAGTTACAGACATTAGCTATTAAAGTTGCAGTGCAGTAGATGAGTTAATGCGGTTATTAATGGTACAGTGCAGTACATGAGTTAATGCAGTTGTTGAAGTTATAGTGCAATACATGAGTAGATGCAGATAATACAGTTACAGTGTATTAGTTGAGTTAGTGCAGTTATTGAAGTCACAGTGCAGTAGATGCGTTAATGCGGTTATTAAGGTTACAGTGCAGTAGATGAGTTAATGCAGTTATTGAAGTTATAGTGCAATACATGAGTAGATGCAGATAATACAGTTACAGTGTATTAGTTGAGTTAGTGCAGTTATTGAAGTTACAGTGCAGTAGATGCGTTAATGCGGTTATTAAGGTTACAGTGCAGTAGATGAGTTAATGCAGTTATTGAAGTTATAGTGCAATACATGAGTAGATGCAGATAATACAGTTACAGTGTATTAGATGAGTTAGTGCAGTTATTGAAGTTACAGTGCAGTAGATGCGTTGATGCGGTATTAAGGTTACAGTGCAGTAGATGAGTTAATGCAGTTATTGAAGTTACAGTGCAATAGATGATTGGATGCAGTTAGTTATGCAATAGATGAGTTACAGTGCAGTAGATGAGTTAATGCAGTTCTGAGAGTAGTCAATTAGTGCAAATGAGCATTCAGTGTAATATTCCTGGTGTGCTAGTGAGCAGTATAGAGTGCAAATGATGCCATGTGTGTGTAAACAGTCCGGTAGAGCAGATACATGAAGTACTGGTGTGTACAGTTCAGTCATGGATGCAGCCCTGTTATGCAATGTAAACAATGTAGTACCAGCATTAAAGTTAAAGTTATGAGGGTTAGTGGAATCAGTGGGGAGCAGAGTTCAATAATGAAACAGCTCTGGGAAAAAAGCTGTTTCCTAGTCTGCTGGTTCTTATCCGGAGGCACCTGAAGCGCCTACCGGAAGGCAGGAGAGTAAACAGTCTATGAGCGGGGTGAGAGGAGTCCTTGAGAATGCTGGGAGCTCGACGCAGACAGCGTTTCTTCTGGATGTCCTCAATGGAAAAGAGTGTAGTCCCTGTGATGCGCTGGGCTGTTTTCACCACCCGCTGCAGTGCCTTGCGCTCAGCAACAGAACAGTTCCCGTACCAGACTGTGACACAGTTGGTCACGATGCTCTCTTTCATGCAGCGATAGAAGTTCACCAGGATAGTTGAAGACAGCTGGTTCTTCTTCAGTGTCCTCAGAAAGAAGAGACGCTGGTGAGCCTTCTTGACCAGGCATGAGGTGTTGGTGGTCCAGGACAGGTCCTCCGAAATATGGGTCCCCAGGAACTTAAAACTGGAAACACGTTCAACAGCCATCCCATTAATGTGGATGGGGTCGTGTGTGCCTCCTTTCGCCTTCCTGAAGTCCACAATGATCTCCTTTATCTTGGAGGTGTTAAGGAGCAGGTTGTTGTCTGAGCACCATTTGGCCAGGTGCCGTACCTCCTCCCTGTAAGCAGTCTCATCGTTGTTGCTGATGAGACCAATCACTGTTGTATCGTCTGCGAACTTGACGAAGGAGTTAGATCCATTCACAGATCTGCAGTAGAGTGTGAAAAGGGAGTAGAGAAAGGGGCTCAGCACTGTGGTACACCAGTGTTGAGGGTGATGGTGGTGGAGCAGATGTCGCCTAGCCTAACAAGCTGAGGCCTGTTCGTCAGGAAATCCATAATCCAGTTGCAGGTTGAATTGTTAATGGCTAGGTTTCCAAGTTTGATGATGGAAAATGCTGCATTTTATTCTTTATAAAACGTTATTTCTGTTTATTTCTTCATTTACCTTCTGTTTTCTATTAAACATTAATATTAGAAACAGTAGAAATTTACAAAAAACTTCATTCTGGCTTTGTTTTGAGGAAGTTCATCATGAAATAATTGTTTTTCTATAATACACAATTGTTCATAATGAATGAAACCTATTTCTTGCTATCTTTTTTTTCCCAAGATAATGATGAACTGCTCAATGTAAACCCGGGTTCTTTGTGTCAGGTTCTGGGTCTGATCACATGTTTGTATCCTCTGCTGTCTCTGAGTTTTTTTTTGAGCACATGCTGTTGTTTTTACAGGTCGACATGTGCTCAGTGTGTCTGTGTGAATGTGTTTTTTGTGTGTGCGCTCCACCCCCTTGTTCTTTCACTTAGTTCCTCTGTCCTCTTCTCTACCCGGATGAGCAATCAAGCTGTTGTAACTATGAAGTCTGTCTTGACACATAAAACACAGACGTGGCGTTCGGTGACGATTCCAATGACGTTCCACCTGTTGAACAGTTTAGCAGAGTCAGGGCGTGCTGAGAGAGTTGCTGTAGTCTCCCACGAGAAGAAAGCACAAATGACACTTCAATATCAAACTGTGATGTCAAAGACAGACGTGATGTCATAAGAGCTTCAGCGGTTGGTAACGCCTAAAGCAATTTCCAAAGTGAAACACCGAGTGAAGCTAGAAAAAGAACAGCTCAGTCTTCACCAAAAAGAGGTTGTAAAGAGTATTGAATAAAAGTGTTGATTAATTATGAGCAATGTGTATTAAACATTCATTTCAAAATGAGTTAACCCTGCCACCCCATCCATTTAAAAATAAAAAAATACTTTAAATGGTACATTTGGTCTGTTCTATTGTAAATAAAATGTGGGTTTATGAGATTTGCGCATCATCGTATTCTGTTTTCATTTATAATTTACACCTTTATCTGATTTGGGGTTGTGTATTTTTGCAGTGTTAATAATTACTCTGACCTAACAAATTCTGTTTGTTTCTGTTCTTAGATAAAAGAGAAAGTGAGAGATCATGGGATAGACGAGGAGACAAGATTGACATGGAAAGTGCAGTCAGATGGAAATGTTTTTTCAGTAAAACATGATCAAAAAGATGAATCTGGTAAAAAGCCATGTGAAGGCATGTAAATGTCTTGTGGTGTCATCCCAAAAGGTAAAAAAAAAAAAAAAAAAAAATCTCTCTCACGTACCTTCAAGGGATCAGTTCCAAATTTGTGTAATGATCTGCCCACTGTCACGGATCTCAGAAGGACTCAGATGCAGGTGACGGTTAATACAGTTTATTCTTCACAAAGTTACACAGCAGCAAACAATAAATCGGCAGGGCACTCCTGACCAGAAACATAGGAAACACGGCCGGCTGTAACCTCCGTGAGAGAAATAGTAGACCGAGCACTTCAGACCCTAAAACTGGAAACTCCGCTAGTAGTAACTCCGTGAGAGAGAATAATCCAAACGAAAATCCGAAAAGGAACACGAGAACCCAAAAAGAAGCTGTAAGGTAAAATAAGTCCAAAACCAGCTCACAGGATGTCTCGTTCCTACAAAGGGGTAGAACACAAAAAGTAACTACAAGCACTTCAAGCCAAAACAAGGTACAAACAATTTACATCTCCACATGGAGGGAAAGCCAAAACGAGCTGAAATAGAGGGAACACAAATGAGGAGCAGGTGAGGGAAATTAACAACACTAAGAGCCTAACGGGGTACCAGATGTGAGACAAAGCAAAAGACGAAACACAGCAAACTGAATGAGAATAAACCTAAAATAAGAATAAAACAAAAGGCAAAGCCTGACACCCACTGCTACAAGATCATCAGATTCTGTGTCCATCTTTAAGAATCATCTGAAAACACATCTCATCTGTCAACACCTCACCCATCAGTTCTGACTCCTATCTTAGTCTTAGTTAAAAACTTAGTTATGTACAGTATACTGTGTTAGACTATGAGACCAGTTCTCTTTTATTGCACTTATTCTTTTTGTTTACATTTACATTTAGCAGACGCTTTTATCCAAAGCGACTTACAAGTGGGGTAGGTAATGGAAGCAATTAGGACAGCATAAGTACAACGATGTACTTATGTTGTTCCAATTACTTCCATTATTTCCCTCATCTGTAAGTCACTCTGGATAAAAGCGTCTGCTAAACAACTAAATGTAAATGTAAAGACAACATGTGTTTTTATGATGCAAGTGATAAGATTGACACTCTTATTTGTGATATCATACATGTTTGGTTTTAAGTTATTTAGAATGATAGATTTTAGAATCTTTGTTTCTTAAAAGCAATGTGTGTGTGTGTGTGTTCAATTCTGGATTAGAGATTAGTGTTGTATTTCATTTCTTATTTTTTCATCCTTAATATCATTCTCTACTAATTTGACATATTTAATTGATTAATTGAGTTATAAATTATGTCTTCATTTCATTATTTTGTTTACTTTTCTTAAAGGAATACTCAGAAATTAATATTCTGTTGTTCGTAAACTCCAGGTCCTCTGTTTATCTTCAGAACACAAAAGAAGAGTTTTGTTGAGGTTGGTGAGCTGACACTTGAAGTGCTTTTGAAGTTTGGTTGTGTTGCAGTCCATGGAAGAGATAGAAAGCTCCCGGACCTCAACAAAACTATCTAAACTTGTGTTTTGAAGACAGCGGGGGTTCTATGGTTATCAAACGTCTTGAGGATAATAATTCATGGCAGAAATTTTAGCAGAGTTTCCTTTCAATGTTGTTTAATGTTATATTGAGTGCTGTATTTGTAAAGTAGTCATTTTTCACTGTCATTGTTGGTTTACAGTAATAAGCTTTTGAATCTGTTTCTAGTCAGATGAAGATTATTAAATAAACTCATTTTATTCCATCATCACTGCGTCTGCTGTTCTCCTCCTTCATCTCTGTATCTATGTTTGATCTGAAGTGGATATTTTCAGTACAGACTGACTAGTGTTCCTCAGAGTAAAATGAACTCTTCTCAGACAACATTTGGTCCCACGAGTGTTAAAGTTACTCTGAATCAGAGTTAAAGTGAATGAGATAATAGTGTGATTAATGAAGTGATGATTTAGCATTATTGATCAACACATGATGATAATGAGCAGAATAACTTAAGGAAAGGGAAAGACAAGAACTACAACTGACATCACCCACAGCCTTACATGAGATCAACTGAACATGCACTTCAATGGTTCAGACCTTACTTATCAGACAGATATCAATTTGTCCATTTAAATGGGGAATCATCCAATCTAACGCAAATAAATTATGGATTACCTCAGGGATTGGTTTTAGGACCCCTGCTATTCTCCATATACATGCTGCCCCTTTGCAACATTATTAGAAATCATGGAATTAGCTTCCACTGTTATGCAGCTTATACTCCGCTATATATCTCATCAAGACCAGATTATTCCCTCCAGCTATCAAAATTGGCAGAGTGCATGTGTAAGTGATCTAAAAGAATGTTATCATCCACATTATTGAATGCAGCACTAAGGTCAATCAGGACTAGGAGTGAGATTTTACCTTTATCTGATGCTAATAGCAAGTAATTTTTCTTGTTAACAATCGCAGTTTCAATGCTATGATGAGGTCTAAAGCCTGACTTAATTTTTGTGTGTATGTTATTATTTTGTAGGAAAGAGCACAACTGAGTGGACACTACTTTTTCCAGTATTTTAGACAGGTAAGGGAGATTTGAAATCGGTCTGTAGCTTCCAAGTTCATTGGGGTCTAAGTTTGTTTTTTTGATAAGAGCCTTAATGACGGCCAGCTTAAAGGGTCCAGGGACATGGCCTAGATTAATTGGCAAGTTGAAAATGTTATAAATAGGCTCAATTGCAACAGGTAGTAACTCTTTTAATAATTTAGTTGCACCGGCACACCCACAGCAAAAGGTGCAAGCCAGAACCAGAGCGATGACCTCTCCCCCACTGTTGCCACTGGTCTTTGAGATCCCAACCAGAAACCGCTTTGCCTTTCTCCACTCAAGGTAAGGTGCGCACTCACTGTTTTCCTGGCGCCTGTGTTCTTGATGTCTCTGCAATCCTGAAGGACGACGCTAGCATCGGAGCTGTCGTGCTGCATGCATGGGTGAACCATGCGGCAGTTGGGGATCCTGAAGAGGGACTTCAGGAGTCCGATCGAAACGGAACGCATCGCCCACGGTGAGGATCATTCGTATCAGGATCGTCCTTACCTACTGACGAGGGAATGAATAGGTTCAGTAGACAAGTTGCGCTTGATCAATGTTTAATGTCATGGTGTACTGAAACAAAGCTGCTCTTTGTAAATAATTTGATCTGTTCCAGGATCTGAGGTTTTCGGCAACGAAGGCCTGCACCCCAGCAGCATCAGAGCAGATCTTATGTCTGACAACAACACAAATACGCTAACCATCATTTTACTAGCAAGTAAATACTTTAACCACAGTCTGTGTTCCTCCCACTCAACTGTTAAAAAAATGTACTGCTTCCAAATGCATTGAGACTGTGTCTGTCCCCTGAATAATACAACTAAATAATAATTTCGGTAAAAGTCAGAGCAAAAACATCATTGTGAATAAAACTGAAGACAATGTAATTGATGAGCAAAACCAACTCATACTCAACTGAAGTTCGGGCTACTTAATATAAGTTCACCAAATTTAAAGTCAGTTTTTGTAAATGAAATGATCACAGACATCAGTTTTGATATACTTTACTGACCGATCTAACCATTGTAGAAATTATACCTCAAAGCGACGATATCACTGATCACCATCTTATAACATGTAAACTGCAGACATCAGCCGTATTACTCATTATTGACAGGGTAGAACAATCACATCAACTACTAAAGATAGTTTCGTAAAGAACTTGACAGATCTGACTCCTTTAATAACCCTACCAATAAATTCAGTATCACTCGATCACATGACCAGCAACATGGACACTATTTTCTCTAACACGTTAGAAGCGGTCGCACCTATTAAGTTAAATAAGATTGATAAGGAAATCATTGGACCATGGTACAGTACCACTACTTACGCCCTCAAAATAGAAACATGTAAACTGGAGGGCAAATAGAAACAAACCCAATTAGAGGTCTTTAAAATTGTGTAGAAACTGTTATAAGAGGCACCTAAAGCAGCAAAGGCTGAGCATCTCTGAAACCTCATAGAAACTAACAAAAACAATCCAAGGTTTTTATTTAGTAGAGTTGCTGAATTAACAAACAAACGTCTTCAACTGACCTGGTTATTTCCACACCTTGGTAGCAATGAATTCATGAAATTGTTTTGTCTGCACACACACAAAAGCAGAACATGAGTGAGGTCATCTTCACACTTCTTCCGAACCAGAGATCGGCAGATTACCCATGATGCAGCAGACACAGACATTAATGAAAACACTAACTCTGTCACAGATTACTTCAATATCTCGACTGCAGCGGTGTATTCCTAACTACTACGCTATTACCCCCGAACACAAATGACCAAATAAAGACAGAGTGTTTGTTTTTCCAGTAACATGACAATTATTTCAGTGAAATATGCCAGTTATACATAATTAAGCAAAATTAGTCACTTACGCTTAAATTATGAAGTTATAGAAAAGTAGTTGGATTTGTTTTAACACAATGATATGTTTAACACAATTTAACATATGGATGTAAAAAAGGAACTCAAGACTTAAATCCGGAACAAACTAGCAGATGTCATGAATAATTGCAATACATACCCATCACGAGAGCAAACAGAAGGAGTCACCAAAGCCTTGGTTGAAAAACATCCATTCTTAAAAGAGCCAGGGTCATCATGTGGCTGGTTGCTGGAAATTTAGCTTGAGTTTCAAAACAGGAAATTACAGGTCTGCAGATGATACAGGTAAAAAAATGAAGCCAAGGCGATCTGAGACAAATTTCTTGCCTTATATGCCAGATGGAAAAACCAGCACCTCTCTTGAAAAAGAAAGAAAACCTCTTCTAAAAGAAATGAAGAAGAACCCTAATAATAAATTTGTTGACACTGGCATGGCGAACACCTACGCATTAAGCGATCATTAAGGGATCATAAAGAGATCATTGATAAGTTAACTTTAATCCATTTGCCCAACGTTATTTACAGAAAGGCATATTTTGAAACGGTTTGTTGTTGAGTTAAAGTGACAGTTCACCCAAAAATGAAAATTCAGTCATAATTTTCCCACCCTCTTGTCATTTCAAAACTGTATGACTTTCTTTCTTATGTAGAGCTCCCATCGCCAGTAAATTAAACTATATTTGTCCCATATTGTCATTAATACACATACTGACTTCAACCTGGACCACTGCTATTCTATGAGGGTTCGATTATTTATTGTACATGTCATTTCAAGAGTGATAAACAAAAATAATTACAAATGTTATTGTTTCATTACATTCATTAAAAAAAATATTAATTTTCATTTCAGTTTAAATGTTAAAAATGTGGAAACCCCTCATGACAGTCAACATTTTAAAAACATTATTTGATTTATTTTGTTTAATACTAAATGTATGTATGGATAAGTGTCTTAGGCCTCACAAACTATTTGGCCAAACAGCTTATTTCTTCTTGATAAGCAGAATGTTATTGATAGTGTAAAAACATAAACTTTGAAGCACATGTGATTTAGTTAACATTACTCAACATTACTTTGTACCTTAAAACAACACTACATTCAATGAAGGTAAAACAGTTAAAACATAATTATATTTCATTTAAATGGATTTGGAACTGGAAAATTTGCCAATTCAGGACTCACACCAGAACAAGTCCCCTTTGGTTTTGCTTGGATTGTCCTACTTACGTTGAGAGGATTCCTCCAGTTTTTTTAAAGCTTTGTCAGGTATGTTTAAAAAGACATTACAAAGGTCACTCTTTGAAGTGCAGTAGTTGTAGAAATGACTGTTTAATAGGGCTGTGAGAATTGGAACTGTGTTTCTGTAGCTCCGCTGAAAGAGCTTTGTGGAAATGGAGCAAAAGGTTATGGGTTTGGAGCACATACAGTATGTCGCACTGCTCAGACCTGGTTTGAATTCTAGGGAAGACAAACTGATAAAAATTATTCCTTAAATTCAATTCACTGTATCTTGCTTCAGGAATCTGCATACCATGGACAATCAATCATCAATACCCTTTGTAATTATGAGTATAGGCGGCTGTGAACATTATTATGCATTGTTTCTCATTATGCTCTTTTATTTAAACAATCTACAAATGTTTTGCATTTGATTAAAGTAAACAAACCCTTGTATTCAATAGTCCATTCCTTTATACAGAATTCCTCCAGATCTTTCAAATGCTGATTCTTTCTCCTCTTTGGTTCGACCCACTCATTTTCCATAGTGTTCAGATCAGAGAACTGGGATTTTTCTAAATTGAAGTCATCTTCATTTCTTTCATAAGCATAAAATGACAAATGCTTTGTAAATTAATCTTGAGAAAGTATTTTAACAACTTTAAGATGTTTGCTACGGGAATACTAAACATTCACAACTTTTTTTCCTAAACGTAAGAATTTTCCTCTTAAAGGGATAGTTCAGTCAAAAATGAAAATTCTGTCATCATTTACTCTCCCTTGTGTCATTTCATACCTGTATACATTTCTTTGTACTGTCAAACACAAAGAACTGAAAACTGCAAACATTCTTACAAGTATCTTTCTATGACATCATCCCCTACCATAGTTGAACACATTCTGTTGGACACAAATTGAGATCTTTTTAATAATTTTAATTTATACATGTATGAAATGACACGAGGGTGATTAAATGAAAACAGAATTTTTCTTTGGGTTAATCTATCGCTTTAATAATCTTTTGTAAGACCGGCCAAAATATTTTTTTACAGGGTTCTTTGCTAATATTTGTTAAGGGGGCCAATATTTTCCTCCATGAATTCCATGAGATCTTATATTAAGCTATAAATATTTACACTATAACAATACAACTATGGGATGATCCATGGATGGTTAAATCAACAGCTGTTGTTCCAATGCTTTATACTGATTATTTGAACTAATAACATCAATATTTTGTCATATTTAAGACGTAATTGCAATCAGCCATAGAAATCTGAGATATGGATATTTTTAAATCAATATTGAGTGCTTACTAAATTTACTCATTGCAGTATTTTTTTTCTTTTGTGTTTTCAGCCAACAGATGAAATTGAAGAAATTCTAAGAGGCATTCATATGGGCATTTTGATCGTCAGCGAGGAGCTACAGGATGACATGCTTGCAAAGGAAATAAATGATATATCACTTGTTCTCGAAGAACGTCTGGTTTTAACCGACATCTCGGATGTCCCCAAGGCATTTGGTCTTCTTATAGGTCTACTTAACGCTGTGAACATTAACTACCCTAAACACATGAAGTACACATTTGAGGCTCGGCAAAAACGTATAATGAACATTGGTGGAAGCAGCTGTTCTTCATGTGTTCATGGTCTCAACCACAAGTTGCTGTGTAATGTAATGTCTTTTAAAGCCAATTTGATTACAATTTACATTTTAAGGAAGCAAAAAAAGTGAATGTTTGACATTTAAAGTTAAGTAATGTAGTTTACACTCTTGGTGTAAAATAATGTACACTGTTTAGGGCTATATATTCAACACTTTTAAACGTGTTATTTTAAGCACCAGGCTGGTGGGACCTTTATATATACACCAGAAAATTTAAAAGTTAACACCGATGGAGTTAAATGAACAATGGCCAATTTGCTGTGTATGGTCTTGATTCTTTTTTTTTCTTATTTTGTTGTATTGCCATATTCACAACCTTGCATATGTAAGTGATGAAGTTAATTTTATCCGCCATCATTGTATCTTCATTAATCTTTTGTATGCGTTGGTTATTTTTCTCTGTTTTAGTTCCAAAGGCATTCTCTCCGTTTGTTGTTTATTCACAATATATTTTACACTGTTTATCTTATGTGCAGTACTAGATTCATGTATCACACTCTCCTTCACTTTTTTAACTGCATCAGAATAGGATACCTGGTTTGTTATTTTATATTTCTGCACCTCTCTAGCTTGTTTTTGAACTGGGAATCCTCCAAAAGCTGCACTGTGTTTCCCCCGCACAATTACACCATCTCATTTTTTCATCTTGACCATATTTTCCATAATCTTGTTCTCCTCCACATCTTGCACATCTTTGCTTTCTACCGCTGCAGCTCATCCTCAGAATGACGTAAATACTGGCAGGGAAATACCCGGGGTATACTGCCCTCTACTGGACATAGCTAGGCTTACATTAAACTATATACACAGTGAAGTACTGAGGGCCTTTTAGACAAAGTAACATATGATATTGTTGGGACATGGGTATTACCTCCTGAACACATAGTGACATAACTGCAACGTACCATATTCTTTGCAGTGACGTATCTAATAACGTTTCTGGGACATTATGTGCACGTCCTAACAACCACACAGTCATGTTATTGAAATCATTTTTATATACTTTAAACAATAATCATCCCTCACATTTAATCTGTGCGCTAAATATTAATTTTTGTGCATATTTGGAGTAATTCTTTATTCAAATATGTATAAAGCACATTATAACGATTATAAACTCAACACAGCACTGTACATCACCATCAGATATTTTATTTATACTGAAGTTCATGAAATAAATAATCAAAGACTTCAACACGATATAGGGGATTTAAAGCAGATATCTATCGCTGAGATGAATAAACATTGTGTTTAAGCTAAACATTATATTCTTATTTTACTACACAAATTAAGCAGATTGTCCGTTTATAAAAACAACAATCCAAAGCTTCTTTAGTCACAAACATCAGGGTCCGTTTGTTTAAATGTGCCAAATCAATTGAAAATCACTAAAATATGTGTTCACTCTAACATCTGTAAGTTATAAAGTAAAGAAAGAATAATAATAAACCGCTTAAGTATTAGGCAGTGAGGTGAATAAATGACCGTAAATGTTTAAACAGAGAACAGAGAAGGCGCCTACAAGCACATATCAGACGCATGCACTAAAGAAATAGAATCACAGTAGTGCTAACTCCAGTTTAATAGCTGTCAGAAGTCCGATTTATAGCATTCGTCTTGACATTATGACAGATTTTACTATGATCATACATTTTCCACACAATAACACGATAAATAGAAACGAGCAGATTAAATAATCAAATGACCAGTGTCCAGGTTATCTGAACGTTCTCCATGGGATTAATTCATGATGTCATTCAAGGATGTGGCTAGGACGTTTCTGGAACGTAAGCAAAAATTCTATTAAATGGAACGTTGCCAAGACGTCCTCAGAACGTGGTCATGGAGAAATGTCACAGTGAACAAATGAAGACGAACTGGTGAGGTCGTCAGAACGTTCGGTGTTTGATGGGATGTTTTGATGTGGTTGTGTGTCATAGATTTACTTTAGTAAGCAGCGAATGTTACGAAATTTCTTTACCCAGCTAACAGAAGTTTGTTATGAGAATGTTTCTTAGAGGTTTTCCATGTGTTGTTGTACTGCTGTTATGCAATGCAATGAGAATATAACCCGATGGAGTTTGTTAGTGATCATTAAAATCACCATCGTCTTGAGGATAGAATAATTGACCAACCAACTACATTTGATTAGAGTCTCATTGCATTGCCATACCAACAATATAGCACATGCACACAGTTACAACACGCCAAAGTATTTAAAAAATGCGAGTCAAGAGACAAGAGCCCAACTCGACACTGATCACCATGATGGTGACTTTAAGTGGGAACCTTCTTAAAACATTATAAAAACTAGACATTTTGTCTGTTTTTAAATGTTTTCAAAAACATGAAAGACCTGTTAAGGAACGTCTGGTTAAAGTTTTTTTACAGTGCCTGTGTAAAAGTGTAACTCTACTTTTATTTACTTAGTAATAAAAATGAACTTCATGTTCTCACTATAGGGTTTGGATCAGGGTTTGGTTTAGGAGAAGTTAGATGTAATTATGCATAGTTTATAGCAAATACTGTAGTAAAAACATGTAAGATGTGTTACAAGGGCACAGTAAAATAAGTGTTACCGAACGTTCTTATTACAAACTTTTGTTAGCTGGGTAGAAATTAAACAAATCAATTGACAGCCCTAAATAAATTATGAATGAACAATGAAATGAATGAACAAGACAAGATTCTTCACAGATGTACTCACTATATACTATCATATATAAAACAGAAACATTGATCAGTTGATGTTTCTTTCCTCGGCATCCTCCTCTCCATCCTGTTTGGGTGTGAAAACCTTTCCATCGGGCTGCAGTCTCCACGTCAGTCTTGTGTCACTCTCAATCCCATGATCCTTCAGTTTCTGCTTCACCTGAAGAACACAAACAATCCTTCATGACTCATTACTGCTTTCAGGGATGGGCATGCTTTTCAAATAGAAAAATACTTAACCCACCCACGGGCCCTTTGCATGTTTTTATGGGTGAACACTTAATCTTTGTTTTGTTGAAAGTAATTTACTTGAAACTCGTCATCATGGTGATCAGTGTTTCCTTGAGTTGGTCTCTTGACACTTGACCTTAAAGCGTTAGAATTTTTAGATGTGTTGTGGCTTTGTGCTTTTAAAGATTTTCATGGGTTTTTTGTCATTTTTAGGATAAAAATAACTGACTGTCTGGTGGTACTTTAAGAATTTGTCAAAAGAATAGCATTTTTAGCATATGATTTAATATATTAGATCCACAATTATAATACATAACACACTTAAAACCCAGAAAATGCAATCTACTCGTTAAAAATGAGTTAACTGTACTCAAAACTGAAACAGTTCCCTAACTTAAAATGCTAAAGTGTCCAAGATAGCAAGCAAACATTGAAATACTTTTTATAAAAGGTTCAAATTTAACCAGACTATCATAAATGTGATCAGTGTTTGCATTAGTTGGGCTCTTGACTCTGGTGTTTAAATATTAAGTTTTCTTTAGCTGTCCATGTGTGTTTAAACACATATGTTGTGTCAAAGAGAATTACAGTGGGGTCAGAAAGTGATAGTTATTTAATAACTATGCAATTCTTTAAAGTAATTTTGAGTGTGTTTTGTTGTTAATATGTGATTGCAGAGTTATGATACAGTTTGAGGAGATTAAAGCAGTGTTTTGAACAATTAACAGAATGAAAGATTTTAACAAAACTGCTTTTTCATGTCTAACTGAATCAGAAATGTAACAGTGTATTAATCTCAACAATGGTGACAATCAACAAAATAAAACTTCATGTTGTCATGCATGCTGGGTAGCATCATAGTACAAACTTATTCATGATTCCCAGAATACATTGAAGTTGATCTGTTTATCCGAAATAGTTGGATGATTGTCACCATTGTTGATGTTTAAGTGTGTCAGTAAATCTTCATTTATTTTGACACAATCCTTGTGTATTTATGAACTGAAACATTTTCATCGGTAAGACAAGGATCAAACTTATTATTATATACTTTATAAAAAATTGACACCTATTATGAAATCTACTCCAACTTGCACATGTGTTATATCTGAAACACATAAAATCACTGACAGAAACTAATTTAACAGAAGCCAAGAGTCAAGAGCCCAACTAAAGCAAACACTGATCTAGTGTTGTCAAAAATATTGATATTTCGATAAGTATCGATACTGAAATATCTGAACGGTACCAATACTAATTTCCCGAAGTATCGATACTCCGATCCTAGCCGAGCTGTCACTTCACTTATCTCCGAAGGCGAGTTGACAAACACCACACGTGACCGCAGTGCCTGTCACGTGTCTCGTCTGATTCGCTCTGGTTAAATAGCAAAAGTGAATATAAATATGGCGTGTGCGGCGCCTCCGCAACCGGCTTTGGTTGATAAAGAACACAGCAGGAGTGCTATCTGGAAATATTTTGGATATGAGGCAAATGAACATGGAAAGCCGAAGGACACAAACAAGCCGATATGCAGGAGTTGCTGCAGTGCTAACAAAAGGCGCTAACACCTCTAATATAGCGATATGAGTGTTGTCTCGTTTTTTCAGCGTAGTTCTTAAAGTTAATATAATCCGACTGAGGAATCTTTAGCTGTGAATCTTTAAATACTTTAACTGTGGTCAAATGTAAATTAACTAGTGCCTAATTAACTTAATTCAAAAAATGATTACATGTGTGGATCGGTGATATTTGAATCCGGCATTAAAATATGTTCATCAAATAATGTTATGTATTGACCAGCATTTATGAAGGATGAGCAATGTATTTGCTACAGTATATTTTAATCTTTGATGACAGTATGTAATAAAATACAACGGATCATGTTTGATCTGGTCCAAAGAAAAAAAATATTAACAGATAGAACTTTGGATTTTAATTAGTACATGTATTAGTAAATGTTAGTTTAAATTAACTTTTAACTAAGATTAATACATGTTTTGGAAGTATTTTTCAATGTTTATTTATGTTAACAAATATCTATTACCAATTACTTAAGTTCTGAGATTAGTTACAAAGTTCAGTTCATTTTAAAAGTGCTGTCAAAAAAATATATATGTTTATTAAAGTTTGGCATTCTCTTGTAGCACCAGAAAGAAGATGAGACTCGAACTGCAACAGTACATAATGCGTTACAACACACATTATGAAGAATTATAATGCATTTTACCCTTTAATAACTCTTTATAATACATTATATATGTTATATTTATCTTTAAATAAAAAAAAAAAAATTACCCCCTTAATGTTGTGGCAGTTTTTTCTCTGTGGTATCGAAAATGGTATCGAGTATCGATATTTTTCAAGGTATCGTATCGAAGTAAGAAATTCCAGTATCGTGACAACACTACACTGATCACAATAATGGTAGTGTAAGGCTGGTGCAAAGGTGTCCACACCAAAAGCGCACCACATCCCGAGAAACACAGAACTTCATCCAATACAATGAACTCCCCACAGGGTTTGCATCAGACATCATTCAACAATAAATGATTATTACCAACTCACACCTTTACATCTGTTCTCTTCTCCCCCTCTCCTCTCTCTCCAACTGAACTCAGAGCAATCTAAAGCTCACCCATGAACTGGATTTGAAAAATACCATATCTTATATGAAACTATGGCATGATTATACAAAGCTACTATCAGAGGAAGTAGGATTGGTCTATTTATCTCTATGGAGTGGTCATGACCTCTGGTTAGAAATAATCATTAATTTAATTAAGTTTTTATAGTCTAAGGGGACTAGATAAAATAGTGCTTTCTGAGAATAACTGGTCATAGAACCTCTGGCAGTGACCAAGACTGACGAGTTTGTGATCATGAGATCCGCATGTGACGGCCGCTTGAGACTCTAAGTGACACTGAGAATCGGATGAAGAAGTGTAATTTAGAATAAGGCAGAAGAATCAAATATTGACCTAAATTGCATGATTATTATCACGCATAATAATCAAATACAAATAATATCATTCAACAAGGTTTTCCTTCTTCTCTTTTTAATAATGTTAACTGTAACAACCCAGAGCGATGGAAACACAGATCGCCCGCATGCCTTCGCCATGCCACTTGGACTCCGTCATTGGGCCAGTGAGAGTTGATGGTTCTTCTTTTCTCACAAGTTTTAATGCCGGTTGTGAGATCATTCACTTTTCGCTCATCTTTGGTGTTCCATAAGTTTGATTTATACAAATCAAGACTAAGAACTATGTATTGGTTTAGTTAACATAAAATTAGACGAAAAATGTAGTAATTTCAACATAATTCATTAAAGTAAATTTGAGTCAGACAGGTAACCAACTGTGACTTATTTTATTAACGTTAATATTTTTGAATACAGTTAAGTTAAGCTAACTGAATTGAACCAAGGCAACGAGTTTGCACAATTGCATTTAAGTAAAGTCCAAAAATTAGTTTTTACAGTGCATTGTGTCCATAAAGCATGATTATTTTGCTTTCATATGAAATTCTTTTAAGTATTTTTATTGACTAATTCTGTAGAGTTGCAAAAACGTGCATCACTTTGTTAATTTTACACTGTAATATGCCATCCCAATATTGCAAAAACTAGAGTGGTTTTATAGTGATACAAGTGAAGTAGTGTTGGCTGTCATCTTGTAGTTTGAACTTGATCCTAATGGGTCAAGAGCACAACTAAATGAAACACTGATCACAATAATGGTGTTTATTAAGGTGGTTTCTTACTATCTGGGTTACAAATGTGGAGCAAGTTAGGTTTGAATGAAATTAGAATTAAAACTTTCCCTGTGAATTTCTCATAATAGCTACAGATAATAGTGTCTAGCGTTTAGACGAAACCTCCTTTAAAATTGACTCACATTGTCTAAGTGAAAAAAAATTCAGCTTTTAGTAGCTTTTTCCAAGTGAATTTCATTCCACACTTTTTTCAGTCTAGGGTTTTGTGCATTTAAATATGAAATATGCTCCAAACCATAGGGGCCCCAGTGAATCTCGGCCATATACATCACTTTGTGTTGTTCTCCTTATGATGGCTTCAGTTTTTCTTCTCATATATAGGTTCAAATTAAACAGTCAATCAAATGTTGTCTCTGGTGCTAGAAGCTCCATCCCTCTCACAACTGCTCAAGCTGCTTTTATTTAATCAGATTTTTTCTCCTACACATATCTCACATTCACTGAGAGCCTTTGCTTTGCTGGAGAAGCTTTACACTCGCATCTTAAGCACTAAATACAGTGCTGTTGTTTGTGTTTTCATTGACAAATACTTTTGATATTTATACACCAAACATGAAAAACATAAAGCTGCAGTCACAACGACAAGTTCACAATTTTGTCATTTACAGGAGATTTTAACATTGACAAGGTTGCACATTGAATTAGAAGGATTTCTAAATTATGCTTATGTTATTTTCATGCCTGCTGGTTTATTACTTGCCTTCTGTAAGATGCTCTCCTTCACTGCAGGGTCATTCGCATTCTTGTCAAATTTCACCTCCAATCTCAAAATCTGCTTCTTTAAATCTGCAAGAACATCACAAGCTGTATTGATTAATTTGAGAAAAACAACATTCAACAAGTTAAACTAATATTTCACAGACTCTTTAGGCTAGTTAAGCTACCAAAGATCTTTTGAGGATTTATCTTTTAAAACCAACAAGCACAATAAATGGCAATACAGCATTCCCTACAACCAAGCCTGCGCTGGCACTTTATTGGCCCACTGAGGGCTTACCAAACAGAATTTGTTCCCTGGCAAAATGTTGACCCCTTAGTGCTGCATCTGCAAGGGCAGCTTTCACTAAGCCCCCACTGTTGATTTGTTGAAATGTTGAAGTCGCTAAAAATGTTTAAATGTCCTAAAACCACCATTATTGTGATCACTGTTTGCTTTAGTTGAGCTATTGACTCTTATAACAAGTTTTCTTTTTTCAACAGCATGTTGAAATGTATTTGTTGTGGTGTCAAGAATCAAGCCATCAACTTAAGCAATCACTGATCACAGTAGTGATGATTTATTGAAAATTAGACGTCTTTTTAGCATTCAATTTAGGTACAAATGTGATATTGATTCAATGCAGTTAACATTGACAAATCAACTTTTTTTAACATTGATCCAATGGTTGCTTGCTCTCTGGGATGCTACTCACATACTTATCCGAATCAAAGCAACCTCCTGGAGGGTGAATTTAGATGATCTATCTCTCCAACAACTCTCCATTGATATCTTTGAGTATATCTGCTAAAAGCCTTTTGCTGGAAAGTCTTTATAATATTGACGCAGGTCCTATCTACTGCCTGCCTTTTATCCTTCTTTTTAAACTTAAAATCCACAGACCATTTATTTTATGTAATCATAAAGACATTGCTCTTTCTACTGTCTTTCTCAGGCTGATTTGAACCCTTCCCTGCATCATCATGAGTAGACACGCTGTAGCAGCCGAAGACATCTTTTCATACTGTGGTGGCCACCTCCGTGTTAGGACTGAGAGATTCGATGCAAATCTATAATACTACACTAGTGGTCGCTGTAAATCAAAAACTGCGCCCTCAAATGCTAAAAGAAGTGTTTCTGTCAGAACACTTGTGCATTCATAAAGAGAGAGATGATTTAAAGTTGAATTGGTCTAGAACCTTTTTTAAGAGGCTGTTATAGAAATAATACAAAATCATGTTAAAGCTCTTCTTTTGAGCCTGATTTAAATGTTTTGGTTTGCAAGAGTAAAGATACTGTGAGAAAACTATTAATGAAACTTGTTTCAGTGAAACACTTAGACATCAACAGTCATCATACAAAATCTCAACCTTTATGGCCATAATCAAACTATTATAGACGAACAGATCAACTGCAATGCATACTGGGAGTCATTAATGAGTTTTGTAATATGATGTTACCCAGCATGCATTGCACCATGAAGCTTTCCTTTGTTGATTGTGACCATTGTTGAGAATCATACACTGATTTTTCATGTCTAATTGCGTCAACGGATATTCCTATTGATATAATTACATTTTGACTGACAAATCTGTCTTTTTTTTTACTGTCATTCAATGATAATTGTTGTCAGGGCACTCAGCCATCATGATTTACATAAAAACTTATGATTGTTCTTGAATAATAACTTTCATGGGATGTGGATAAAGTAGTTGAGTGTAACTACATGCTCAGAGGATCAAGTCGTTGTTTTATCACTCCTTTATTGAATCTTATGCCATGTATCTTATGAGGATTGTGTGAGTGTTATTGTTAATGGATGGCTGTTATTGCTATAGTTGTTGGCATTGTTTGTGTAGCATTACTTTTACCTGTATCGCCTAAAACAAAATTCTCATAAAATGGACTAATAAATACATAATATTAATAAAGTATATTGGAAAGAATTGGTTTGAATAAAACATGAAACTTACAGATCCTGCAGATGAAAGGCAGGGAATTTGAGCAAACTCGGTCATCTATGAAACCATCAGGACCTATAACACCACAAGGCTTGCTCAGCCCACTAATGTTAGGTTGTCCAGTCATCCAGTTAATTGAGGACTTGTTTACATTTGCATCATCTGACCACTTCCACCAGTCTCTGAACAGACCAATCCATGCCATGGAAAAACCTTGCATCATCCACTGCAGCTGGTCATTCTCACTTTGACTTTGGATGGTGGCCAGATCTGTGTGATGTTGTCTGCAGTAACTCTGAGCTTCACGCCAGGTCTTCAGGGTCGTTATGAAAACAAACCTGTTTGCTCCTGTTACTTCATCTGTAATAAAAGACACAAGAAACAGAAACTAACATGTTGTGGCCAACAAGTGAGCCAGAAGAATCTTTGCTGGTTAGGACGTTATCTACGGCAAAAAGGTTCAGATCATTGCATCTATCCTTGGGCTTGACCTAATTCTTAATAGAAATGGTTGCAATGTTGAAGGTAGCTGAAGTTTAACACCAAAGAAGAAAAATTACATCACCACCCAAAGCGAGCTGTTTGCCGTCATGAAGTTTACAGCGTGTTTCTACCATTACCTGCTGGGCCGACCTACTTACATATACAAGAGACCATAATAGCCTACAGTGGCACATAAGCATGACTTTGATGGCTTGTAGGTGGTAGAGGAGGGACCTAGTCATTGTTTTCAAATCACAGGCAGGTCATTGCATTCAAGTCTCAAGTCCTCAAGTCATCTCAAGTCCCAATCAATTCCCAAGTCAAGAGAGGCAAGTTCAAGTCAAGTTGCAAGTCTTGAATGGTAATGGAATTGAATCAATATCACTCTTCTACCCACAAAATCACCATTATTGTAATCCGTGTTTGCTTTAGTTGGACCCTTGACACTTTTACTTTAGTGTTAAATTTAGGTTGTCTGAATGTGGTAATGTTAAATACAGTTGTAAACAATTTTTTTTTGCTATTTGAAGTCAAGGATCAGGAGCCCAACTAAAGCAAACACTGATCATAATAACGTTGATGTTGTTTCAATTCAATTAACATTTAAGACTTGCAACTTGACTTGCCTCTCTTGACTTGGGACTTGAGACGACTTGAGGACTTGAGACTTGAATGCAAAGACTTGAGACTTACTTGTGACTTGAAAACAATTACTTGGTCCCACCTCTGGTAAGTGGCCAGTCTCTGTCTGTTTCTGCTCAAGCCCAATGTTTGCAGCTGCCAAATTAGTATAGCTTCTAATTCAATGGCAATAACAAATTATTATTTGATCATTCAGTTGTTCTGATTTGCGAATGCTTTGAAAAGAGCAGACCCAAAAGATATGTTTACTCCCAAATGATCCAATAGAAAGAGACTTCAATCTTGGAATTAACAAAAAATTGTTTCCATAATGGATGCAAGTAAAAAAATCAAGTGTTTATTTGAGTACCTTTCCTTAAATTTTCTCGAAAGTAAATATTATATAAAATGTAACTCAAGTAAATGTAACAGAGTAAAGGTAGCGTGTCACTACCCGCCTGTGAGTGGAATGCAATTGTAACTCAATGTAACTGATTCATATGCTTTTTATTCTAGTCAAGTTTCGGTCGACTAAAAGTAGATGTAGCAAGTCCAGTTGACCATGAAAAGACAGGTCACTAAAAAAAGAGATTCATGTCACATACAGAGGAATAAATGAGGGCCATAAAATTAAAGAGTAAGTAGCATATGATTTTTAAGGTCCTACTTTGGTTTATGAATTGTCCAACAATAAGTTTATGTACATAGAAGGTGTAAAAACACTATTATGTCGTAATAATAGGTAATTATTCTTACCTTACTTCTTGACTGACTCTCCACTGATTCGTTCCGCGATACGTCCCTCTTATCCCTTCCCATCCGCTAGCCTAGTGTCATTTGATTGGTCAAACGCATTTGTAACGTGCAAGGCAGGACGAGAGCGAATGATGATAATGAGTGTCAGCTGTGTTGCACGGGTGTAGCAACTCTTTGGAGGATATCGGAAGCATAAAAGGACGAGCGACCGGAGAGAGGACCAGGCCTGGATTTTCTGTTATGTTTTATGTTTTCGTGGCGACAGTCAACCGTGCGGGAGCTGGTGGCATTTTACTTTCGTTTTGTGGTTTGTTTATTTTTTATTTAAAGTTGTTGAAAGTTCCCCAGTTCCCGCATCCTCCTTCCCATTCCTTGAAATGTTCAGTAGTACTAGTATAGGGAGAAATTGTTTTGTTGTATATGGGTTTTCTCTTCTGTTAATCTGCTATTGTTACTATTTTCCAGTAATAATTTGGTGCAAAGTTCATGCTTTCAAATTCATATTACAGGAATAAATAACTAAATAAATATATTTATTTATTTGGTTTAAATGATGTCACGTGTTTTAACATCTACATTAATATAGCTTATAGGCACATTAAGAGCACAAATCACAAAATATTTTAGTGGTCATGAAAATGTATTCAGATTTAGTAAATTAATGATGAATTCATCTGATAAACCATGACGTTTCATCCACAGGAAAGTAAATGTAAATTCAAAAAAGCATTGGTATAGGTATCAATATCGGCAATACTGTCCCCTGCATTTACTTGATATCAGATCGATACCAAATTTTACAGTATCACCCACCACTATTTAGCAGCAGTCCCAGCAAAACGTAGGCGGGGGACTATGTCTAGTGACATACATACGCGGCGGTTAGAGACAAGTCTCGTTTGAGTGATTCAGAGTCGACTACCTTTTTTACAAGCCAATAACGTTGTTAATCATTCACCTTAGGACTTAGAACTTGGCAGACTGCTTACTTTCAAACACATCAACATAACACACCGTATGAAATGTAATTGTCATGATCTAATGCTACTTACTTTTTAAACTGCAGTAACTATAGTAAACTGCAGTACAATTCTTAGATACTATCGTGTCTTTGAACTTGACTATAGTATACAGTGTTTATTAATTTACTACAAGGGCACTACAATTTTCAAAAGGAAATACTATGGTTCATTAAAGTATTTTTTGTCTGAATGTTCAATTTAACGGGACTTTAATTTTGACAGGCCTTGGGAAGACGCTTGAGTTTTTATGTAGGACGTTATATGCACTCAAACAGCAAACGCTCGTAAATTTGTTCATATCCTCATACAGTACAGACGCTTATAAATCCTCGACCATCACTCATGTTGTATGTTAAACTGTGCACAAAGTTCACTCAGACACGCAGAACGGCCCGATGACATTTAAATAACAGGATTCCCCTCCGCATCTAGGTGAAAACATCAGACGAAATAATGTTATAACATTTTGTCTCGTCTTGTTTTGGTCAACGAAAATGAAGAAAAATTTTAGCATACTTTTTATTTTCTAAACCACATTTAGTCTTGTTTTTTATTTCACAATATTGCATTATACGTCAAGGAATATACTATATTACTCTAGTTACATCGTTTACGTTGCGTCTCGTCTCTTTTTCGTCACGTGATAAATTTTCGTTGGCGAACCATATTTCGTCATAATTTTCGTTGACGAAAGCAACACTTCTCATGACTAGTGAGCATATTCATTCCAGTAATAAACATTGTATATCAAAATGTATTATTCCTTTAGCTTAGTTTCCTAGACACAAAAAAACGTATCTTTACATATTGTTTCAATGGCCAAAGAAGACCAACCTTGGTTGGAGCCCATGGGCGTAAATCCTGGGTTTAATGATCCCACCGTAATAACGGGGTTAAAGATCCCGCCCAAATTATAAAAAATCACACTGTCTATTGTGAAAAATATATGTATGTATACCTTAAATAATTGTGTAAGTAGAAGAAAAATACAAACTCAAAAAATGCATTTTAAGTTTAGAAACAGTTGAGTTCCCCTTCCCCTACTGCACAGTGGTTTGGCCCACTGCCTGCTTTCCCCGTTTGTCTCTCACCTACGCTACACACATAGGTACGCAGCTCAGATCATGTTGAACTCCATTAATGGCTGGAATTATTTTTAAACTAGACATCATAAACTTGCAGACTTTTCCAAAGTTTCTGATAGAAACACACTGACTGATCAAATCTGCAAAAAGTCCAGACTTAAAATCTGGGCAAAATCTGAGCAAAAGTCTTGCAGTGTATTTTAGCCTTTATTAGGCCATTTTTTTACTTTAATTGAAGTGATTCTCTTTAATGTAGTTAATCTATGTATTTTTCAATGAATCTGCTATCTTAGCGATTAAAGCGTTACTTAAGCCACTTAACGTTAGCTTGTTTACAATAGCTTTTTGCATAGTGTATGTTTTATTTGTGGCGAGCTGGCATGATGTTAACATTGACGGTCACAATTAGCCACCGATCCATTCCTTGTGTGTTGGCACACACTTGGCCAATTATGCTAATTCCGATCTATTCAAATGGCATATTAACACCATGCGTCACACCCCAGCTAGCAGAAGTTTGTTGTGAGAATGTTCCTTAGAGGTTTTGCATGTTTTTGAAAACGTTTTAAAAACATTCATAATGTTTAGTTTTTGTTATGTTTTAAGAATGTTCCCAGCTAAAAAAAGTCACCATCTTGGTGATCAGTGTTTCCTTGAGTTGGTCTCTTGTCCCTTACCACTCATGTGTGAGATTAATTGGTGAGTTGTAACTGAGTGCATGTATGTACTTGTTCTTGTAACAAACTTCTGCTAGCTGGGACTCCTTAGCCAATCACATAACAATTAAACAAATAAAGAAGCGATCAGAATATGAGGAAAAATAGCACCGATACAGTACCGATAAAGAACAAAAAATGTACCGAAGTAAAAAAACACTCTTGCATTCTACCAAGAACTTACTTCATGTCGTCATTGACATAATGTCCAAGTGACCAACAGAAAGGGAACGTAATTTATTATTTTGATTCTCTTGTTTCAGATGAGTGTATGGCTGAATAATGCTGAATGAAAGTCAAGACCTTTCTGATGGTTACAACTCAGAGTAGTGTAGTTTTTTCTTACCTTTGTAGCAAAAAAAAGGATATACAGCATAGTACTCTCGATCATTCCATTTGTCAATCTGCAATGCACCGTACTCCTGTATTCCAGCGTAGTTGTTTGGCTCTGTAGGGTGCCAATTTACAAATGTGATCATCTCATCTTGATAAGACCACCGCCAGCTGGTAATGTTATTGTACAGTCCAATCCAGACAGCTGAAGTCAATGCAGGTTGAACTGCTCTCTGTACATTTGTCCAGTCTTCATTGTTTTGAACAGTGGCCAGGTCAATGTGATTCTGTCGGCAGTAAGCTTGTGCTTCATCCCAGCTCTTTCTCTCCTTTATGAGAACATACTGACATGAGATGCTCTGGATCAACAGACAGAGTCCTGCTGAGAGAGAAAAGTGTTGAATGTTACACAAAATCACACATTCTATCCCTAATCCAATAAATACCGTAAATAATGAACAGTTGGACAAACTAAATTTTTTAAGTGTTACCAATTCAAGTACATTTTTAAGTTGATCCAATGTTTCAATTTTTTAAGTGTGCGAAAACAATTCATACAAGTTTTTATCAAATATAAACATGTTCTCAAGAACATATTTTGTATGTGTATTACAGAAATAAAGTGAAAGTGGTGTTTGTAATAAGTGAAAAGTGGTCAGCTGGGAAATTTAAGTTGAACCAACAACACCTTTTTAGGTGTTACCATTTGGACTCATTTTTTAAAGTGGATTCAACTGTTAATTTTTTACACTGATAGATTTCATGTGTTCATCTGTTATTTACTGTTCGTACACCTTTTCCAAAGTCAAACTCCAGCAATTGTCAAGTACTTTCATACTTTTCCTGGAGACACACTTAATCACAATAAGTGATGATGTTGTGCTTAAAAATGAAATTCCCGACTTAAATTTTTGACTCTCTGGCAAATTAAATAGGCCTTTACATGCTTCCCAAAAATCATTTGACTTGTTTGTGTTTAATGTTCTATGATCTTGGATATTTAGAAGAATTTTACATATTTTTTCAGTTTTGTGGTTACCATTATTTAGAAGAGTGGTGCATGTCCTTAGTGTGTGGGACGCTACATATTACCTTTAAAGGCATGCAAACCATCATTGATCTATGATTGTGCTATGATTGTGCTAGTGTCAGTTTTGAGTTTACTCTCTTTATGCTCGTTATGGGTTACGTGCTGTATTACATCTAAGAATATAAAGTAAAGAAACTGAGAATATTCAATTTAATTAATTTATAAATATGTCTTCGTGTACTCTTTTCCATGAGAGTAAATTATTTAGTGCTGCGATTTTTAACTACAACTCTTATGGTTTCCAAACTTAACACTCGGCTGTGGCACATTACACCTAAGAAACAGTTACCAGACAAAAATGACACTTGTTCATTGATATACGCATTTGTTGTGCTTGGACAATGGATGCACAAGTGGCACATTTATAGCACTTTTCTTCGCATTTTAATCCTTTTACGGATGCGCGGACATTTACAGCGGTCACAAATGTCACATATATGAATTATTCCATAGGTATTTTGATGACTTCAAATGTATAAAATGTTGATCTGTTGATACTTCTCAAATAACTTCCAGCAAAACCAGAGTGTGGTATTTAGTTGGTTTTGATGCAAAATTATTTGAGTAACGTATACTGTGTGTGGAGAGCATTCCCTTATCATCATAATCAAATTTTTGACGGAGGTAAAGGGTTTTGCATCTGAACTCTTCATTTGTAGCCACCGGCCATGTGCAGAGAGTCAGAGCGCCAAACACAGCTCGTGCAGAATGTTTTTAATGCAAAAGGACAACACAATAAGAACTTTTCAGTTATTTTATCTAAAAAGTGAACTATTGTTACACTGATTTTATAAGAAAAAGCAATTAAAATGTGAAGCTGTTTCTAGCCCTTTATTCCAAATTCAAGCATTTTCTAAACCTTGAAAACACCACATTAAAAATCAATGATTTTCGAAGATTTCCAGCGCCTGTACAAACCCTGATTCTTTTCCTGGTTTGGTTGTTGTTTTCTTCAGTGATTGTTTGTTAACAGCAGGTGTTCCTCATTATTGATCAATCAGACCTTAATGAATCTCTTCATTATCACTGAAGCAGTGTTGAAGTTACTTTTAACACTCCATTGCAGGATTTAACTGTAGGCCCACGGGCCAAATGCCCCTGAAGGCCATGCAGCTCGTGCTGCGAGTGTATTACAGTCATTGGGTTCCTCTTTGGTGACATTAACTGCCATTCTCCACCTGACCTGCAGAATCCATCAACACGTTTAAAA
Source organism: Triplophysa tibetana (assembly GCA_008369825.1). Lineage (NCBI taxonomy): Eukaryota > Metazoa > Chordata > Actinopteri > Cypriniformes > Nemacheilidae > Triplophysa > Triplophysa tibetana. Next base: position 31,315,211 of record CM017897.1, read on the forward strand.
AAGTGTGTTGACAAAATGTTAAATGGTCTCCTATCGGGCTGTGTTCAAAATCCCTATACAGCGTTACATCTTGGTGAAGGTCCTGGTCTGGCCTTCAGCATGCACTGGGACGGTTTGCAGCCGAGTGTGAAGCGGCTGGTTTGAGAATCAGCACTTCCAAATCTGAGGCCATGGTTCTCAGTCGGAAAAGGGTGGCTTATCCACTTCAGGTAGGTGGAGAGTCCTTGCCTTAAGTGGAGGAGTTCAAGTATTTGGGGGTCTTGTTCACGAGTGAGGGAAGGATGGAACTGGAGATTGACGGACGGATTGGTGCAGCTTCTGTCGTGGTGAAGAAGGAGCTGAGCCTCAAGGCGAAGCTCTCGATTTATCGGTCAATCTACGTTCCTACTCTCACCTATGGTCATGAGCTGTGGGTCATGACCGAAAGGACAAAATCCCGGATACAGGCGGCCTAAATGAGCTTTCTCCGCAGGGTGGCCGGGCGATCCCTTAGATATAGGGTGAGAAGCTCCGTCACTCGGGAGGAGCTCAGAGTAGATCAGCTGCTCCTCCACATCGAGAGGGGCCAGCTGAGGTTTTCCGGGCATTTTCCTCCGGGAGAAGACCCCGGGGAAGATCTAGGACACCCTGGAGGGATTATGTCACCCGGCTGGCCTGGGAACGCCTCGATAGCCCCCCGGAAGAGCTGGAGGAAGTGTCTAGGGAGAGGGAAGTCTGGGCATCCTTGCTTAGATTGCTGCCCCCGCGACCCGGCCCCGGATAAGCGGAAGAAAATCGATGGATGGGCGTTACATCTTTACAATCTCCCGTCGATGCACCCATCGATACACTTGCCTCCGTATCAATTCTGCAGCACTTTTGAAATGAGCTAATTATTATGCAAAAGTGGTGTAAAGGATCTGATTAGAGTTTATTCAAGTTGCTTACAGATCGTCCCTCACAATTCTATATGCATGTGACCCACAGATTAACTCCGAATTTCAACGTCATAAAGTGAAAATTTAAAAGCGTGCTCTTTCACCTTCTCTATGCATCCGTGAGCGGAGTATACATGAAAGCGCATTCTTGTATAATTCATTTAAACGGTTGCGTTTAAGGCAAAGTGTAAAGTTAGTGTAGTGTAGGCGCTGACTCAACACTGGAATGCATGCTGGAATTCATGAATGAGTTTTTGTACTATGGTGTTATCCAGCATGTATTGTAGCATGAAGCTTCCCAGTTGGTTCTTACCATTGTTGAGGTTCATAAACTGAGTCTTAATGTATTTATGTGTATGTTATTAGTGGTGAACAGTGTTGTGCACATTACTTACAAACTGTAATACATTTACGATGACTTGTTACTGTAATTTAAAAGTAATCCCTTACCTTACAATATCACTGTCTCAGAATTGTAATACGTTATATGACTCCTATATTTCTTTTGAGCTACTTTCACCTAAATAACTATAGAAGTAGAACTTAACATTCTAAAATGACAAAATGTATTTGCTTTATTGTATTTTCAAAATACCAAATAATTATTGGACTGCTGATTTCTTGAATTAACTAGGCAATCCAAAAATAAATACTAAAAATACTAAGATTAAATGTATTTAAATAAAAAATACTAATACAAAATAACTATTTCAAATGAATGTATTTGAAACACTGCCCATCCGTGCAGTCTAATAAGGAGGTTGACTGGCATACGTAATTTAGTTTGAAAATACGGTTAGGGATATGTGAGAATCTGGATTTCGTCCTGTCCTCTTTAAATACATCATCTATGTCTAATAGAACATTTGTCTATCATATGCATTCATTTATATTAGTATAAGCTTCCTTCACCCTAATATGGGCCTTACTTTCCTGTTGTTTAACCTCGTTGAGAGTCGTACTGACCTGAGTGACTATCGGTCTCCATCTCAAGGCTCCTAATGATGTGAACTGATGTGTTTTGATGATTAATACGTACTTTGTAATCACATCTGATTGTTTCAGGAGGAATAAGACTTAACATAAAGTCTGGTGATTTTCCACTCTTTAGTGGTTTTATATGACACCTCCTTTTAATCTTATAAATACTAGTCCTTAAACAAATAAACATTGGACTCTGATTGAACTAGACTCTTGTGTCTGTATCAAACTTTGTCTCCTGGATCCAGAACTCTGTGTGTTTCATCGACTAGACTTTTCAACCGTAGAATAATATTTAGAAGGGGACATTGAGAATTTTACATTCTAACAGGATATATTTATTGAATGGTTTCCTAGGTGTTGTATATATGTTTTGTTCTGTTGAAAATGGTGTTTTGGAGATTTAGGAAAGCAAACAATTCTGGGTCACCCTTGACCAGCATTAAACATTTTTCTACTATGGTAGTCAATGATGCCAAATAATTTTCAGTTGCTAACATTCTACCAATTATCTTTGGCAGCCGAAAGGATCATCTGTTGAACACTCACGCGTGATTTCTTTTATTTTGCAACGTGACATGCACCTCAATACAAAACATAATTCGGATGCTACCACCGCTGCAGACAATACGACCGCTATATTTCCTCTTTGGTTGAGCTGAGCTCCCTTGTCACTCCCTCCCTGTACTGTAGCATGCCTGTCTGACAATTCCACCAGCCAGAGAGAGATGAATGACACCACATGCGTCTATTCACAAACAGGAAATAGAACTTACATGCAGGATTTATAATTAGTCACAGGCAATTTTTTTTTGTAACTCAAGCGTTACTCAACATGTACCGTAAAAAAAATACTGTATATTGATTAGTAATGCCTTACGCTACTGTGTTACAGCAAAAAGTAATATGTTACTGTAATACATAACTTGTAACGGATTACTCCCAACACGGATTGTGAATTAGTTGTTGCAACTAACTGATTTTGACTGCGGTCAGTCTTAAATTTAACAACTTTTGCATATTTGCTGTTAATCGCCATAACAGTGACATTTGATCAGATAAATGTCAAGTTAACAATGGTCAGTTCCATACGTTTAGTTCACTGTAATGTTGCCAGTTTAATTTTAAAGTAGCCATTCTTTTGCTGTTTTTGAGGCTTTGATTATGGTTTTGGGGTGTTTAACAATGGATGTTCATGTTTAAAAATAAAAAGGCTTTATATTTCACATGTTTCAAGTCTATTGTACACCACTGTCACTCTTCTAACAAAACGACTGGATTTCTTCTGGTCTATATAAAGTCCCTCCTTCCAAACGCTCTGATTGGTAAAGCTGACCAGATTTTTTTTTCGTGATTGGTTCCCCGCTTAGAATGTGTGTGTGTGAAGATGTCCCACCCATAACATATCAGCGAGCTTCCGCATCTCAGGCTGTTGTGATTGGTCGGTCTCCTCTCAGTGCAAATTTATTCATAAACTTTTAGCAATAAACAGTAACAATGTCGTCAACTTCACTTGGTTGGTTAAAAACATTTATATCGATCGGAGTGTAACGGAGGTCTGCTATTGGATGTGCAAACGTCAGTCTTTGTTAGAGATCAAATTATTTCCTACTATGGCGAGGGAAATGACACTGGACCCAATGGCATCTGACCGGTTATATTAAGAAACACTAATACCAGAAGTGTTAGTTTGGGCTTTTTATGTTGGACCTGGATAAGCAGATTGACCAGAAGACATTTGCAGGCAGGACTTCACAGGACATTTCATAGAAGTGTTTCAGAGGTATGCGCACACACAAAATCAGTGTATTACACAGAACAGCTTTCACAGCTGTAGTACCTGAGACGGATCAGACACGCATAACTACTTAAATTTCTTAAATATTACAACAACACCCCTCACCCCACCAGCACGCTAGTCGCTTGGGGGTCAACCCCCAATCTGCAACTTACACCAAGGGCAGGACAAGATCTCTGGTGACCATAGCAACTCACACCAATTCATCAAGATAGAGTATTTTACGACCCATTGGAATGTAAGGAGCTGAACTCTCTTTACTCACTTTGGGGATAGACCTACAATTATAAATGCATTTATATGGAAATGTACACATTCATTTATAACATTTCCATGTATTAATGTTCATGTTGTTATGTCTGTTTTAACATTAATCCAACGTATCCATGAATGTGTGTTTAACTACTGGAATTATTAGATTTGTAGTAACTCATTTAACCAAGATTTAGATCATGTTTGGTGTCTATGAGCTACATTTGTGATGTCCTTCGCGTTGATGTTTGTTGTGTTTTGGTAACTCTTTTCTTATTAGTTTTATCAAACTCTTAGTAGTCTTCTAGTGAACATCCAATCAGCTTTCACATGCAAAACACCATTTGAAAGACAAAAACAGTTAACTTTCCCTCCAAAGTTGCCATCTCCTGATTGGACCAGTCACGTCTGTAGGATGTGACATCCTCACAGTTTAAAAGAGACCACGAGAAGATTCTTTCTCTCTCTTCCTCGCGCTTCCTTTTCTCTTGGTTTTTGCTCTTCTTTCTCTCGATGCGTTCTGCATCTCCAAAGGATGGACTAGAAGAAGACTTCACCTTTAACCCATAAGTTTGTGCCAGGCTGCGGCCTCGTCTTTCCAGATACAGATCCTCTGCATAAAACTGGTTCTCTCTGATCACTTTCAGCCAAGATCAACTGGAGCCTTAACAACCTGCATCAGGACTCTTTCTTTCTTTGATGGGCAAGATGTGCAAGTATCAAACTTAGTCTTATTAATGGATGCATAGGGCATCATTAATCCTTTTAACAAAGGTCCTTTACAAGAAGAAACTGATGTTTAGTTCAGGCTATTGATCTTCTGAATATCATATACTGCCATAATCCATGCTCTGTTCTTCTCTCTGCTTCAACTTCAACCATCTTCTAATGCTTAACTGTATGTGTGTGTATGTTAGATTAGTATGTGTCTTGTCTAGATAATAAAGTCCTGTTTTATTTCACACGTGATGTTGTTTGTAGTTCATGCTCATAATCCGGAGTCCCTAAACATGCCGATTCTTGCTACCTGCTCGTAATGCTAAGTGATTTCCCCAAATCATGAATTTGATCCAGATAATAATAATTGATCATTATTAATTAAATTCATCCCAATTTGGATTGATATTTGTTTCCCTTACAAAGGGTGGTGGAGAAAATATTACTTATAATTGGGATCAAAGCTCATGATAATTCTTACATATTTGATGAAGAATAGTAGTTAAATAATTCTGTTCCTCATTGAATTCACTACATAATTGGTGTTAGAACGCGGGCATGATTAAACAAAAGTTATGAGCTTAAACTACTGTCAGCCTAAGTGTGTTTTAAATCAAGACGTTATGATGCAACATGCTATACACATGTATGTTGCTATTTGCGGCTTGTTTAATGTAGATAGTGATAGATTGATTTGGTAGTTCTGCTATGAATTAGAAAAGTCTTAACATAGATTAAATGGTATCAGTGTAAGGTAAATCTGATTTGGCGAAGAAATCCCAATTTCAGTATTTAATCAATGCATAAGTCTATTCTGACGAAGGAATCTCAGATAAGCTGCATGTGAAACTGTTCCAGAATCAATATGCTTTGGCGAAGAAATCCCAATTGCAATATTGTTTAACCTGTTTTCTGACGAAGGAATCTCAGTACAGTGTTATGTAAAGGTAGATTTGAGTGATGCTCCTCTTTTTGCGTTGTAAGGACCTTTAAATTATAGTCAGAACTATGCCAGTCATCTAAACTTTGACTCTGCATATACAAGTTTAGCTAAATGGTGATCAGTACTGTGTTACAATTGCCGAATGAAAATAGTGTGTTTCTCAATTCTTCAGTATTTGTGTGTAAGGCACAAACAGCTGTATGTATGTAAATGAGTGTAAACCTACAGTGAATGTGTAAGTACTCCTTAAAGAAGGACAGGAAACCTGTTTAAAGTACTTGTTTACAGAGAAGCGAAAGCATACATAATAAGAATTAGTGAATGCATCTATATTTGCATTTAGGCTTGCTAAAGAAAAGCGTTGAATTGATTTAAGTGTAAGCGCCATGTTGTAACCAACTGTGTACCGCTTTTATTATTTGAGATTGTTTGAACGGTGCAGACACTCTTTGAGAACTAAAGTGCCCTGGGGTGCACTGGTTCCCATGACAACGACTTGTCAACCAGTTTGACTCCACCTACCATAGGTGTCATTGGCTGGTGCCATTTTGTTAACAATCGATATTTGTTCGCTAAGCTAAGCTAGCATGACCTAGCGGCCTTAGACAAGCTTACTAATACCTAACTTCAATAGTTAGTGGTTAGCATAGCATATGTAATTGAAGTCATTAAGTAGTGCTTGCGTGTATTGCAGTGTAAAGTGATTTAAACTATTCCCTCTTAACAAAATCTCTATTTTCTGATTTCCACTCTCTTTCCTTAATTCTTCTCAGACTCACTTTAACTAACTTCAGGTGCATTCCTTCCTGAACATTGTTGCTCAGTTACTCATTTAATTGAACTTAATTAAATTTTAACTGCCTACTCAGAGAATAATTCTTATAGGTATTGGGGATTTTGAATAGAACATTGACCCTAAAGTGCACACACATGTAATGTCATAGGCATGGGAGCTGAACACGCAGCAGCCTTAGCCAACAATGGAGTGATGCCCAACACTGACCTATATGGTTAAATGTCAGTACTATTAATTATTCCCAGTACTAGATCACTTCCCTTCTATTTTATTTTCTACTGGTTAATTTTACTATTAGCAGTCATCTATTTTTTTATTTTATTTATCTATGTCCAATCTCTTTTTCTTGATTCTGCTTATTTTAAATATGTGCTCCAGAAATATGACTCCTATTGCTACACAATCTAGATGATTAATAAGGCATAAGTATAATTCTGAGCACCACTAATTGACATAATCAGAATCGGGAAGGCTCTCTTCTCTCTCTCTCTACTTCCTGTTCTTCAATATTCAGAGATCAAACCTGTTAAGAACCATCAGTATGTTTTGAGTTTTGATTAAATGATTTAGACTAGTCTTACATCATTGTTAAATCTCTGGTTGCATACAAATCTTTGCTTCCTGCCATAGGCAGTTAAGATAATAATAGTGTACACACTTCACTAGCTACCTAAAGCAGTTAACCACACGTGGTAAAACCTAGCTGCACAATATACACATAGCTTTATTTCTAAATATTTTATATGGTCTTGCATTAGTCTCTTGCCCTAACTCTCAGAACAAGTTTGCCCCAATGTCTCAGATGGAAGATCTAATGGCCTGGCAAGGCATGGTGATGGACGCCCTACCACCTAGAACTGCGGATGACCTTCCTCACCAGAGACAGGTGCAACTGGACAAAGAGGGAAGAAGACAAATGACACATGGTCCAAGCCAGAGTTATGACCACAAGGAGCTGACCAGCATCATCCTCTCCTTAGCCCACAACCTCACAGACCTGAGAAATGAGGTGAACGACCTAAAGCTGCATGCAACAGAGTCCCAAGAGGAACTTAAGCATGCTCAAAGTCGCATAGCCCAACTGGAAGGTGAGACCCAGACCACACGAAATAAGTCTGGTAAGATGGAAGAACAGGAGGAGGTTAACAGACTTCAGATAGCTCTCTCAGCTGCTGAGCAAAGAAAACTACTGGAAAAAGCAGCCAAAGAAGAGCTGGAAAAAGAACTGTTTGATGCAAAGTCATTATTAGTAACAGCCCATTTTGAACTATCAGATAGAGATGCCAAAATTGAATCTCTGACACAGCAGCTGGACAACACAAGAGACAAGCTTGACAGGGTCCAAAGAGAACTCGAACACTCATACAAGCTGCAATGGGAACCACAGTGGAAGACACATCCCCCACTGTCACAGCAGGTAAGCAGAGCAAACTCCCTCAGCCCAGTTCAAAGATACAAAGGGGGGGGGGCTGACCTCTCTGCTTAACACCTCACCAGCCAGCATCCTAAAAACATCTGAAGCCATAGAAGGGAAGGGACTTCTCCAGATAATCCCTGTAACGGTACATGGAGCGACCCTTAAAGACCTCAACAAACTGGCTAGAGTCATCAAGTGCTTCATTCCAAATTCTGCAGGAGACCTCGATGTCCATGCCTACCTGCGGGATATAGACTTTCACCTGCATATTATGCCGAATGTGACCACACGGGAGAGACTCCACCTGCTTTGGATAACTTCTGGTACAGAGGTAAAGAGCTTTCTAGAACGGCAGCCTGACGCTGTCAAATCCGACTACCACCGGCTGAAACAAGCTCTTATACAAGAATTCTCAGACCCAGAAACAGAATATGGACTGGTCGCTGCCCTGGACCTCAAACAGGGAAGACAGGAAACTCCCCGAGTTTACCTTAACAGACTCAGACAAGCTTATTTTGGAGCTCGCAATGAATCCGAGATGGAGGAGGATATCAGCTTCAAGAGCCTGTTCCTCAGAAATCTACATCCAATTGTTAGCCACCATTTAGGCATCATGGCCTGCCCTCATACGATGACCATTCATCATTTGCGGGACCTGGCACAGAAGGCCTTTAATAAACATAAGGCCACATCTGAAAGAAAGGCCTCTATGGCACCATTGAGTCTGAACTGTAACATTCAAAAGTTTGCACCAGAAGGCAGACATTGTCACTACAACACAATGTCCTTCAACGATATGCCAGGAAAGCTTCCAGCCAGAAGACAAACCCGTCACCATCGTAATAGGCCCAGATACCAGACCAACCACTGGAAGAAACCATGGAGACGGCAAAATTCTTCTTTGGAAACACCACTGGCTGTCCAACAGCCACTGACAGCATCATCCGATGCAACACACAGGTGCCGATCTGAGTCCTCACAAAGAGAGCCGGACTTAGCTACGCCTGAGTCACAGGAGCTGCTGAAACTAGTAAGAGAGCTCTTCACACAGCTCTCACCCATGATGTCTTGACACCTGCTGTCCCACCTCTCCAGGAAGCACCGATGGCCAAGGAGTCCACCCGAGCTACCTGCAGTGCGTGCGGGACACGTCTGATCATCATGTACATCTTAATTGTCGCTCGTTGTTGTCTATTAGGTCAGACAAAAACGTGCGAAAGGGGGGATATGTAGTACCTGAGACGGATCAGACACGCATAACTACTTAAATTTCTTAAATATTACAACAACACCCCTCACCCCACCAGCACGCTAGTCGCTTGGGGGTCAACCCCCAATCTGCAACTTACACCAAGGGCAGGACAAGATCTCTGGTGACCATAGCAACTCACACCAATTCATCAAGATAGAGTATTTTACGACCCATTGGAATGTAAGGAGCTGAACTCTCTTTACTCACTTTGGGGATAGACCTACAATTATAAATGCATTTATATGGAAATGTACACATTCATTTATAACATTTCCATGTATTAATGTTCATGTTGTTATGTCTGTTTTAACATTAATCCAACGTATCCATGAATGTGTGTTTAACTACTGGAATTATTAGATTTGTAGTAACTCATTTAACCAAGATTTAGATCATGTTTGGTGTCTATGAGCTACATTTGTGATGTCCTTCGCGTTGATGTTTGTTGTGTTTTGGTAACTCTTTTCTTATTAGTTTTATCAAACTCTTAGTAGTCTTCTAGTGAACATCCAATCAGCTTTCACATGCAAAACACCATTTGAAAGACAAAAACAGTTAACTTTCCCTCCAAAGTTGCCATCTCCTGATTGGACCAGTCACGTCTGTAGGATGTGACATCCTCACAGTTTAAAAGAGACCACGAGAAGATTCTTTCTCTCTCTTCCTCGCGCTTCCTTTTCTCTTGGTTTTTGCTCTTCTTTCTCTCGATGCGTTCTGCATCTCCAAAGGATGGACTAGAAGAAGACTTCACCTTTAACCCATAAGTTTGTGCCAGGCTGCGGCCTCGTCTTTCCAGATACAGATCCTCTGCATAAAACTGGTTCTCTCTGATCACTTTCAGCCAAGATCAACTGGAGCCTTAACAACCTGCATCAGGACTCTTTCTTTCTTTGATGGGCAAGATGTGCAAGTATCAAACTTAGTCTTATTAATGGATGCATAGGGCATCATTAATCCTTTTAACAAAGGTCCTTTACAAGAAGAAACTGATGTTTAGTTCAGGCTATTGATCTTCTGAATATCATATACTGCCATAATCCATGCTCTGTTCTTCTCTCTGCTTCAACTTCAACCATCTTCTAATGCTTAACTGTATGTGTGTGTATGTTAGATTAGTATGTGTCTTGTCTAGATAATAAAGTCCTGTTTTATTTCACACGTGATGTTGTTTGTAGTTCATGCTCATAATCCGGAGTCCCTAAACATGCCGATTCTTGCTACCTGCTCGTAATGCTAAGTGATTTCCCCAAATCATGAATTTGATCCAGATAATAATAATTGATCATTATTAATTAAATTCATCCCAATTTGGATTGATATTTGTTTCCCTTACAAAGGGTGGTGGAGAAAATATTACTTATAATTGGGATCAAAGCTCATGATAATTCTTACATATTTGATGAAGAATAGTAGTTAAATAATTCTGTTCCTCATTGAATTCACTACACAGCCGATGTTAAACTCATGAAGCTGTTATTTGACTGTTGGTTATCTTAGAATGTGTGTAGCTGAATAATTATTACCAGCTGTAGGACTGTGATGAAAGTGAAAACAGTTTAGCGGTCATTAGAGGTTTAGAGGTCATTAAAAGCACTCAGAATAATGACATCATGTACACGGGAAGTATGGGGTTGTAGTCCAAATCCAGCCGTTCTCTGTAGTCCTTAAAAAACGAATTCTGTTAAAGACAATATCTCGCTTGGCACTACACTTTGAGCTTTATAATTTTGAAGGTATTGTTTTGCTCTAAAAGCAACAATACACACTAACTAAAGGTTGATAAAATGCAATGGGATCTTTTAAAAAACGCGATGAAAAGCAGACTGCTTCTTATAATGAAATTAAAATACATAAATGCTCAAATTAATTGTCGTGTGATCATGATGACAATATTGTTTCACATGCTATGTCAGGTCTTTAACTGCTGCGTAGAAAACACATTAGGCTACTGCGCTGTGGGTGCAGGTATGAAGCCTTGTTTAAAAGAGTACTCAGTGATCAGGTTAATTAAAATGCTTTTATTTTTGTGTTGATTATTTTTATTAAAGTCATTTTTTATTTGCATTTAAAGGCAGACGATGCCATTTCTGTTTCCTCTCCGGACTTATGAGGACTTTGACAAATAATTGCTCTATTAACTCTTGTTTTCAATTTTAAAATATTGACAGTCCAGAAGTCCATTACCTTGCCTTTAAATGTGTGGTGTTGTGATCTGTGGCAGTTAGGTGTGTGCTCCTTTTTATCTCTCAAAGACTGTGATCGGCAGTTATTCATAGTATAAAGTATTTAATGGGTAGTTTACCCCAAAATTCTTTGTTCTGTTGGACACAGAGGAAGGTATTTGGAAGAATGTCAGTAACCAAACAGATCTCATCCCCCATTTACTGACATGGTAGGGAAAGCATATGCAATGGAAGTCAATGGGGATGAGGTCTGTTTGGTTTGGGTGAACTATCTAACACTAAGTGGCTGTAAAGGGACAGTTTGCCCAAAAATGAAAATGATGTCACAAATTTCTCACCTTTGAGTCATTCCAAATGTTTAAAAATGTCTTTATTCTGATGAACACAGAGAAAGAATTTTGGAATGATGCTTAAAACCAAATATATCCAACGCCCCATTGACTACCATAGTAGGAAAAAACAATCTTAGTCAAAAGTGTCCCAGAAACTTTTTGCCGTCCTGTATTCTTCAGAAAGTTCTTTATGTTAAACAGAGCAAAAAATATAACGTTTTTTTCATACTATTGGAGTCAATGTGTGTTTAGATTTGTTTGGGTATAAGCTTTCTTCCAAATATCTTTCTCTGTGTTTATCAGAAAAAATACATTTGCACATTTGGAACTTAAAGGTGAATTCAGAATTTTTCTTTTTGGCTGAAGTATCACTTTAAGGTTAAGTGTATTAATACAGTCCCATACTATATTTTTTTATATTATTTTTTTGAGCCACCACCGTAGTATACACATACACAATATAACACAAAGTGAAAATAACATGAAGAACCATCGTGAATACAAAATATTAACATGAACTGTTAAAGAGGAATATGAACCTCCATGTAAATCCTTCCTAGACAACATACGAAGTAGCAGTTATTCGATTTTTAGGTTCTTTACTTTTATTTCACACTAATATTTACAAAAAGGAAAGAAACTGTTAACAACAATTTTGACGACAGCTATAACTGACTGTCAGAATGAAGAACTGAAGCAGACATCACAGACACTTAAAAAATAATAAAAAACTAACTGGTTGACAGGAAAAGAAGGCTTGTTTTACAGGAGTCTTACAGGAGTCAAATAGCCTGTAGCATTTGTCATTTCCACAGCAGTCTATCGTGTTAGCAGTCACCAGAATGGTTAGCTACCACTAGCTAATGGCTTATATTCACGGGAGAAAAGTAAGACAGACATCCACTCTCTTTGGATTCAGGATACGAACTTCTATTACGCTTTTTATTCTGCGCATGCTAACAATTAACATTCTTGTGCGCACAGGCACATGACATCACAGACACGGCTTTGCTACTCATATAATAGGATATGCTCAACAATTGTTTTAGCAGTTGCTGGAAGATTAGCTGACTCTTCAGTTTAAACCTGCTGAACACCAGCCTGGTCAAACTGGTTCCCTTTCTGTCGGTATCTCGAGGTTGTGTCGAACCGACAGATTGGGTTTGTCTTGAGAGCGAATCAATTTCAGACTAGATTAGAAAAGGCAAATGCAATTTGCAAATTAAATTTGCAATCCGGACTCCGCCCCGGATATCCGGGTATAAAAGGGAGATGGCCTGCTGAGGCGTGATGCCGAGAAAATCTGCGTTCTTGAAGCACCCATCTTGCAGGCTGGGCGGTTTGGTGATACTGTCGACGACTTCCACCAGCAGTCCTCGACAGTCAAGAAGCAGACGGAGGTCATCAAGCATTTCCTGCCCTGCTGCAACTTGACCGCCTTTCGGCTTTCGAGATCCCGTACACGAACGGGAGAGCACAGAGGAGTAAACAATGTGAAATCTTGACATGATTAGCAACAAATCGACAAGAAACAGAGAAACAAAAGGGATACAAATAGGGAACAACTAACGAGGAATAATTACAAAATGGAGTTGATGGGCAGGTGACGGCGATAAAACACTAAACGGGCAAAATGTTAAAGCATACCGCCATGTGTCTCCACACAAAGCATACACACGAGACATGGTACTGTCACAACCCTGTCTACAAGGCACGAAATCTAAGAACAGGAAGGATAGGATCATCACAGTTTTACTTGCCTCATGGTCATGCCCTCTCTCACTCTCTCTTCGCTCTTCCTAGCGCGTTTGTGTTCCATGTTTACGTATAACGTGTTTTGTCAGTAAATGTTTAGGCCTAATGTCTAATGCCTTTTTCCCATAGGATTTGGTAACTTAGTGTTTCGTTCTACGCTACCTCTGCTCTAAATTCTGTTTGGTAAAGTCACATTACTAATAATAAAATTAGACTTCAAAGTGTATAAAATCATTGATGAATTTGCTGGACGAATACATACAGGGATTTTTATCACTATACTTCTATTCAGAAACTGTAAATATCTATAGGTAATGACAATTATTATACTAAATAGAGAATTATTATACTTAATGTGATCTTGATAGATCTGGTGGAGAACATACTGTATTTGGTGTGCTAACCCTAAGCTCATCATTATTTAGTTCCCTGTAGCTCAGTAGTAAGAGAATTGCGTTAACTACGCAAGGTTGTGGGTTTGATCTCAGGGAATTGCACATATATGTATAGGACAATGCAATATAAGTCGCTTTGGATAAAAGCTTCTGCCAAATGCATAAATATTAAGTTAAATTTATTTTAACGTGCAGATAAAATGCTACACCAGGTGTCAGCTGAGTTATCTAGCTCATAGCTCTAACCGGACCTACATTTACATTACATTTTACATTTAGTCATTTGGCAGACGCTTTTATCCAAAGCGACTTACAGTGCACTTATTACAGGGACAATCCCCCTGGAGCAACATGGAGTAAAGTGTCTTGCTCAAGGACACACTGGTGGTGGCTGCTAGTGGACCTAGTGCTTCAGAGGAAGTAACACCCTGCAGGGTGGTTACATCTGATATATCCTCATGATTGGTTCCCACAATGGTAACCCATGAGCTTCCCTAGGTGGACCTCCACCTTGGGGTACTTTCTTCAGTCCGCACACTCCTCCCATGAGTTCTCCCCTACCAGCAAGACCATGTTGGTGTTGGTGTGACATGTTGGTCCCTACGGTACGAAGTGGTCTCTGTGGCACGTTTCCTCAGTGAGGAAACAGATCTTCCCCAGTGGCCCTTATGGTGCCGGGCGGCTTCTCGCTGTTAGAGGAACAAGGCCTCCACCTGAGACGGCCAGTGGCAGGGGCTTCCCACCAAAACCTCTGGGACCCCCTACCCTGCCAGTGGAAGGTAACAATTTTGCGCTAGTGCTCACATCTGACACGCCCAGGCCAGTCACCGTCGCTTTGCTAGAGATTGTGCCACGGCACAGCACTGTGGTATTTTCCATAGGAGCCCCCTCTGTTGGTTTGATACAACGTTGAGAGACCGACAGAAAGGGAACGTCTTGGTAACCTCTGTTCCCTGATGGAGGGAACGAAACGTTGTGTCCTTCATCCCACAAGCAGCAGTCAAGAGAGGCTCTAAGGCTCCTCAGCCCAAATGGTGAATGAATGCATCACGTCGTCTCCCTATTATACACAGATATCCGAGGCAGAGTCCGGCATGCAAACTTAATTCACCAATTGCATTGGCCTTTTTTAATCTAGTCAGAAGTTGATAGTTTCTCAAGACAAACACCATCTGTCGGTTCTACACAACGTCTCGTTCCCTCCATCAGGGAACAGAGGTTACAGAGGATATTTTTTTGTCTGACCAGCTATGAAGTATCTGAAACCCCTTAAAAAAATAGCCAGCTACAAAACAAAGCTTTGAGCACATTTCAGGGGTTGTTGAATACCACAAATAGAAAATATAAATGTGCATGGACTCTCTCCCTCTCTTTCTCTCTCTCTCTCTGAAAACACTGATTGAGTGAATCAACTACTGCGAATACTTCAACAGTCATTCCTGAACATAAGACTTGTGTAAAGATAAACACTTACCTGAGAAAAGCAAGACATGTTTCAGTCGTTCCATTGCTGATGGCTTTTACAGTATGAAATGAATCTAGCAGTCCAGTTTACCTTTAACAACAGTCAGAGGTGAAAATCAACATGAAGTGTCTCTGTATGATCAAATCTTATATATTTAGTGTGTGTTGGTACGTCCCTCATTGCCTTCATTTACCTACACAAATGTAAATGAGTCATCCTTATGCAAAATTGTTCCCAGTCTACTGGAACAGCAGGTGCTCATTTTCATTAAACTTTGCAATATTATTTGAATGAAAGCATCGAAGCGTAAACAGTGAGTGGAAATATTCACCACTGCACACATGAATCTCAAAGACGTGTTTTAAAAATAAGCTTTTTTGAAATGTGTGCAAACATCTCATTAACATCCTCACAAAGAGCGCTGACACGTTTCAAGAGGACGATCAGGAAATGTAAAAAATTCAGAGGAGTAGCAAGGAGTGTGTAGCTCTGTGTACCATCAATACAACAGATAACCTTGTGTGGTGTTCAGATCTGTGGATCCTTTTTCTGTGTTTACTCAAATAAAAATGATATGATTGTTTTCCTTTTCATATTTATTGACCCTGGCTCGTTTTCTTTGAAGAACATTTAAATAAAGACCTAACACTGAACAACCCCCAGAAACATTATGTTATGTCTGTTTTATTTTTCGGCTAAACACAATTCAAGCGAAACACAGTATCTGCTGCATGGCATGCTCTGTTGACAAAGGTGCAAATGCACTTCCACATTTGTGTACCTCCTCTCCTAAAACCCTCTGCAAAGTGCAGAGATGCAAATGTATGGTAAAATATTCAGGAAAATATAATTAAAAAGTGAAAGTGAACTATTTGTCAGATATGGTAACCCATACAGGAAATGTGACCTCTGCATTTAACCCATCCAGTGAGTAGTGAAGACAGGCACAGCAAGTGATGAACACACATACACCTGGAGCAGTGAGCAGATCACAGCAGGGCCCGGGGAGCATGTAGGGGTGAGGAGCCTTGCCCAGCTTTATCAGCTGCAGGTCTGAGTCTGGCCGTGCCGTGAAGGTCCCTTCAACTGGCAGTGAATGCTGAGCTTTAACACGACTAGCTTAAATCCTCTACCATCACTGTGAAAGAAAGGAGCTGTGACAAAGAAGGAAACTACACGCTGGATAATATTAAGGAACGATTCATTTGTAAACATAAGAATAACAAGTATATTAATCGAAAGGGAAAATAACTAAGACGTAACCCATCGAGAATCACAACATTAGATGAAATCAATTAAAGATAAAAAGACAACAAATCTTTCAAGGTCAAGAACTGCTTTTTAAGAACTGGTGTTCATCATTAAAGCTTAATCATCTCTAATTAATCACTTAATTAGCTCATCATCTTCAACACTACATCAGTTACTTTAACACTTTTGTAGAGTGGGACCATATGTACTCTGAGCAGTGCTGAGTTAACACTGGGGAAGAGAAGTCAAACACTGTAGAGTCATGAGCTCAACTAAAGCAAACACTCATCATCATAAATATGACTTCAAATGAAAAACCAGTCACATCTAAACCTCTAAGATCACAGTACAAGTAGATGACAGTTTGAGCACACAGTGAGTTTGATGTGAGGTTACATTTTCACCTCATCGTGAGTATTCTGAAAGCTAATGGTGACATCACTATGACATCATCGTGTTGACTGGGAAGATTGAATGTTGGAAAAACACAATCTGTGAATCAACTCATTTCATGATGATTAAATCATCTAATATCATTTATCAGGTTACAGTCAAAAGTTGACTATCAACAAAAAAATCTGTAAGACATTTAATGACTTCTAAAGTGTGATGGAATATTCAGGTGAGGTGATGTTTTTTGTTTTGTGTAGTGAAGACTCATCATGTTAACACGGCCGGAACGTTCTGTACTTTCACAGAAGAACAACGACTCTTTGTTTGCTTTGGCTAAACAAAAATGGCACTTTGTGTCTCCCAGATGATTTGTTATTTGAATACAGAGCCTCATATTAAAAACAACCGGGAAATGGCTGGCAGGGTTGGCACGAAATGTAATTCAGGCAGATTTGCATGAGGACTCATAATCGGGATGTACAGATCATAAAACATTCATCTGAAAGACACATCAGAAGTCAGTAGTGTTTCGTCTTCTGTCAGATACAGGTGTAGGAGCCACACATTGGGTTTGACTTTTATTTCTTCTTATTGTACTGTTGTGTATGTATACATGCATCGTGACGTCATTACTGTGGGTGGCACCGGGGTGTGGTGTCTACATTAGTGTGTGCGTTCACCTGGGAGGTTATGGATCGTGGCTGCAGGGTGAGCATGGGTAGAAACTTTCTGTTGACCGTCACCATCGCCAACATCATCCCCATCGTATGCATTGTCTGAGGTATCTTTGCAAGGTTTTCATGAGTACATCAATCAACGTAAGTGCTTATGTTTTCTAAAGCTTGTGAAAGAGAGTAATAAAGACATTCCATCATGTGCAATGGTTCAGCGTGACGCGTCTTCAATTGTAATTCCTCATGTTTCAGCCTGCTGCGGCTATTGGTTTAGTTTTTATGTAAAATACGCCGCAATAACAGGTAAACAGATTTATATTATAGATACAGTGAGGAAAATAAGTATTTGAACACCCTGCTATTTTGCATGTTCTCCCACTTAGAAATCATGGAGGGGTCTGAAATTGTCATCGTAGGTGCATGTCCACTTTGAGAGACATAATCTAAAAAAAAATCCAGAAATCACAATGTATGATTTTTTAACTATTTATTTGTATGATACTGCTGCAAATAAGTATTTGAACACCTGTCCATCAGCTAGAATTCTGACCCTCAAAGACCTGTTAGTCTGCCTTTAAAATGTCCACCTCCACTCCATTTATTATCCTAAATTAGATGCATCTGTTTGAGGTCGTTAGCTGTATAAAGACACCTGTCCACCCCATACAATCAGTAAGAATCCAACTACTAACATGGCCAAGACCAAAGAGCTGTCCAAAGACACTAGAGACAAAATTGTACACCTCCACAAGGCTGGAAAGGACTACGGGGAAATTGCCAAGCAGCTTGGTGAAAAAAGGTCCACTGTTGGAGCAATCATTAGAAAATGGAAGAAGCTAAACATGACTGTCAATCTCCCTCGGACTGGGGCTCCATGCAAGATATCACCTTGTTGGGTCTCAATGATCCTAAGAAAGGTGAGAAATCAGCCCAGAACTACACGGGAGGAGCTGGTCAATGACCTGAAAGAGCTGGGACCACCATTTCCAAGGTTACTGTTGGCAATACACTAAGACGTCATGGTTTGAAATCATGCATGGCACGGAAGGTTCCCCTGCTTAAACCGGCACATCGCCAGGCCCGTCTTAGGTTTGCAATGACCATATGGATGATCCAGAGGAGTCATGGGAGAAACTCATGTGGTCAGATGAGACCAAAATAGAACTTTTTGGTCATAATTCCACTAAACGTGTTTGGAGGAAGAAGAATGATGAGTACCATCCCTACTGTGAAGCATGGGGGTGGTAGCATCATGCTTTGTGGTGTTTTTCTGCACATGGGACAGGGCGACTGCACTGTATTAAGGAGAGGATGACCGGGGCCATGTATTGGGAGATTTTGGGGAACAACCTCCTTCCCTCAGTTAGAGCATTGAAGATGGGTCGAGGCTGGGTCTTCCAACATGACAATGACCCGAAGCACACAGCCAGGACAACCAAGGAGTGGCTCTGTAAGAAGCATATCAAGGTTCTGGCGTGGCCTAGCCAGTCTCCAGACCTAAACCCAATAGAGAATCTTTGGAGGGAGCTCAAACTCCGTGTTTCTCAGCGACAGGCTAGACTGATCTAGAGAAGATCTGTGTGGAGGAGTGGGCCAAAATCCCTCCTGCAGTGTGTGCAAACCTGGTGAAAAACTACAGGAAACGTTTGACCTCTGTAATTGCAAACAAAGGCTACTGTACCAAATATTAACGTTGATTTTCTCAGGTGTTCAAATACTTATTTGCAGCTGTATCATACAAATAAATAGTTTAAAAAAATAGTTTTTTTTTAGATTATGTCTCTCAAAGTGGACATGCACCTACGATGACAATTTCAGACTCCTCCATGATTTCTAAGTGGGAGAACATGCAAAATATAGGTCTTCAAATACTTATTTTCCTCACTGTATACATATGTTATGTAGTATGGTTATCATTTCAAATACTACATATTCTATTCATTTTATTGTATTCGTATCACTACATATTATGATTCATAAATACGTTTCATATACATGTATATGTATATTTGATTTTTTGTTGTTTTATATCATCATTCTTATCATTTTTTTAGATCATTTGATTATGATCAATTTGTGTCATGATTCAATATTTCGACTGTTTCAGTTTTATTACACACTTTAAATTCATCAGAAATGGGGAGGCTGTCTCACTTGCGTCGTCTGTCAGGTCAGTGAGCGTTTATTCCTTCATTTACACTGAAAATGATTTTTTTTATGCTGTTCAATTTACATGAACAAATCACTTTTATTCAAAATGATTGTATAACTGAAAAAACGGATTCTGGCAAAAAACCTGTGCACATCAGTTAAATGTTACTCAAATGCACTCACCTAAAGGATTATTAGGAACACCATACTAATACTGTGTTTGACCCCCTTTCGCCTTCAGAACTGCCTTAACTCTACGTGGCATTGATTCAACAAGGTGCTGAAAGCATTCTTTAGAAATGTTGGCCCATATTGATAGGAGAGCATCTTACAGTTGATTGAGATTTGTGGGATGCACGAAGCTCCCGTTCCACCACATCCCAAAGATGCTCTATTGGGTTGAGATCTGGTGACTGTGGGGGCCATTTTAGTACAGTGAACTCATTGTCATGTTCAAGAAACCAATTTGAAATGATTTGAGCTTTGTGACATGGTGCATTATCCTGCTGGAAGTAGCCATCACAGGATGGGTAAATGGTGGTCATAAAGGGATGGACATGGTCAGAAACAATGCTCAAGTAGGCCGTGGCATGTAAACGATGCCCCATTTGCACTAAGGGGCCTAAAGTGTGCCAAGAAACATCCCCCACACCATTACACCACCACCATAATTGCATTAATGAGAAATTGAACAGGTGTTCCTAATAATCCTTTAAGTGAGCGTATATAAGGTAGTAAAGTAAACCATATGTAAGCTTGCTGAACCTACTCAATCAGATTGAGTGAAAACTGCTGCCTCAATTTTATTGAGTAGATTTTAATCTATATGTTTAGGTAAAGAGTAAATTGATCAGATATGAGTCATGACACACTAAAATAAATTAGATAAAGTCTACCTAATATTTCTCGATATTAATAACATTGAGTTATATTAGTTTATATAACCAACAACAGATCATCTACTTGTTATGAATGATACATATTGAATAATTAAACACTAAATATTACTTATTCAGAGAAGCTTGAATTGACCTAAAAATGGTCAGAAACAGGAGATCACACCAATTGATTTATTGACCAAATAATAAACGTTGACAAAAGCCCTTTTTGACAACAAACACAAGTTGAGTAGACATTAAATGTGTTGTATGTCAATAGCTTAGGTCCTACCCTTAAGCCCTGCTGTGTCAATTATAAGTGATTTTAAAAAGTGTAATGCAGAATCACACAGATGCCCAGACACATCAAGAATCAGTGTATGAATCTCAACAATGGTGACAATCAACAAAAGAAAGCTTCATGCTGCAATGCATGCTGGGTAACATCGTACCACAAAACTTATTCTTTACTCCCAGCATAAATTGCAGTTGATCTGTTTATATGAATTAGTTTGCTGATTATCACCATTGTTAAGGTGTGTATGATTAATGTTCGTTGCTAAGTATAATCTAAATGCACAAATTTCTACATGGCACATTCATTGCATAATCCTTCATAAACACTATTAAAATAACACTTAAACATCTCAAAAGCAATGTGAAACATCTAATACACTACTGCACTTACACGTAGTGTGGCACATGAAAAAAAACTGCAATTGATAAAAGAGAAATAACTTAACGTAGTGCAAGAGTCTAGAGGTCAACTAAAGTGAACACTGATCATAATAATGATGACATCAAAAGAAACTCGAGGACTGAAATTTTTTTTTTTCATTTTTTATCATTTTGCATTCATTTTTTTAAATAAACATTTACTCCAGAAACTAATCAAATTAACTTAGTGTTTTGGTAAATTTATTTTGAATTTGTGAATAAATCTTACATAATTTGTTTAGCTGTACGTAATAAGACAGTTATGTAAATCTAATTTGATTATTCTCCATAAAAATAACTTAAGAGTAATAAGTAAATAGAATGTGTTATTATTGTAAATGTCAGATTTTTTACCATTGTTGCTGATACCAAAAAAATACTCAACTGTATCAAAAAGTATTTATTATATTCTTAATAAAACATTGTTACAATGTTAAGTCTGTTTTAAATTTAACCATAAAATGCCCATTGGTGGCTATTATTGTAAACCATAATGCAACCATTGAAACCAATCCCAAAACTGTAACACTGCATGTGGATTTGTGCTCTACGCTTGTGAAATTGTGTTTTATGCGTGTGTGGGGGTGTGGGTGTGCTGCATGTGTAGTGTGTGCTTGCGTATATTGTTCTTAGTGCATGTGAAGTTGTGTTTTATGCATGCGGTAGTGTATGAACATGTGAGCTTGTATGTTTTTCGGTGTGTGTGTTCACTTGTTCTTGTTTAAAATTGTGACTTTAATGCTTTGCTTATAGCCGTATGTTTCATGTACAGCTGCTTTGTAGCTATATAAATAAAGTTGACTTGCCTGACTTGACATGGTTTTGCAGTAATAACCACCAATGAAATCAATCCCGACATCGTATTTGTACCAACATTTCAACATTAGCTTATCACAGTATTCTTTTTCAACTGTTGATGAACTAAAATGCTTCAAATTCTGCAAACGTTTTTATGGTGTAAAACTACATGTTTTGCATGGCCACCTCATACAGAAAGAACTGGAAAGTCACAAGTTGATTCCTGAGTTCTACCTAATACAGTCTGCCACAGTCACTGATGTGCTCAACTGACAGCTCTCGGTCAGTATTCAATCCTTCTGAACTCCTCTCTTCAATTTCATGCAATTAGAGAAATACATAATAAAGCTTGCATACATACACTCACAAGTACACGGTAGCTAAAAAATAAATGGATAAATGTGAACTATTGACCCTTCAGTTTTTTTTACCCCAATCAAATATTTTCCCTTTAGGCAAGAAAACTACACATAATATCATAATGGGTCCTTTTTGCAGTATGTAAAAAAACTGTATCTAAGATCATTTCATTTCTAAAGTATATTTTTGAAAGATAAGCCGTGCAAGAATGAATACATGAGCATCCATAAACATGTATAAATGACATACATGGCAGATCTACACGGATTACAGAACTTCAGATCAGACTGTAAATGTGACAGGTGCTTTACGTTTCAAACTAGGCCCATGTCTCTCTATGTCTCTTTTGAATGCAAAGACCTGAGACTTACGTGTGCCTTGAAACAAAGACTTAGTCCCACCTCTGGTGAACCGCATGAAAAAAATCATTATTTTTAGTGCATCACCTGCTTTATGGCACACGTCACGTTTTACTCGTAGCCTGGGAGAAGTTAGCGGACAGCAGAGGTAGCAGTACAATGAAACGAACCAAAACATCACCATGCAGATCCATCCATCCAAAAAAACAAAGAGGGTTTTGTCAGAGGAAGCAAAGACAAGAAAGCAAGAGAGTGATCGGACAAGAGCCCGAACACGAATCAATATCTGACGGATTTACACTCGGTGACGCGAACAGCAAGAGGCAACCGGTTGCAAAACATATGGAGACCTACTGTTAACCTTCCTGCGACTGGATTTGAAAGTCTTACATGTGAATGTTTTTCTTACTGTCCTTTACTTTTGAGCGTATTGGTAATTTGTTTCACAATTTATAACCGTAAGGTCGACTAGAGATAATGTAATGATGCAGGTGTTCTGTCAATTTTTGCACGGTCTTGCCTTGTTACAAATTTACTCATATGCTTGTAAACGATGACTGCCAAACCACAATAAATATTTTATGGTCAAAAGTTGCTGATTCCTCATTGCACGTGGACTAATGTTATCTGTATCTATAGTTACTGTGCTAGGCTCTTTTCCCATAGCAAGTGGACTGTAAGTTATTGATTGCACCTGTTAGAAAGAGCACAAAGCCTGGTCGCGAGTGCTTTTCCGAATATATAACAACAGAACATTTGCGCTGGTAACTAAACACATTCACGTCCATGCATTGTGTTTTGGGCGACTGCAAATGTGTTAAAACCTGTTAACTGTCCGAGCCCTTTTTGAGCCTACACATAAAAACACATGTTGGAACTAAAATGGTGATAACTCATGAACTCTCGTTTGAAAAAAAAAACTAGCTGATTATTGCAAAAAAAATATCTCACACAAAAGACAAATTAAATGTATGGTGGTAGGTTTATTGTTAAAAAACAAATATAAAAAGTTTATGATTTTTACGGGTCGCAAAAGGATAACAAAAAATCTAAGCACACTCTTTATAAAAAATAATCAATTAATCTCCCTAAATTATTTTTCTTAAAAAACACCAAATAAATCTGTATTCTAGAGTCTTCCAATGATATATAGTCTGTAAAGAATTTGTTTTTTTACATGTTTTTATATTATCAATGTAGCTTCACATTATTTACCCTTTTATCTTTTCTCATCACTTGTTTAAACTCTGAATTTCGTCAACAGAAGAGAAAAAAATGTCACTGCTTTATTGTTGTTATCATCACCAGCTGTAGTGCTCTTGTCATCCACTAAAGGCCAATTTTCAAACCGTTGCAATTCACAATGGATTACAGATCCCATATGTCTTTACTCCAACTCATTTAGCGCAATCATATTCACAGGCGTAACTTTTCAAGTCTGGTATATTTAATTCACAAATATAAAGTGTTAAACTCAGTTCTATCATGTTGTTTTAATGTGTCTTAGTCTGCAATGGCATATAATGCATGTGTGCGTTTCCACATTATGACTCATCTTAACTAAACTTTGTTCTTTACAGCATCAACTACAACATCAATAATAATAAGAGGTATGAAGTGTTGATTGTGATCCATGTGTCCTGTTACATAAGTACATGAGTGAAACTCTCACTGAACTCATCTTGTGTTTTGTTTCTCATGTGTAGTGTTTGAGAGTTTGATGATTTAATGGTGTTCTTGTGTCTTCTAGTGATTCTAGTGATTGTTGAGGTGTCAGTGTTTGCTGCTCCTACTGTCATTCTTCTTCAGATCATCTGTGCAGGAAGAGCGCGTGAGTTTTCATCATCATCATCATCATTCACATTCACCTGAAACAATCCAGAAAACAAACAGCAGAACTTCATCACTTTTATTGACTTTTA
The DNA here is from genome assembly GCA_008369825.1 of Triplophysa tibetana. NCBI lineage: Eukaryota > Metazoa > Chordata > Actinopteri > Cypriniformes > Nemacheilidae > Triplophysa > Triplophysa tibetana. The sequence goes on from CM017897.1 coordinate 31,339,917, forward strand.
TCTTCTCAGAAAACAGAAGAAGGACTCAGAACGCTCATCCAGAAGACACAGTTATGTCAGCAGTTTTGGAATAAAATCTTTATGACTAAATTACAGCTAGCTTTATTTGATCAGATTTTATACATATGTGCGCAATGCTTTTAGCAGAAACCCGGAATCTTTGCTGATTTGATTTCTTCACTGAGGTTTATATAATTTGGTTAATTTAGCTTTACTTTAGTTTTGATTTCAGCTGTATTTGTTCATTATTTTTGATGTGTTTAGTGTTATGTGGTAAATTTAATGTGTTTTGGTTGTCCCCTCTTGTTAAGAATGGGCCCATAATTTCTTTATAAGGTTTGTGTTTGTTCATTTGTGACCCTGGATGAAAAAAACAGTCTTAAGTAGCACCGGATTTTTTTTGTAAAGACTAAAATACATTCTATGTGTCAAAATTATCGATTTTTATTTTATGCCGAAAATCATTAGTATATTAAGTAAAGATCATGTTCTATGCAGATATTTTTTAATTTTCCTTACCTAAAATATAAAAACTTTATTTTGTGAGTCGATGGCCTGCCACAGTGCCCTTAATTAACAACTTCAAAGGCAATTTTATCAATATTTAGTTTTTTTGCTCTCTAAGATCCTGAGTTTTAAACGGTTGTATCTCAGTCAGATATTGTCTTATTCTAACAACTCATATATCAATAGAAAGCTTATTATTCAGATTTCAGATTATGTAAAAATCTCAATTTCGAAATAATCCTATAAGACTGGTTTTGTTGCCCATATTCACATCTGTGGAAGGCCGTCCTTGCTGGGCTGTTTTTTCTTTGTTTGACTTTATGTTACTATTATTTTGTTGTAACAATTTATATTTGAAATGTGATCTGGGTTCAAATAAAAAAAGATTATTCATAGTAAAGCTGGTGTTTTCTTGGCCTCTCAGTCCCTCACAATTATGCATGACACATCATTGAATTTACGTCATTTATTTATTGATCGTGCTGTTAATTATGAAAGTATTTGTTCTCATATGTAAGCAAAATTTAAAATAGTCAAAATGCAAATAATACCCAATCGTAGTATTGGTGAAGACACTTTAAGAATTATAAAAAATAATGTCTTCGTTGTGTAAGGTTCAGCACGTGCTGTGGGACAGGAGTGTAGAGGGTAACATGGCTGAATTGGTGTCATATGTATGTCTATGTTGCGATGCATTGTGTGACAATTTAAACATGGAATCTTTTCTCTTGGTCTCACTGCTTCACTTCTCTGATACGTGATCCGTATGGGTGTCCTCTCTGGTTCGTAACGCATATGACCCCGCAGATTAACTTAGTTTATTCATCATTGAGTAAAAGAGTACGGTAATACAATCTCAGGAAGAGGGCAGACAGCTAGCTACTGCTTGTTCTACCTGTGGCATCGCCCCTTACCCATGTTCAGTAACACCAGCAATATTGAAGTAGATATTTGCTTGCGGGGAAAACAAAGGCAGAATATATGTGGAGTTATTTGTGTGCCAATAAAATTATGTAACAATCCTGTATTTACTCGACGTTGGCTTGTTGTCACAGAGAGATATAGACTAAAAGTGTGTGTCCACTCTAGATGGGTTAGAGTTAGCACCCTGCTAATACTTACAAAATAAAGTGATTTATGTTAAGCACTGAATAAAAACAATACAGAAAACTTCATGCAGATCTGTCTTTTATTCACTGCACTGTCATCAGTATCGACTTCCTGGTCAGGAGCTGTCAACAAAACTCACTACCAATGAGAGTAAAGTGGCCATAAGACCTACACACAAGTCCTAAAGTGCAAATAAAAATCTAGCAGCGAATTCATGGAGGATCATCTAGGCCAACATTTAACTAATGTAAACATTTAACTGAGCGACTGTCTGCGTTACTGCCACCACAAGCTCCTCACAGGCGAGAGAAAAAGATGTGTGTGACTGGTCACATCCCCTTTTTGAAAGTTTTGAAAGCAGACTTTAAAGTTTCAGATAGAAACACACTGTCAGTCTGCAGATTTGGTCAGCTACAGACTTTCTGTATCAGTCAGACTGAAAATCTGAGCGCAAGTCTTGTAGTGTATTTCAGCCTTAAAACGATGAAAGACGGAACTCTGATAGTTTATATCCGGTACAATACCGCCAACATAGAGATAATCGAGCACAATAACTAAAGTCAGAACTTTTCTTATATTTACTTTAAACATCAGGTTTCTTTTTGATAAAACAGCTTGTTGCCATTTTAAACGCCGTGTGTCGCGTCGCACTTTAAATCATAACAATAATGAAAAATACACCACAACTTAAACATATCTCTTTTGTAGGATAAAGTGTGGTCTTCTGTGTGCGGCGGATGAAAGCGGCGCTTTACTTGGAGCTGGTGTACTTGGTGACGGCTTTGGTGCCCTCGGACACGGCGTGTTTGGCGAGTTCACCGGGCAGCAGCAGACGCACGCGGTCTGGATCTCTCTCGACGTGATGGTGGAGCGCTTGTTGTAGTGCGCGAGACGAGAAGACTCCCGGCGATGCGCTCGAAGATGTCGTTGACGAAAGAGTTCATGATGCCCATCGCCTTGGAGGAGATGCCGGTGTCGGGGTGGACCTGCTTGAGGACTTTGTACACGTAGATGGCGTACTCTCCTTCCTGGACTTTCTGCTCTTCTTTCTCCTCCCTTGACCGGTCCTGGTGACGGCCATCTTCTTGGGCGCGGGTTTGCTAGGTTCTGGCATGATGCTGTTCGGGAGAATTATTAAGTAGAATGTGTGATAGTTACACTACAGAGGGGTTTTTATTCCTCCCGCATGCAAATGTTTGCGTCACATTCGCATTCTCTGATTGGGTGTCGTTGTCGACCAAAAAACCATTACATTCGTCTATTGGTCATCTCATAGTTTGACGGGTCGGAGAGAGAGCCCAATGAAATCTTTTCCCCGCCGCACAGTCTATGTTTGAACGTGACCGTCCCACAATCGATTCGTTTCCTTTGTTGTTCCTTTCCCCGCTCTTTTTCGAATGTGAATTAAATTTAAACTTTATTCTGTATTAACTCTGCCTATGAAATAAGTATGTAATCGTGTCATCACAGTCACTTATTAGTTTGTTCAGAAAGCATCACATCAATGTATGCGTTATTCACAGCGTTGAGCGAGCTTACGTTTATAATAGTTGATATGATGATGGAGTTTGTTATTTG
>CM017897.1:31343211-31415427 GCA_008369825.1 Triplophysa tibetana
TACATATGTAAACAGCTGACAGGAGAGAGTGACAGATGTGTTTGCTCTTATCTCAGTCTGTGATGATGATGATGATGAAGACACTGAAACACAAATCACACAACACACTCTCAGTACTCATGAGTTTCAGTGTAAACACAAGAGATAAAGAGAACTGTGATCTGAAGTTAAACATGTGTTCATATAAATGAAGAGAAACACTGACCATGAAGAACATGTAGATACACATGTGAATAAGGTTCATGTTGATATTCATTCAAATATTCTGTGCATGTGTAAAGTCCACCAGTATGTTGTGTTGTTTTATAGATGTTGAGAGAGCAGTCAGATGTCAGACTCAGTCTCTCAGATCTCTCTGTGTCTTTCTTCTTTATTCCTCTATCAAACACTTCTACTTCAGGTGATGATATATGTTTACTGTAAATCCATGTAGTTGAGGAGCATTGATGAAGAGAATCATTACAGGACAGAGACACACTTTCACCAGAACTGATGATCACATCAGTCACTTCTGCTCCACTCACACCTGAAACAGCAGATGACATCATTCATATTAATACATCACAATATATTCAAACAGTTCAATATGTATCTCTTAATGACAGATAGAGTTTTATTATTTTACATCACAAATCAGAAGATTTGACAGTAAATCATGTGATCTAGTTCCTCTTTCCCTTTTCACACAGAAATGCTGGTAAATTACTGGTAAAGTCATTCTGTTGATTTAACGGTAAGACAGCGTTTACACAGCCACTAATATGATGCCATCAAGTTGATGTTCAACACGAGTTATGTTTGAATATATGGTGGTGGTGTGATTTTATATCTGAACAATAAAATCTTATATATACACTGTGAGAGTAAACTTGATCATTTATCAACACTGGTGATTTTGCTCTGAACAAATGTGTTGTTGATGTTTCGGTCATTCACTTGCTCTTAACCCAACACTGTGCTGTGCAGCTCTCGTGCGGGGAGGACGGTGTACATGTATTTAATGTATTTAGGTTAATAAAGATCTGCGCATGTGAGACATCATGTCAAATATGAAGGGGGTGAACTAACATGAGATGAGAGAACTGCTCCACCGGCTTCTGTTTCTGTGACTGAAGCTGAAAAACATTTGTGTTTTATCTCTTGAAACTGCATGAATGTTGATGACTGTGATGATGCACAAGCAGCCTTATTAAACTCAAAGAACTATTACAGCTTTTGCTTCCTGTCAGTTACTTTCTCTGGTAACAAACTGTTCTTTGTTCTAAGGTTATTTTTTATTATTATTATTGTTTTCGAAAACCAGACTCTCAAAACCACCTAACTTCCCATAGACTTTGATGGCTCATAGCTAAAAGCGAGGATGTCGTACAAACTTACAAGTTAACACATTTGAAGAGTCTGGCAGGCTCTATAAGAAATAATATCACAATGGGGTGTCAGTTGCACCCCTGGGGTGTAAGAGCCCTCCAAAATTCCCCCTATACTTATAATGGAAGAGGAAACATGACCATATAAGGCGTTATAAGTGTCCCTTGTTGAATATTTTCGCAGTAAAACAGCTTAGAGACAAGGGGGTGGGCTTATTTTACTCAGGCAACCAATCAGGATCCCAGAAACTTTATTAAGTTAAGAAGCCACGCCCATAGCAACCATTTATAGCAACATTGCAACCGCTCCCATAGACTCCCATTATAAAAAGTCCAGATGGATATCTTTGCAGCACAGTGTCGTAGAGACAAAGGGTGGGCTCATTTGACTAAGGCAACCAATCAGTATACCGGAAACTTCATTAAGCTAAGAAGCCACGCCCATAGCAACAAAGCCTGTTAACTTAGCAACCATTTAACAAGACCTTGACTCTACATCAGAACATCATAGAGACAAAGGGGTTGATTCGTTTCCCTCACAGCTCAGAGTATCATCAAATGGCAGATGCTAAACCAAGCCCATAGCAACCAAAGAGGTTAGCCTAGCAACCGTTTAGCAATACCTATATCCCTGCATCAGCACATCATAGAGACACAGGGGTTGGTTCGTTTCACTCATAGCTTAGAGTATCATCAAATGGCAGATGCTAAGACACACCCATAGCAACCAAACAGGTTAGCCTAGCAACCGTTTTGCAACACCTATATCTCTTTATCAAAACATCGTAGTAACATGGGGGTTAGTTCGTATGAATCATGGCTTGAAGTGTCATACTAGCAGCATGCTAATTATGCTAGAGAACATGCTAATCATGCTAACAACATACTAAGCCCGGTTTTTACATACTGGGGTCACAAAATTTTTTCCATCATGTTAGAATAAGTTTAACAATAAGATCCTTCAAAATATTTCAAACTCATCAGGACAGGCTTGGTCAAGCCAACACAAAGTTTGTCCTCAAACTTTACAATCTAGTTTTACTTCTTTCTCTACACATCCCAACCTTGCGGTACATCAGGGAGATTGAAAACTTTAAAACTGACCTGAACTATATGAGGACAAATACAGAGACACAAGAAACTGCAGCAGCAGAAACAGAAATGTTCATACATACAGATACATCGAAAGTGCACGAGTGACGTGAGCAGTTTGGCAAATACATGAGAAGGTGTTTGGCACGGTTTTGAACAACTTCAGTGCATAAATGTAAGAGTGTTATGACTGGGCCAAAGCACTCGGCGCGTCATCCGTTGTATGTCCTCTTAAAGGTAATCTTCATTCTTCGTTCACACATCCCCACTTATCGGAATTTCCCGGTAATGTTACTACTTCTATTACTGAAAAATTGGAAGTACCAATTTAACGTAAAGGTCCTGTTCACACATGATCTGTTAACTACAATTTTCTTGCAATTTACCAGTGAATGCTATATGTGTTAAAGGGACTATTGACTCTTGACATCAGACTGCTGAATGTGAGAATAAGACACTCTAATATATAACTATATGATAAATGTGACGAGATAAAGCTGAAGATGTTTGTCAGAATGTCAGTGAGAGTAATGAAATGAAATCTGATGAAATAAATGTGTTGTGTAGTTTACCTGTGAATAGTGAAGAGAGAAGGATCAGTCCCAGCAGACATATATCACTCTTCTCAGTCATGTTGTGTTTCTCTCACTGAGTCTCTTCTCATCTTCTACTTATAGTTCTTCTGAGAACATTTGTTGCTCTTCCTCTAATTTCCATTTCTCTTTTCACATCGACTGAGTCATGACACTATTATGGACTAGAACACATTCTGTGCCTACTTATAAATGACTTCTGTTGTCGTAAATAATTTGACACGGTGCTCAGTTAATTCAACGCATCTGGTCGGAACCATAACCTAAGTTAGAATCTTGGTGGGAGGAGTCTGAGTTCTGCGCATGCACACTTTACGGCTAACCGTCACAGGAGTAACCATCTGAGGTCAGCAATATATTTTGATTTACATATTTCTTTCTTTATACGAAAATGTAAATATTGTTGAAGTTGGAATGTGTTATATTGTTTACGTTTTTATACACTCTTGCATTGTGAACTTGTAATTTATCGTTGTGTTAGCACACGTCCTGTTTGAGGTGAGACGAGCTAAACTGTAAGTAACGTTAAATGTTAAAAGCATGTTAGTTGTTTAAATTCGCCACTTGCTGCATCAATCAAGTGTTAAACATTATAATTGTCGAACTTTTAAGGTAGGCGTGTGGTTATTTTAATTAGAAAAAAAAACACAAAACAGTTTGTTCAAGTGAGGATGCGATGGGGTTTTACATCAAATGATTACTAAATGATATCTTGTTTTTTTAAACAAAGCCTGTACGACAAGTGGTGAATTAAAAAAACTTTAATGCTTTATTAGGCTGCATTAGGCAGGTTTATTAGGCTGCATTTACAATTTAAAATCATTATTATTTGTACACTGTTATACCAAGATCAGAATACTCGGTAATAAGCCGGTTTGATCTGATTTTTTTAAGTGTTCATTGTTATCGTTATACTTCATTTAGGGCCGGTTTCCCGGAAAGAGCTTAAGCCTAGTCCTAGACTAACTTAAATGTTAGAGGTGTCTCAATAAAAAAACTTGCACTGACATAACTTTAATATATGAGTGTGATTGTTTTATCTCATGATGCAGGCCTGTAAAGTTGTTTATAAAATCCATTTTTAAATTGACTTAAATATCCTAATTTAACTGAGGCCTAGTTCTGATTTCAGATAATCCTTGTCCGGGAAAACCACCTCTTAATGTTTAGAATGTTATAGCCGTGTTACTCTAATGTGGCTCGAGAAATCCACATTCCTGCTGAGTTTAGCCCCGACCCAAATAAAACACATCTGAACAAGTGTAAACAAGGACTTAATGCAGCGCTGCACAGATCGAATGTGTTAAGTAACACGAGTGCGATTCAAGTCCAGACCACTCCGTGTGCTTTACAATCGCTCTCGCGATACTATATTATCATATTCAACATGACCAACTGCTTGCACAAGCAGCCTTGCAACCATGGAGACATTTGTGAGAGACGATTTCAGAAGATATTTTCTTTGAAGCAGATCCTGAACCGTATCTATTAATACACTGAAGATGAGGTTTTGTAAAACTGAAAGACAGGAAAGTGTGTCTGAACTTCCTGTGTCAGAAGGGAGGAGGAGAGCAGATTCAATCTGGAGGTGCAAGTGTGTGACATGCCGACTGAAAGTGAGTGCTTGTTTTGTTTTGGCAAGCGTCCAAACAATCTAGCTGAAGAGGAAGTTGCATGTGTCACAACATTCAAAGAGTTCTCAGCAAAGCTGCATCCTGCAGTGGTAGAATTTATAAACTGGAAAAAACGTCCCATGCAGAGTGGACCTGATGGTCAGCTGTCGCTAGAGTAAGTGATTCCTGCAATCACTACAATATATGCTTCAAAGATTTTGAATTCATACTGTCAGCTTGCATTTTCAAGCTAATATTCATGATCTAATATCTTCTCAGTCAATACAGAATGGTGTCACACTGCATAATTATGGAGGGGCCCTGAAGGGAGAGACTTTGAGCAGAGGCGACCGAAAACCATTGCCATAGTGCGTGGTTGCTGCTATTCACCAGAGATACCCATCAGAGTCAAGAGTTTATGTAGGATTTCAAGCAGAAGATGCTATAAATATACTGTAGGTAATGTGAATGTACTGTAGGCCTACAATCCATTTGCTCAGGTTTTATGACTTCTTACTGTCCAAACACATTTTTGCACTCTGATGAAAAATAAAGATTATATTCTATTCAATATTGCAGTGGTTCCGAACCTTTCTTCCTTGGGCCCCCCCATGTACATATATGACAATCGGAGCCCCCCCAACCCTCATATATCTGTGTGAGTGTGTGTGTGTGTACACATTATTGCTACTCACACACACATATATAGATAGTAAATAAAAATAAATGATATAATTGAAACATAAATTAAATTAAATGGTTAAGATGAGTAATTTACAAGATTTTAGATGACATTTTTTACTTGAATACTCAAACAAATGTTCAGTTTATTTTTAGGCTACAGTCAATTACTGCTTATTTTAAAAGGTGTCGTTTCATTTTGCTTGGTTTCATGCTGTCATTTAGAAATTTTTTTTTTGTTATTTTACTTTCGTTTTGTGGTTTGTTTATTTTAATAAAAGTTGTTAAATGTTTGCCGGTTCCCCCTCCTTCCTTCCTACGTGGAACTGTGTTACAATGTTTCTCTGCTATTTTCCTTTTGATTTTTATGTTGACACGAACGTTGACGCCTGACAGAGGACAATTCTCACGTGAGTCTCATAGCGAGAACAGCCAATATCAGTGTTTCCAGCTACCGCAAACCCCTGTGTGAATGTCTGCAGATGGTGCCGGAAATTGTAATAATTATTTCACATAAGATATTGCAAAAGCTGTAAATGTAAAACATTTGGGTTATTGTGCTTGTGAGAGTTATACTATCAGTCTGTTTGGACATTTTCTCATCTGACTTTCAGTCTCTCCCATACTAGTGACTACTCACCAGTCAGTGATGGGAAGGGAGAAGTTACTACTTTTGGAAGGTGTCTTGCTATACATCTGAACATTACTGCCTTACACTCATTTCTCACAAATGTTAGGTTTAAATATTTATTTTGTCTAAATAAAGCTTTGCATTCATGTACATTTAAAAGTGTTGAAGCCTCTTTTACACGATCGATCAACTTATACAAATACAGTAGGGCAACATGTATATTGGATTTGGTCAGTATTGTTGTGACCATATGCACAACATTATCAACATGAGATCAAACAGTTTTTTGCCATAGCTAATGTGTCATGGTTTCACCTCTCCTTGTCAGGTATTTCTTGGTTTAGAGGTGGAATCATACAGAATCCTTTGTTTCATGTGGGGAGAGATGTTTTTGACCTTGTGGCCTTCCATACTCTCCCTGAGTCGCGTCATCGTTCCTACCCTCCTGTTTCCTAGTTTGTGTTAATTACCTTCCCTATAAAGAGTCCTCATGTTTCTTTGTCCTGTGATCGTGCATTGTAGCTGTTATGCTCCCTGTAAGCTGTTCTTGTCTTGTACATGTATGCTGTTCTCGTCTGCTTCATGCCCTCGTCTGCTTCATGCCCTCGTCTGCTTCATGCCCTCGTCTGCTTCATGCCCTCGTCTCGTCTTGCCTTGTTCCTGTCTCCGTTGTCTAGTAAGATTTAGTTTAGTGTTTGTATCAAGTGTTTGTTTTATAGTCTAGTAAGTCAGTGTTTGTTGTTAAAGTTTATATTTTATCCTGTCCTGTTTTCCCCCTCGTGGGTTTTTGTTTTGCCTGTTTTGTTAGTGGTTATATGTCCAATAAATACTCCTGTTCCTCCTGTCTGCCTGCAATTGGGTTCTATTGCCATGTCTCAACCTGAGGTTCTTGACATAATGTTTATAAACACAAGGAGAATCACAAATTGAGAATGCAATTATTTATTTAACTGTACAATAAAACAACCAAAAAGTAAATAAAAAAGCTATAATATAGAAGATGAAAAGTCCCGGTGTGTTCAGAAAGATACAAGGTGTATGAGGAGCTAGCGTCTTTGTGTTCATTCTGAGTTACATATGACAATCACAGCTTCTCTTATGGACCTTGGAACCTTGATGTGTAGGCTCTTGTGACATCATCCTTGATGGGTTTTGACTGTAAGTCGATGTTAGCTGCCAGATGAGGGATTCTGATATGGGGTCAAGTCTTTGAATTTGACCGTGTGATCTGATCGTCTTTCAATCACTCCCTCCATGAGACCATTTGTGTGTGTTTGTGTCGTCTTTGTATAGATGGGTCTGGCAATCCACTGCTTAGACTGCTTTTGAAAGACAACATTGCGTCTTAGAAGGCCTGAAATTATACACCCAGTAAGGTATTGTGAGTTAGTCTGTAATGTTTATGATATTTATGACATATTACAGGCCTATTATACCAGCTCTGTTTAGTGTCACAAAACATATATTTGTTCAGTCATACTGTATGTCTAAACCAGAGATTATGTACTGATCATGTGCTGACATCTCTATGGTTTACATGTCAAACATGTCAGGTATGGAACTGTATGGCAATAGGAGAGCTTTGCGTTTAGGAATATTTTGAGGTCTTACCAGCTGCTGTTGTTGCCTGTTCTCTCTGTGTAGTGTGGTTTTCATTGTGGTCCATAAGTGCCAACATTGTGCGTGTCTGCATCGCTGTATATTCAAAGTGTAGACGGTTTGGACAGTATTTCAGCAGGGCATTATGAAAGACCTCGAGTTGTCCTGGTAAAACAGTGAAGTTAAATCCGAAACAATAACCTTTATGAAAATTTGTTTGCAAGATCTGATTGTCTTTGTGTTAGGAGTAGAGGTCAATCCAATGTTTTTGTCTGTTTAAGCGATTCTAAGGACCATTCCCATACTTCTATATTATAAATCACTTTCACAGATAATTCACACTGAAAAGATAATTCAGTTGGCCATTACACTACCTGCACTTTTTATGAACCTACCTGTGTGTTTGAAGAACGTCATTTGCTCCAAGTCTTTCAGTAGACGTGTATCCATCACACAAAAACCGAACTGCTTGTAATCCCGGCTGATATAAAGACTTATCACAACCTTTCCATTCAACTGGGCTCTTCAACCATCACACCTTCCAGAAAGGCAAGAAACCTGGGAGTGGTGATCGATGACCAGCTCAACTTCACAGATCAAGTTGCCAGCACCACCCGGTCCTGTAGATTCATCCTCTACAATATCAGGAAAATTAGACCCTTCCTATCAGAGCATGCTACGCAAGTCCTAGTACAGGCTCTAGTCCTGTCCAAACTGGACTACTGCAATGCACTACTGAGAGGACTTCCAGCTTGCACAACCAAACCTCTACAGATGATCCAGAATGCTGCTGCAAGAGTCATCTTTAATGAACCGAAGAGAGCACACGTTACTCCTCTACTCATTAAGCTACTTTGGCTCCCTATAGTCGCTCGCATCAAATTCAAGACTCTGCTCCTGGCCTACAAGACCACCACTGGTTTGGCACCACCTTATCTTCACTCACTACTGCAGACATATGTACCCGCCAGATCCCTACGCTCTGCAAACGAACGGCGTCTTGTGGTGCCATCCCATAAAGGTAGAAAATCTCTCTCGCGCACCTTCTCCGGATCTGTTCCACCTATGTGGAATGATCTGTCTGCTGCTACAAGATCTGCAGATTCTGTAGCCATCTTTAAGAAATGCCTGAAAACCCATCTCTTCCGCCAACATCTTACTGTTCTGTTCTGACTCAAGTTTCTTCTCTACTCTTTTCTTCTCTACTCGTTTCTTCTAAAAAAAAAAAAAAAAAAATGTATGAATGAATGTTTCTGTATACTGTGTTAGGCTATATGAAACCTCTTCTTTTTGATTGCACTTATGCTCTTGTTGTACTTATGCTGTCCTAATTGCTTGCATTACCTACCCCACTTGTAAGTCGCTTTGGATAAAAGCGTCTGCTAAATGACTAAATGTAAATGTATTTCAACAAGGGCTTTGTAGGCAGGGGAGTCCACAGACAACCATTTCTTCATCCTTTGCTGGTCTCTTGTTAGCTCTTTATAGTAGCATTTGTACTCCATGCCGTTTTCCTCCCAGCGATGAACTCCTGAGATATGATGAAGTATTGATTTCCATCGTCTGTGCAATTCCTGACAATAACATAAGAGACCAGCTAGAAAACTGGTTTAGTACCCACATTCATTCTAAAGTTTCTGTAAAATATTACAATTTCTGCATGGCATTAAGTTATTGTCAATATTTGTGATAACCAGCAATATCACTATACTTCAATTTGGTCTTTTCATTTTTCCAGATTTGGGACATTTCAAACGAATCTATAGCGAGTGCCTCATCCCGATGAGTCTCGTTGTATCGTCTCACAAGAATTAGCCAATATGAATTCATAACCCTGGAATAAAAAGTACATGTCATGCATGGATAACATGTATATGCTTAAACTGAATTGTCAGAAAAACTAAATGATGTCGATATGTGATTAAAAAGGACAATTTTGTAATATTTTTGTTCAAAATGTCATAAACACATTCAATAAGCGAGCTATTACTCTGTGTATACTCTTTACATGTCAGGTCTTACCGAATCCTCTAATTCTTGATTTTGGGCAGTTCTTAGCATTTCTTGCTATGTCCCAAAAAAAAAACACATGAACACGAGGAGCCTTACCATTCCAAGCATCTGTTATGTCTGCAGATATATAAAGATATTTGTCTTCAAAATGTTATATCTTAAAATAAAGATCTGATCATTTTTAAGAACTTCAATACTCTGGGAAACTTATAACTTTCAACGGTATCTTGCGATATGTTAAAGGCTGGGGTTGTTTGTGGTGGCCGATGAGGTCATGGAGGCATTGGTGGTAGATGAGGCCGTGGAGGCATTAGTAGTAGTGGAGGCAGATGAGATCGTGGAGGAATTGTTGGTTGTGGAGGCAGATGAGATTGTGGAGGCTTTGGTGGTAGTGGAGGCAGATGAGATCTTGCAGGCATTGGTGATAGTAGAGGCAGATGAGATCGTGGAGGCATTGGTGGTAGCAGAGACAGGGATGGTGGCGGCAGAAGCAGAGAGGGTGGTGGAGGCTGTGGTGATGTTTTGAGGTTTTGTGTTTGCCTGTAGCTTATGAGGAATTCTTGGCATCTCTTCTATGTATGGTTTTATATGGTCTATTCTGACCTTGGGGAGAACTTTGCCGCAGCCATCCACAAGGTCAGCAGATTTCCCTTCAACTCTCGTCACTGTAAATGTTCCAAGGAAGTCAGGATCCAGCTTTCCACGTCTGCGTTGCTGTGATCTTATGTTCTGTCTCCACACAAGATCACCAGTGTTGTATGTGCACTGGATTTTTTCACGGCTGTCCTGTTTTCTTTTCTCTGCTGCATCCACATTTTGTTTTCGTAAAACCTGAAAAAAAATTTCCTGTCGTTTTATCCCGGAAAATACCTCCTCTTCTTCAACCACTTTCTCAACCTCAGTGCCACCCTTCACATAATAATCAAAAGTTTAACTATTCAAATATTGGATCAGAAATATGGAATAGGATAACAAAGCTTGGTACTTTCACAAACCTGGTAGTGATCTGGGATTTCTGAGGGGTAGCGGGCCTCTCTGCCAAACATAAGGAAAAACAGAGAGTATTTGTTTGTGATTTGCTTCCTGGTTCTGAGCCCAAACATCACTGCATCCAAACACTGGTCCCACGTGTTTGGTTTGCTGCTCACATATATTATGGCAGGGGTCTAGTTCCTGAAGATTTTAGCCTCATCTCCAATCAAACACAGCTGAAGCAGCTTATCAAGATGTTCAGGGTTGCTTTATAATTACAGGCAGGTTTTTGGAAACAGAGTTACAGCTACAGTCTGCAGGAAGGTAGCTCTCAAGGAGCAGGGTTGGAGATCCATGTCTTATGGTAAAACAGTAGTGTAGTGGAGTAGGCGGGGCGAGACCGGTTAGTAATTGAATACTCGAATCACGTAGTAGATCAGGTGCCTATAAGAGAACGAGCGACCGGACCGTCGAAGAGAGAGGATTTGTGATCTGTTTTGTTCGCCGGCGGTCGGCCGTGAGGGGCTACCGGCTGTTATTATTTATATTAAAACTTTATTTAAATGTCTGCCGGTTCCCGCCTCCTTCCTTTCGGGTTTCGGCACCAATGTAACAAGGTTCAATAAAGGAAGGAAGATATGTTTGGGCCCGGTCCTCTCTCTTGGACGGTCCGGTCGCTCGTTCTCTTATACGCTCCCGATCTCCAACGTGATTCGAGACCGGTTCGCGCACAGCTGGTGCTCATTAACAATTACTCACCGGTCTAGAACCACGGTCTCGACCCGCCTACTCCACTACAAGTAGTAATAATATACATATAGATATTTCGTTTTGTATTGTTCTTGCTGCCCATTTTGCTTTATTTTAAATAAGAATAATAAAAAAACAGAAGCAATAGGATTATAGTCTGCACCTCTCATGGTGTTTGACACCTAATAACAATTACCCTTTGTATTGTTGCATTCTCTCCCCTAATCCATTGGTTTGGGGATGGTAAGGGGCACACAAACTCCTTTTAATACCAAAAAATTCGCACACATCCCTGTTTATCTGAAATGACATCAATTGCGGATTATATTATATTATACGCTTTTGTGCATCTTATACCATGAAAAAAAACTAAAAAGAAATAATAATAAAAAGAAAAGTGTACATACAGCATTTACAAATTCTTTCCCTTGATCCGTTAAAATTCTTTTTGGGGCCTCAAACTGATGGTAGAGCTTGACTATGCACTTAGTGACCTCACTGGCTGACTTTGATTTAAGGGGGTATGTCTGGGGCCACTTTGTGAAATAGTCTATCATTACACAGATGTACTGATGTCCATCCTCAGTAGTGCTCAGCTTCCCTATAAGGTCCATGTCAACTAGCTCAAAAGGGCTGTTGACCTAAAGATGTATAAAAGAAAGTATACAACTGATTTAAACACAAAAAGAAATATTGGGCAAAATGTTTCATAATTAGAAATGTACAGACAAACTACATTGAACCGAATCATAAAATGTTTAAAAATTGAAGCAAAGTCTTAAAAAATTGATTTGACACCAAATTTTGATCCGATTTTCCATACCAGGATCTAGGTGTATTCCACAGTCTTCTTCATGTTGCTTCCTTTTGACTGGTATACTACACAACTTGAGACCTACAGTATAGCACATATTATTCTATTATTACAGTTTTGTTAGTCATAGTCCACAAAAGTTCACACAAAAATGTTGCCCATGAAGATGTACTGTCTGTCTTCATCATTTAGTATTTTGATTACACTTTATATTAAGGTACACAAATTCATCACTAACTACTTGCTTATTAATGTGCATATTGATGTCATATTAGTTTGTATAAAAGTTAATTAGTTTCAAGTTCAAATGTATTTATTTATATAGCGCTTTTCACAATGTGCATTGTTCCAAAGCAACTTTACAGAAGCAAATAAGAAAACACAAAGATAAAACACAGCACAGTGCATGGTGTTTATCAAACAAGCAAGATCATTCTAAGTCTCCCGGTGAGCAAGCCAACACTGCCCTCTCGTGGCGAGGAACCCAAACTCCAATGGTTGATTAATGGAGAAAAAAAACTCGTGAGAAACCAGGCACAGCCTGATAGTACAGGCCATGTTAAGTTGTTATGCATATCCAGTAAATAATTAGCATAACGTTATGCATTTCTAAACCACATTCGACATTAGATCAATATTACACTTATGTTTCATATTTGCAAAATCTGTAGTGACTGTAACCTGTAAATTAAGATTTTGTGATTCAATGAATCACATGTGATTAGCAACTCACCTTGAAGAATGTTATTAGCTGCCCTTCTTTTAATCACAAAACTTTCACCTTTTGTTGCTAATGTTGGATATTCATTTTTAGTAATTAAATCAACAACTTCTTTGAATAAGTCGGGGTTCATTTTCAACGATTTAAAGGGTGTAAATATCATTACAGGATTTACAAGCATGATTACAAAAAGACGAGAAATAGTATTGAATAGTTTAACGGTTAATTTTGGATTAGCTCCCCCTTGAGGCTGTTCTGACATCTTTTTTACTGACTGATTAGATATTAAAACACTATCCTAAATGATAACTTAATTACAAATACATTTTCAATACATTCCCAACTCCAGTTCTCAGGACCCCCTGACAGAATATTTTAAATGTCTCCGAATGGAACGCATGAACAAGTTAATGAGATAATGAAGTGATGATGAAGTTATGATTGATCATTAATGATGAACACCTGATGTTAACAAACACAATCACTGAAGAAAACATAAGTAATAAGAAGTCACCATAATAGTGTTCAGTGTTTCCTTTAGTTGGGCTTTATGCTTGATTTATTTTGAGAAGTTTTCAGAAGCACAAATATAGCTACCAAGAAAAGAAAAAGTCATCTTAATTCGTGTTGTTGGGCATCAACGGCTGCTGCAACTGTTGTGAAGGACATCCAAATGCAGACACACACTCCAGTGGTTCAAATTGCAGGTAAAAAAGGTGGCAGGTGCCAAGTCTGTCCTAACAGAAATGACTCCAAGACCAGCAACACTTGTGTGACATGCAAAAAAATACGTCTGCAAGGATCATGCACAAACTTTATGCACATCATTTACAAAGTGATAAAAGGCTGAAATGTACCGGCTGGTGGGCTGTTCATATTGCTGTTCAAATGCTGTCCATATTCTATCTAAGCTTTTTTTATCCTGTCAAACTCATATATTCATACTAAAAAGCACATACGTTTGCAAAAAGCAATGTACTTTTTTGTGTTTTTATGTGTTTTATATGTTCATTCTTTCTCCCTTGTTAATGAATTATTATGTGTTCCTTAATCATGTGACAATGTTAATGATGTTCTGTTTAAGAAATAATAAATTGACCACAAACATAATTCGTGTTACATTACTTGCAATAGGTATTTTGGATGTACAAGGGGTGCGGAGTGGTGCAGTGAGGTTTTGTGGGGTTTTTTAAAGGTCTTTTTAAGGACTCACCAAAGATATATATTGCCTGACACAAACCTTTTAGAAAAAAGTCCCATTCTGTAGGTTTAAATTGCAGTGGGTAAAGTATGTTATCAGATTTTAGGGTAACAGGAGGGTTAAATCCAGTTATACAATTTGGCCAATTTACATAATTGTGATTCTACTTCTGCATTAAAATATTTCAACCATGTCAGTACGCAAATGAGCGGTCTAAACTTATTTAAAGAGTGCATTTTATTTTGGGTGCGCACCTGCGCACCACTTATGTACATCACTGAATCTATGCTCTTGTACTGCCGGGAATGGGAAAGAACATGCCAGCACTGCTTGTGAGTGAGCTCATAACAAATCAGCTCCGTTCCACCTTAGACATATTGGCTAATGGAAACAATAAGGGCCCTTGGTCATATAACATCATGCCAGGTACACCAAGTGGACAGTGGCTTCAGCTGGGGACTAATGTCAAGTGTCCTTCATTTTGCCGTGCCGCTGGCGGCACACTGCGTGTTTTGGTTGATAACATCGGGAAATACAACAACTTAGAAAAAAAAAATCTAAACATATCACATATCTTTAAAAAGCTGAGATTCTTGTGATTCAAACGGTGTAAACCATTTTAAGATACAATCAACCCAGGCAATGCAATCAGAGTCTTTGTCAGACAACCAACAACCAAATAAGCAGCAACAAAACTGAAGAAACTCACCCATAAAGCCTCCTGGTAGTCCACTGATCCATAACATTCCAACAAAAATAGTATAGTTACACTCTGAAGGGTCCAGTAAATCCAATTCAGTGAAATTTTTAGTCCACGACTGTTAGAATGTAATATTCTCAATGTCCCCTACAAAATATTATTCTATGGTTGAAAAGTGTAGTCGACGGAACACACAGAGTTGCAGCGCTGGAGACAAAGTTTGACACAGACAACAAGTGCTTGTTTCAATCAGAGTCCAATGTTTATTTGTATGAGGACTAATATTTATAAGATTAAAAGGAGGTGTCATAAAAAACCACAAGGGTGGAAAAAGACAAGACTTGATGTTTAGTCTCATTCCTCCTCAAAACGGATCAGATATGATTATAACTACGTACTAAGCATCAAAACACATCAGTTCACATCATTAGGAGCCTTGAGATGGAGACCGATAGTCACTCAGGTCAGTACGACTCTCAACGAGGTTTAAACAACAGGAAAGTAAGGCCCATATTAGGGTGAAGGAAGCTTATACTAATCTTAATGAATACGTATGATAGACAAATGTTCTTTTAGACAAAGATGATATATTTAAAGAGGACAGGACGAAATCCAGATTCTCACAACGACACATACGTTTGTTAGCCTTCTTGCTATGATGTTTGCTATGTTTAGACAACAATAATTTGGTCTTAACTCAACAAAAACGAGATCTAATTTCACCGTAAGTTTGTGCTTTGCAACAAAACTGTTTCAAGTAAAGTTATTATTTATTTCCATCATTGAGTTAATATTGAGCCTTGTAATTAGCTAAAGGAATTAACATATGTGTAGGACGTTTCAAAGACGAACATTTGCTATTTGCTACAACTCTGTTGCGTGACAAAGAATATAATTCGGGGCAGTAACCAAGGAGCTAATTGTTCCTCCCTTAGATTAGATTATTATAGCTTCTAATGAGTGCGAAAAAGTGAGATTTGCAATTCATAAGAGTTATATTGTAGCCTACGGTCTCTTGATGTCAATTTCAATTGCAATTCAATTGAATTAAATATTTTGTAGCATCCTCCGCCACTGGTCAGCCATCACAATCCATCAGTCTCCTTGAATTTATCACTTTTATGCATGATAATGATCTATAAGAGATCGACCCCAACTTTTGGACTGCTCTCAGGATTGCACTTTCTCTGCCAGTCACTGTGGCTCAAGCAGAGAGGAGCTTTTCAAAACTAATGGTGATCAAGTTGTACCTGAGCTCAACCATGTCTCAGGAACGGAATATAGAGTATATTTAAATTCTGATAACTTATACTGTTTTGTGCAGAATTGTTTTTTTAAAATGTTCTGTTGAAGGATTTGTGCAATTTAGAAATATAAGCTTGTCTTACAATTATATTGTTATGGTAAAACATGGCTGTTTGTGCCAAAAAAAAATTTTTTCTCGGATGGGTGGGATTGGTGGGGGGGCACCCAGAGGGGATCTCGCCCGGGGAGTGATTCAATGTAGAACCGCCACTGGTAAGGTAGATACTGGGGTCTTGGTGCGCGTGCACAGAGGGTGAAGGTTCAAATGTCACGGTCCGCTACTGGATTTAGCATAAATCCTCAGCTTTATCTTCCATATTATATCATAAATTGTTTTAATAACGCCGGGCTGGTAGTCTAAAGCAGGTATCTGTAATCCAGCCTTTCTTCCCAACTCTGCCTCTCTTTTGATTTCAGCATGTTGTCTGAGTGTATTGAGCTGATCATCTCACGTCACTCTGTAAGCAAATCTGACCTGGAACTTCACGGCCCCACTGAGGGCTAACCTAAGGGCCCCTTGAATAATTTGCAGTGTTATGGACAACTAACAGAATAAATGATTTCCACAAAACTGTTAACTTTCTGAATCAGTAAGACATGAAGAATTTGTGTATGAACCTGAATAATGGTGCACTGTAAAAAATTCCGCCGTAATTTTACGGTAAAACACTGGCAGCAGGGTTTCCAGCTGCGTACCGTTATTTTAGGGTTGCACTGATTTACGGCTTTCTGTAAATGAACGGTAAAGTACTGGCAGAAGGGTTTCCAGCTGCGTACCGTAATTTTACAGTTTTAATAAATTACATATTTTCAGTAAATTAACGGTAAAATACTGGCAGCAGGGTTTCTGAATGAATGCTTTTTATTTAACTAAATTAAACAACAGACTGGCAAAGATGAGAAGAGGAACCATAAAATTATCAAACAGATATAGTGCAAAAAGGACCAAGTCTATAGACATATTTAAACAGTTTAAAATGTATTATTATTTCTCCAAACACAGATATCGTCCATAGACATATCTAAAAACTTTAAAAAAAATGTAATTCATTGTTTTAGTAAAGCTTGAACAATAAAAAACTTTAGAAAAAAACTTGAAATTCATTGTTTTAATAAAACTTGAACAGGCAAAGAACATTCCGCCATCTGTGACTAACTCCACATGCAGGTCTGGTAGTCTGAAAGATAAACATAGAAAAAAAACTAAGTAGAGTGTCTAAACCAGGGAAAGCTACTGTCTTGTCCAAAAACACTAACTGATATTAAAGGCATAGTGTTTATGGTGTACTTTAAATTTAAAGTGTCAAAAGGGGGTTTATGTATAATAAACAGTAATGTTTTTTATTTTTTATTTAAACACGTTTGGATGTAGTTTTAGTGTTTATTTTTCCTTGCCTCACCCTTAAACTTGGTGGCACCAGTACTTATTGATTCATTTAATCTGCTTATTTATTGGGATTGCATTGGTCAAAAACAAACTAATAATTCTCCATTATTATTTATTAATTATTTTCTTTTTGTGGCGGGCAAGTTACAATTTAGAAATGAATGAATCCATTACCATCGTCATAATCGTGCAACCGTGATTATTCCTCTATAACTATAGACTATAATTGTACCAACAAAATCTATAAAAGTTGCATGCCTATTCCATTGCAACACCAGCGCCTAGCAGCAGCCCTATGCAACAGCCATTTTGGGGTGAAAGCAACTCGGCAAAAGCTTTGGTCCTATACAATTAGCGAAAGGACCAATAAAAGCGATGTCTTTTTTTTATCTTTATCTGGAGCGAGGTTTTGTATGGTGTCCCTTCCGGAACGCAAGCCCTTTCTAAAAGAATGCGCAATGTGATGACGTCACATGGCACATCTTCTGGGAAATTATGCACAATATACAGTGTTTCCCCTAGGTTTACAGCTTTGGGTTGGTTGGTTAGGGAAAATTGACGAGAAATCTTAAATCATTTCCTTTTCATTCTTTATGTGCTATCTATCTATCTATCTATCTATCTATCTATGTCACATAAATTGGTTGTGTGGGAGGGTAACGCTTTGTAAAAGTTAAAAAATGTTAACATAAGATATATCTTAAAAAAATAAAAAAATGTTTTAAAATCTTTTTAAAATTTACTTTTGCAAATAACCTTTGTTAAATTCATAGAAGTATTTGTTAATATTAATGGACCAGAGCTTAAATAGTTTTATTTTTTAACTAACAACTAAAAAAAGATTTATAAATACTAACAAATATATTGCTCATTCATTGTTCGTTAATACATTTATACGATAAACAAATTTTAAATGGGCTTTTTTTGTGAGACGTTTTTTTTATGATGCATTTATTGGAGAATAATTTCTTTCAATCGCAGCACTGCTCTGAACGCGCGCTGTTCTGAACGTCATCACGTGCGCAGGACATTCCCATACAACACAGAGCAGCCTGCATAGCGTATTAAATATCTCTTGTCTTATTTAATCAGCAGATTTACAATGTCCTGACTAAAAACATTTTAAACACACATATGTAAATAGTAAGCGGCATGTAATTCATTAATATACATTTTACTTGTCATCCGGTGATGACTGGACTTTTGATGCTTGTCAGGGGCAGGATGCGCAACACTTAGACCTGGAGCAGGAGACCTACTCCGGCTGCTACTCGCAGTAGAGTGAGTGTTGCCATCTTCAGTTCCCTGTGAGCGCTAAAAAACGCAAATATTTTCATCTGGTTTTCATCTGATTGACGCGACATATTTCCCGCCGCGCGCTCGCTGTCCACTAGTGTTTGTTTGTGTGTGAGTGTGCACTTGGGATAATTGTATACGCGCAAACACAGACAGAAAAGACATGCCATCGGGGAAAAAAGATAAATAACACATTAGATTGGCTATTTAGTTTGTTTAATAACATAACAAATTGTAATCTGGCGCTGTAAAGAAAATCAAATCAAATTTACTTGACGTTCAAGGGTGGCGGGGCGAGCCGTTAGCAGGGCAGGGCACCCCCCTTATACAATGGTAGGGGAAACACTGATATACATTTTGCAAGTTGCCACAAATTGTGCTGACTTTTTGATTTTGCGTTTATAACTCGGCAATCGCAGAATTCCTGCAGGGACTGAATAATTTTTCAACTGAAAACAGGTAAAGAAATGTGCGCGTGTATGTGTGTGCGCAAGTTTACTTACCTAAATGAAATCCCACTCGAAATCCATGAGATTCTTCAGTAGAGAGGCAACCTTGGGATTAACTGTTGAGTATTTTTTATTCACCTCCTTGCCGGTCTTCTTGGAGACTACCTTTCCTCTGCAGGTCTTGGAGCCTCGTTCTGGATTAATTCCAATGAAGCGTCTAAGGATGTACAATAAATTTCCACAGAACACAATAATCATTTTTTAATCATATTGATTGAAGAATTTAGAAAAAAGTAAAAGGATGGAAAACTCTTAAAGGTCATACCTTTGAAGAAATTCTAATGTGCAACAAGCCTCCTCCTGATACTGCAGATTGAAGATGTAGTATACAGCAAACGTAGTTGCAACTGCAGTCAAAAAGTTTGACTGCACACACTTACAATTAATACGCCCCTCTAGACTTATCATCCATCGTACAGCATTTGCCTGCCCTCCAATGTCTAAAATGAAAATAAAGAAAATTAACATTTTTTATATACTATAATTTCAAAGAACTGCCTTTAAGATTGCTTAATTTTAACGACTGGTTATCAAAGATATGCTTCTAGAGTTTTTGCATCTCAACAATTTGTTGTTTCTACTTTGCCAAATCCTAATGGGACACTAACCAAGCAAAATCAGACGAGGACTCCCAGGTAGATTAAGTGTCTTCTCAACATCAGATGAAGATGCAGCAACCTGTAGAGAAAACACAATACATGGAAAAACATAAAAAATTACCTCAATACATCAACTTGCAGTGGAAAGAAAATGTAACACTCACGTCTGCATGCAACACAAGTCCATCTTCATGTTCCTGAAAATGGGAAAGCAGAAGATTGATAAGCAGGTGGGCCATCTCCGTGTTATCAGCCTGGGAAAGAACAGTCTTCATCTTTTCATTCTTTGATCCATTCCTAAAAGACTCGAGGATGGCCTTTCCACATTCTTTAATGGACATTTCGAATGCATTCACAGCATCAATGTCAGTGAGCAGCTGAAAGTGGGCACAGATAGACATCTGGTGGAAGAGGTAAGGCCACAGACTACTTATCTCTTCAACTGAAGGTGCTGGTGTGGAATTTATTTGCTGACGCAGAAGACAGAATGAAGTCTCCATTAGTTTCCTTACTTCTTCTTTCTCTACACCAGCATTTCCCTCACGGCTATAAATGTCCACTAGTCGCTGACGTTTTGTCTCTATTGTGTCCGCTGTCTCTTCAGATGGAAGCTGTGGTTCAAATCTTACACAGCCATAGATGTCAGTTGGCCCTCTCTTGCATCCAGTGTTTGGCTTTGCTCTGTGGCATACAATGCTGCTCTCATGGTTCACATTTTCAACTCTTGCCTTCACTTGTAGGAGGAGTGATGTATATCCCCCTCCTATTAACAAGCCACTTGGAAATTTGTCTCCAAAACTGTTGGGATACTCTCTTACAATCTTTTGGCAGACAGTAAGACATTGAGCTCTTGTAGGACAAAGTTCGAATCTGCGCATCTCATCAACCAGAATTCGTACCATTTGCCGCCTTTCAGCAGGTTTAGGCCTTTTTCCTGCAGAGATTGCTGAACGGATTTCAGAAGGCATCTTGTCCCAAGGGACTTGAAATGTTTCAGGCCACATCTTTGAAATGCCAGACATTTGTGTAGAGTTCAGTTTTGGCCTGGCTGTCTCGGAGTGGGATGTTAGGTGAGATAGTCCACAGGTTGCACTTGAAAGAGAAGACGATGAGGAACATGCTGATGGACCAGGCACCGCTTCTAAATCCATAGTAACTGATGAGGAACATGCTGATGGATCAGGCGCCACTTCTAAATCCAGAATAAACATTTCCGTTTCTGAAATGATACAAAGTATCAAAGCACACATTGAAATTGAGTTCAAAATAATTAAGATCTTATATATTTCCCATTTACCCTATTACAGATCATAAAAATATTCTGAGAGTATTACAAAAAAGCACACATAAAGGAAACAAATTCCATTAAAACACTAGAAACTTAAACTATGGACAAAATAATTATGAATTTATTTTGTTAGAATCAATGTTTTACATAACTAAGGTACATACAGTACATTTGGATAAGACAAGGATTTAAATGTCTTTGTTTCATACCTGATTTAAACATTTGAAGAAGCTTTCTGACTTGAATTACAGGTAACATATTGCTAAGGTCTTCCTGCTGAACATATTTGAGATCATCTTTGCATATTGGTCCACAGCTTTGAAGGTTGGAAATGATCTGTTCCAGAATGTCTGATGACATAGTGGGCAATGCTCGAAGAATGATTTCTTTAACTTCTTCAAGCCAGGTATTCATTGCTCTACAGAAAATAGAAAAGAGTGGTGAAGAATTAGTGCAGGGATGCCACACACACTGTACTCAGGCAATGGGTAGTTATCCAACATATTCCTGAGATCCACACAGGACATTCTCTCTGATGGTGCAGTACTGTAAACTCCCATGTTCAGAAAGGATACAGCTTGATGCTCTTGAGTTATGTTGGACATCTGCTGTCCTGCGTATTCAAAAATTGGACTTACTGGACTTCGGATGAACAAAAGTTGAAGTTTATTCATTTGAACTCAGCGCTGGGCTGTCTCACACAATCACTCTGCACACAGAGTATCACCAGAGATCAGCCCCGCCTAAACAGTGTACAACATATTTATATTTGTATTTGTGGGTGTATCTTCCAGCTTGCTCCGGACCGTGGCCAACCCCTGAGCGCCTCCACATTTGCTGCTTTCTTTGTGTCCAATGGAGTGATGTCTCATCTGATATTTTCGTAGACTACGCCCTTCTTCTTTTACTATCTGAAAAACAACACACTCCCCAACTTCATCACATCTGATAACCCCTGACCTGGGGCCCCAATGGCTATGGAATGTTGGGCAACCATAGCCACACACACACACTCTATTCTCCTCGTTTTCTGCAACATATCATGAGACATAACAGAAGACATATCATAAGACATAACATAAGACATATCATACACATCCCCCACACAGTCTTCACATATGGTTTGTTTCTTAAAACCCTCGCTATATGGGTATGTGCGTTGTATATGCAGGATGCTCTTCTGCATGGAATGCAACACACACACATACTTCCAACCCCCACATCCTGTTGAGAACATCATCTTGCACCCTAATATTCAAGCTTAGTTTTCACCCTTTTAAACATACACACATTATTCATACTGATATCCACTTAATGCACACAGTTTTACTTATTGATTATACGTGATCCTTAGAAAGAAAATAAAATGTAGTAAAAGCGTAGATTGTAATTAAATGAACATTGTAATACAAAACAGAACTTTAAAACCCTTCAATCCCTCTCTTGACCTCTGAAAGAGGTCACAAACACATATCCCACATATTTAGTCCCTCTTCATTATATAGGGTACAACACAATCGTATTAAAAATTCAAAGACATCCCTATGCATTACTCCCCTCTTCTTCACTGTCATCCTGATAGTGGTCTGCTGCCAATAATGGCATTCCGTAAGGGGGTGGGTTGGGGTCTCTTTTTTCTATGGCTGTCAAGTTCCAGTGTGGGAAGTTCTGGTTACAGATGCTTCCCTCAGTCTTTTGCCAATGCACCTTTTATACCCAAGAATGATATACTGTACTCAATGTTCATTGTCAATACAATGGTCATTGTGAAATTTAGTTTAACTCGTGGCTGACGAGATCATCAAATGGGAGGTCAATTTATCTGTGAACAGGATTCCCCGATAAAGCCAATCCTCTTAGATTAGTGCAGGTAATCTCCTGAAGTTAAAAAGCTCTAATACATTCTTTGTTATGGTTTGAAGGAACCAGACTCCTTCACCCATCGCACCAAGAACCCCAAAACAATACCAAACATAATGTTCAAATCTTCGTAACATGACAAAACATTATGAACACAATATAGAATGTGTAATCACTTTTCCAATGATCAAAGCCTTAAGAAATCTTGTGAATGAGAGAAGTGTGATAAGAAAAGTTCAGTTTGTGGACATCAACCCCTGATGGGAAGAAAGGATATCATTCCTCATGATCTAGCAACAAATGGTGTTTGATTGTTTAGTCCCAGCTTTACAAACAACCTTAATTCTTTTGCACTTTTACAGCTGCCTTACCGTTCCTCCCCTCAATCTCAGAGCAGTCCAAAGGGGACATTGTTAGGCATTTTTTGGTCTTTGTGTATCAATTATTACCTCAGAAGTCTCTGTAGAGCTGGTACTTGTGCAGAGCAGGTGGATCTTTGCTGTTCTTTTCCCAGGTTGGTTTCCACCTAAGTCTGATAGTCTGCAATATAATTTGTTGTACCAAGTCCATTCAGTCAGAGCCCATGTGCTCTGTTCGTAGAAGGTGTCTTCCCACCGAAGAGAAACATCTTTTTTAGTAGTATCCTCCCCATGATATTTATCTGACCCATTTATCCTTAGTTACATCTAAGTAGAAGGTATGGTTTGCAGCGCAGCTCCATAGGTTAAGGAATTCATCTCACTAATAACACACCATTGTGTATGAGACACCTCAACGTCATCTTCATAACCATACAACAACTGAACACTGATGATTTTAGTAACATTGGGATAAGATGATAAAGGGTTACAACAATAAAAAAATAAAAAAAATTCACGGTACCTGGTGCGAGTGGTGAATAAGGTCTCAATTTCATCCAAAGCCACATAAAGTGATCCCATTTGATTACCTGATTCTTCACTACTATGGTGGAATTTAGATACTCTGAGTATTTTAAAGGAAGAGTGGCAAAAGTCTATTTAACTGGCATATTCTCCAGTGGTATACATCATACAATAATAGTTTATAATTATATCTTTTAAATATATTGCAACCAAAATACAAATCTACAGTATGCATATAAATGTATTTTCAGGTATTAATAAAATCCAGATACAACGTTATGCATAATATGGTATAGTTATATAACTTATTTTAATAACCATAATAGTAATTCAGAATACTCAAATACGAGTTAACCCTGCAAATCTATCATTACAAAAAAGTATCAGGACATATTCTGAATCTCTAATATAGCTGTTGTCAAAAAATTCTGTGAATGTTGATGTGTACAGTACGCTACGTCACGTTCACTGGCAAAAATCTGATTGAGAATTGCGAGGCCGATTGAAGAAGCGCCAGCACTTCAGATCTAACCACTCTTTAAAAATATCATTAGACATATGTTAAAAAACCAGTGTGCTATCTGGTTTGGAACAATGACAATGATTAAAATTGAAAATTGCACAAATTTTCAATTTCACATCTCTTCATCAGAAATTAAACCATTTCCTATTCCATACAACTGTAACCATGCAGATCTCCTATGTACATTGCAAGGTTTCACATAAATCAACAGAATTGTAATAACAGGTTTTATCTTATAATTAAATTAGCATCATGAGTTTGTCCTATGTGTGAGATGCTATATAGTTTTCTATATGCATGACAGGCTATAGATCCTTCTTATGTATCATATTTGAAATCTAGACTAATCATCCTAGGTGATGTGTAGTGTTTTGAGTCTGGATAACTTTTAAGGTTATGCCAGATAATCATTTTATGAGGTTGTAGTGGCGAAAGTGTGTCCACAATGCTATATGTTCATGTCTGGGAGATGGGTATCTACAAGAATCTGTGTTGCACAATTTGGATCCGGTGCTACACCGGGAGGCCGTGTAACTACTTCTGTGATGTAACTGTGAAGTGTGAATGACCCCTTGAAGTATAATCTCACCCATCTCCTCCATTTCAGGTTCTAAGACACCTCTCTGGTATCTGGACTCTATAAGGAGTCATAGTGATCAATCTGAAAAGAAAGACTTTAGGATAACAGACAGAGATAAAAAATTTCTCTCAATTCAGTCAAATCTCTGGGTTAAATATCAGTCCATATGTTGTGGTGTTGTCTGCATGGCAGTTCATTTTTTATGGCACTACCCACACCTGTCCATTTGAGATCTTTGAGGCCTGTAAGGACTAGGGAATTTCTGTGTGATATTTAACAGATGGTTCACTATCACTTGTGCCATGGTATCTATAGTGTTAATGAAAAAGTATAAAAAGTATACCCCCCTTTTTGGCACTGTTTAGTGGACCAATGAAATAAAAATAGAATAATTCTATGAGTCTTTATGGTTTTGACCCATAAAAGTTAGAAATGCATGTGATGCTTAACTTTTCACCATATTTATTCTTAAATATTACTGCAATGTCTGCCCCATATGCACAATCTTCACTTACACAGTGCGCTAAAGATTCAAATGTCACCTTTCCTTTATATGACCTGTCAACACCCTCCCTCTCTTGGACCTGAGATCTCAGGTCCACAGCCGTCTGTTCCAAAGACCTGCCCACTCATTTCGCGGTGGGATCGGTCCTGGTTCAGTGTCAGGGGTGACCTGCTGTGATAAATGTTTGCTCATAGCAGTTAATTTGTCAAAATAAACACAATGTGACACTGATCTCCTGCCGAAGCGGTGTTGTCGGTCCTGGAAAAGATCGACCTGTAAGAAATTCAAATGGTGTGAAGCCAGAAATCCTGTTAACAGAGGAACGTACAGTCATTAATGCTAGAGTTAGTACAGATAACCAGGTCAATTTTGTCTGTGCACAGATTTTAGCCAATTTCAGTTTCAGAGTGAGATTCATTCTCTCCACTTTGCAATTGTTCCAGCACTATCTAAACTCTGTTGGCAATGCAATAAAACAGGGGTGTTTCGTGATTTATTAGCTCTCCACACTCTTCTTTCCCCCTTTCCTTGTGGAATGTGTTCTCCCTGTTCTTCTCCCTCGCGGGCTAACTGCTGTGCTGTTCCACTGACTAATCTTGTTATTTGGTGTAATTGCTGTCTTATTTCATTTATATCGAACGTTTTGTCAGGCAATTCTTTACTACGTTTCCTTGGTTTAATTTTACCATAACTTGCTTCATTTTTTCGTCATACGGTTGTGGTTTTGTCAATAGTTGCAAGTCTAGATATAGTTTTGGGGGTTGGTAATATGCTGTTTGTTCAGAGGTGTCTCCCTGTTCACTTCCTGACTTCTTTATCTGCAAATTTTCTCCCCCCTCTCTTTTAACCGGACTCAGAGCAGTGGCCGTAAGCGCAATGCTTGTCCATATTCTAAATTCATCTTGCAATTTCTTTTCTTGACTAAAATGTTTCCCTGCATTTATCCATTTTAAATTATTTATTTATTTAATTTTCTCTTCTACATGTCTTTTTAGTCTTACATGTGCTCTCTTTTCCATGTCTCGTACCTTGGGTGCCAAGGGCACACGTGGTGGTAAGAGGAGTGGTAAAAGGCCAGTATTCTAACCCACCAGAGAAACCCACGACTCCTACTGTTCGGTCACTAATCTGTGCCTCAGTTATATAACATTTCTGAACAGTAGAGTATGTTGCACCAGTATCTACCAGTGCTTTTAGTGGCCTGCCATTTACCACTATTTCCATGAGAGGCTCCCCCATACCTCTCGTGGATTCTCTGTGTAGGCCCCTTCAATAATCCCCTCCGTCTCCTCCAGAGCCCCAATTTGGGTCGCACTCTGGGTGCATGGGTGCCTGAAAGCTGTGAGGAGCAGAGTGTTGTTGCCCCGGGGAGTGTCGTGAGGTTTGAGGGCCGTGCCCTCTGGGACCTCCCCTAAAAGGACCCCATCCCCCTGCAGGTGGTCCCATGGCCTGATTGCCCTGTTGGTGTGGACATGCACTCCTCCAATGATCAGAACTCCCACATCCATAACACACTCCCCCCCTTTTTGGGCCTCTTCCTCTATCATTCTGGTATCCACCCCTGAAATTTTGGTACCCACCTCTTGGCCCTGAGGAGGGGTTTTGTTTTGGCCTCTGCCTCTGTACTTCACGGAGTTCTTTATTCACCCTTTCGTGCTGACGTTGTTTCAAAAACGGAACTCTATCTTTTTCTGCCTCATGTGCTTTAACGCGCATGTGTGCTTTTTTCTCCATCTCCCCAATTTTGGGTGCCAAGGGCACCCGTGGTGGTTTATCCCA
Source organism: Triplophysa tibetana (assembly GCA_008369825.1). Lineage (NCBI taxonomy): Eukaryota > Metazoa > Chordata > Actinopteri > Cypriniformes > Nemacheilidae > Triplophysa > Triplophysa tibetana. The sequence goes on from CM017897.1 coordinate 31,370,474, forward strand.
TCCATTTTCAAGACTTATCCGACTCCAATTCTCTCCTAATATTCTCATTTCTTTCTTATGGTGTTTTAGTTCTGTTTGGGCCAATATCATATCTTTTATACGACCCCATTGTTCAGTTACAGGAAAACATCCATATTCATCACATTCTCTATCAAATTCTCCTTCCATTTTTGGTTATTAATTCTTTTATTATGCCGTTATTCAATAATCTTATTAATATTTGTTTGTACTAATTATTCTGAACAAAAATATCCTCTTCCAATTTTCCGTAATTTCCAACACACAATTACATACACACAATTGACAGAGAAACTCCTATTTGCGTAAGGATTTTGTGCACCTTATTGCACCTTACGACTTCTGACTGCCCTGCGTAAGGATTTTGTGCACCTTATTGCACCTTACGACCTTTATTAACTACGTAAGGATTTTGTGCACCTTATTGCACCTTACGATTTCTAACTAACCTACGTAAGGATTTTGTGCACCTTATTGCACCTTACGATTTCTAACTAACCTACGTAAGGATTTTGTGCACCTTATTGCACCTTACGATTTCTAACTAACCTACGTAAGGATTTGTGCACCTTATTGCACCTTACGATTTTTCGGGGGACCAACCACCCGTGTTTAATAAACGTGCGTAGGGACTCTCACCCTACGTCTTAGCCTGCATAGAGACTCTAAAAGTTAACTCTACGACTTAACCTGCATAGAGACTCTAAAAGTTAACTCTACGACTTAACCTGCATAGAGACTCTAAAAGTTAACTCTACGACTTAACCTGCATAGAGACTCTAAAAGTTAACTCTACGACTTAACCTGCATAGAGACTCTAAAAGTTAACTCTACGACTTAACCTGCATAGAGACTCTAAAAGTTAACTCTACGACTTAACCTGCATAGAGACTCTAAAAGTTAACTCTACGACTTAACCTGCATAGAGACTCTAAAAGTTAACTCTACGACTTAACCTGCATAGAGACTCTAAAAGTTAACTCTACGACTTAACCTGCATAGAGACTCTAAAAGTTAACTCTACGACTTAACCTGCCTAGGACTTAACAATTTAATGTGACGTAGGACTAATCTACGGTCAGCTGCGGGCCTTTCATCCGCAGTCTTCTAACTACCTGGGACCGAACTCCCGTGTTTAATTCAAACCAACAAACTTCAATTATTGTTAAATTTAGTTTAAGAATGATCAGGAATATTGCAATTCAACACAATCAATTTAGAGTAGTCAATTAGCAGATGTTCGATAAAACAGGTCTCTGCTCACCTTTTTAATTTCACCCGGGTGTTGTGTTGAACCAAAGATGTTCCCTCTCTGTTTTTTGTCAATTCATAGTCTTCTAAAATCGTCCGAAATGTCCCTTTTTGCCAATCACGTCGGCGTCACCATCTGTTGGACATCTGCTGTCCTGCGTATTCAAAAATTGGACTTACTGGACTTCGGATGAACAAAAGTTGAAGTTTATTCATTTGAACTCAGCGCTGGGCTGTCTCACACAATCACTCTGCACACAGAGTATCACCAGAGATCAGCCCCGCCTAAACAGTGTACAACATATTTATATTTGTATTTGTGGGTGTATCTTCCAGCTTGCTCCGGACCGTGGCCAACCCCTGAGCGCCTCCACATTTGCTGCTTTCTTTGTGTCCAATGGAGTGATGTCTCATCTGATATTTTCGTAGACTACGCCCTTTTACTATCTGAAAAACAACACACTTCCCCAACTTCATCACATCTGATAACCCCTGACCTGGGGCCCCAATGGCTATGGAATGTTGGGCAACCATAGCCGCACACACACACTCTATTCTTCTCGTTTTCTGCAACATATCATGAGACATAACAGAAGACATATCATAAGACATAACATAAGACATATCATAAGACATAACATAAGACATAGCATACACATCCCCCACACAGTCTTCACATATGGTTTGTTTCTTAAAACCCTCGCTATATGGGTATGTGCGTTGTATATGCAGGATGCTCTTCTGCATGGAATGCAACACACACACATACTTCCAACCCCCACATCCTGTTGAGAACATCATCTTGCACCCTAATATTCAAGCTTAGTTTTCACCCTTTTAAACATACACACATTATTCATACTGATATCCACTTAATGCACACAGTTTTACTTATTGATTATACGTGATCCTTAGAAAGAAAATAAAATGTAGTAAAAGCGTAGATTGTAATTAAATGAACATTGTAATACAAAACAGAACTTTAAAACCCTTCAGAACCTATCATCATATATTCGATAATCTTTTCCTTGCTGACCTCTGTGGAGAAAAGAAAAAACTAAATTCTATTTATTTAATTTTAATGTAGAACAGTGAGAAAAACAGAAATAACACACACCTCTCACATTTCTGAGTCCAGAATGTTCATTATATACTCCTGCTGCTGCTGCTGCTGCTGCTGCTGCTGGAGTCAACTTTTAAAAATGGAAAGATAGAAAATGTAAATAAAATTGCTATCATAGACTGGCATGATTTTACACTGTGACATGCTATAAAGAAGACATATTTATACATTATGCTGCTGTATGAAATTAATCCACTTAAAGAACTCTGAGCCTCATAAGAGCCGATCACATCGAAACAAAGAGTACAGTAGTCGCACATGATGGTTCAGGGAGGAGAACAATACACTCATAAATCATTTTTTAAACATATCCAACTGAACTCTGATAATAACAGGATCTTTTCGCATCTTTTTGGGATTTGTATGTGTTTTTGAAGCTCAGTTTATTTCAAAGTTTTTAACGGATTACTTTTTTGGAACCGTAGCTTTATTATCGGACAATCTTTAAATATATGATACAAATATGACTCACTTTCTCAAATTTTTTTAATGACTCTTTTACAATGTTTTCAAAGGCCTTCTCTTTCTTCAATATCACCCCCTTATCCCCTTCGTACAGAGCCAACACAAGCTCCACTGCCTCTTTGACCGTCCCGATGACAGGAACGATGTCCATGAACCCCATCCACACTGTGTCTTGTTTAGCCGCAGAGGACATGATGTTTCTTTGTCTCTGAAACCTATAAAGAGAAGAAGTGATGTGCTTTTATATGCATGTCTTCTTCCGTTCTACATCAACACTAAGTAGTATTTGCAAAATGAAGCCACACAAACAAATGGAGGAATTTCACTGCACTTGAAAACAACATGTTAAACCAAGCAGCATTCATTTTGAAGAAAGCACCAAACATTTATAAAAAAAATACAAATAATATTAGATATACTGGTGTAACCGTAACGAACCGTGCCTTGAACCGGGTCAGTCCGGCTTGGGAGTCGGGCGCTCTAGCAAGGAGGCTAAAGACCGCAGTCTCTTGCGTTTGTCGCTAGTGCGTCCTTGAGGCAGAGGACTGAGATTTACAAACTGCACAGCACTTCACTTGCTTGCCTTTGTTACACTGGGAGAGCTTCAAATAGAATATTCTTCACTGTTAACATGCACAGGACCCGTGACCGGGTCAACACTTCATCTATGTTTCCTTGAAAGTGATTCATTTGGCTATCAGCATCATGGTCATAAGTGTTTCCTTGAGATTGACTCTTGACTCGTAGGTCTAATGTATGAACGTGTTCAGACCTGACTTCTTTTTTTGAAGCTACAAGATCTGTTTTACATTATAACAAAAATATTATGAATACTTATAAATAAAATAAAATAAATTATTAAAATATTATACTAACATTATAGTCAAAAAATGTCTGTGTCTCTGATCTGCCATCGTGCACAGACGCTGCCTTTAAAGTCATGACGCGTTAAAAAATGCGTTCAGTATGAACATGGCGTAAATGTGTGCTTTTAAAGCGGAAATCTTATGGTGATGCAAGATGATGTCTATTTCGCAAACCAACACCACTTGGTTGGATTCTCAGTTTCATCAGCATAACAAATGTATAGTTTAAAAGCACACCAAAACAATCAAACATTTGTAAGTCAAGAGTCCAACTCAAAGACAGACTGACCACCTTGAGGGTGATTTTCAGATGTATCACTATAAACAAAACAGGAATTATGTGTTAACTCACCCATGGGTCTTGGGCACCCAAGGGTTAAAATCATCACTCACATTTTGTTTTAAATACTCCTGAGTTCTATATACTGGTCATGGTTATACAGAAATGTATTTGGACCCTCAGTCATGGCTTCATTAAAAACGAAGTTACAGTGTTTCTATTACAACTTCAGTTGAAGTTTCCCCCATCTTTCAACCCAAAAAATGTTTATCCCAGAGGCAGTCATGTCATTTCACTAAATTCAGCAGAAATTAACATTGCATTCTGAAAAATGTATATTTCTGACCTGTTAGGTTGTTTGTGACTTTAGAGTTTCGTCAGCCGTCACCTATGATCAGAGCTCTGGAATGAGCGGCACTTATATCCACTCTCTACTCACAGAAAGAGTTTTTTTAACCAGGCGTTACCTTCCCGGAAAAGGAAAGTCCTCCTACAATAATGATTGCAACACTCTCTTCTAGATAACAAATCAAAACCTGACTCTTCACTTTCCTTCAAAAGAGCATTGTTGACCTTCCATTATCTTCTTTCCATTTAGTTTTTTATTGTGTGTTGTAATATTATGTGTTGCTGTGTGTATTGTTTCATTTATCAGTTGAGCAACAGGAACTCTTTATACTTGATTTTATCTTTAGAAAGTGTCTTGCAGAAATAAAAACATGAACAGGAAACAGCCATACGTATAAAATAGCAATGAAACATCAGTTCTATTCACAAAAACCTTGATGTAATCAGTGTAATTTTGTTTTGTACAGTAAATACAGAATGACATTTCTATATTCATCTCTTTTTTGTTGTATTTTGCATTGATAAGCTCAAATCCTAATGCCATCTCTCTTCGTGCACCTTGAACCTGTTTTTGTAGGAGGAAGTTCCTTTCTTGGGAAGTTGACAGTGGGTGTTACTGCACTGAGCTGTTGCTCAACACTTCTGTGGAACTGACATGAGACTAGTAGATCAGCAGGTTGTTTGTTGTTATGCATGTGTGTGGGATTATTAAATCCATAGTGTCTTTTCTTCAATAAAATATGTGTTTTACAGCTGTCTAGTAATAGCTTTTAAGAAAGCTAAACATTTCCACAGATGAATAGCTAAATCTTTCAGACATTATGAATTAGGTTATGAATCTCAACAATGGTGAAAAAAGTTATTTATTTTATTTCAGCTGCAATGCATTCTGGGAGTCGTGGATGAGTTTTGTAAAATCATAAATTCAGTAAGATTGTTAATCACCGTGGCAAAAATGATGTTCGACTCCATCATTCGGAGACCACAAAAGATAATTGTAACACTGTTCAAAGTAGGGAAGGAAGGAGGCGGGAACCGATGGACATTAAACAACTTTAATAAAATAAGCAAACAATACCCAGATAGCAAATGTTTGCGCCCCAAATCTGGCCCACACCTTACTCCCCATACTTTACTCATCTGGCCCACATACCGCGTGGAATGATGGCACTTGTGCAGTCCGCTCCTGTTTGCCAGATTTGGGCCACAGGCATGCCGAAGATATGCCACATGTCAAACATCAAAACAAATATAGCAGAGCTGACCCAAATATAAACAACAGTTCAATTCAATTCTGGCCCAGATTAAAACCAACACCTTTCTGTGCTCCAATTTGACAGAATTTCTATTGAGTTTCATTATTATTATAGTGATGATTGAGCCATTAGTGATGAACATCAGCATCACCGCAGAAAAGTTAAACAAAAACTACAAAAAAAATATTTAACCAGAGAAACATAACAACTACAACCTGAAATACAACCCAGCTAACAAAAATTTGTTATAAGTACGTTCCTTAGAGGTTTTTCACATGTTTGAATACATAACAAAAATATTTTAATGTTTTAAGAATGTTACCATCATGGTGATCAGTGTTTCCTTGGGTTGGGTTCTTGACCCCTGAGCAAAATTTAGTTTCATCTGCTGAAAGTTGGTGCTTATAAAATGCACTTGTCATGGCAGAGCAAGTGTGTACCTAACCAAATGGTATTGGTGAAACCACTGCGATGTTATAAATTGATTCAGTACTCTCATTTAGATTGAATGCTCTGCTGTAGATCCTGAAAGAACATTGAATGATCAGGACATTTGACTGTATTTAGATATCTAGAAAGATTTGTGAAGAAACTGATGTATTTTTATCAAACAACATTTTAGGATCACACAGAAATGAAGAATTAATGTATGAATCTCAGCAATGGTGAGAAACAACCAAATAACTCAGATAAACGGATCAACCGCAATGAATGCTGGAAATTATAACTTAGTTTTGTGCTATGGTGTTACCCAGCATGAACTATCTTTTGTTTATTATTTCCATTGTTGAGATTCATAAACTGAGTCTTCATGTCTGTGTGTCAAAATTGTAAGCAATTTTTTTTTTCTTTAAATATCTGTAGACTTAAAAATGTAATCAAATTCCCAGATGTTTTAATGTACTTTCAGGATCAGCAGCAAAGTAATTTATTCAAATGTAAACATGGTAAATATCTCACTGACCACCAACCAACACCATTGATTAGAGCTTCATTTCAATATCTATTACAAATGTACTTTATAAGTACATGTATGAACAAAAGTAGATGTCAAGGGTCACGCGACCAGCTTAAGGAAACACTGATCACCATGATGGTGACTTTTGTCAGCTAGGAAAGATCTTAAAACATAAAAAACTGACATTTTGAATATTTTAAAAGGAATTTACAAAACAAAAGTAAAGGGCAACCTTGGGGTCGATTGCCGGCCACACAAACATAAATGAATATGTATAGCAGAATATCATCTCTAAATGGCTGGTGGTCTGAGTTGTGCCTGCAGTGTGATATAGTTTTTATAAATAACTGGAAGTTTTTTGAGGGCAGACCTGTCCTCCTGTCTAGAAATAAGGCATAAAGTCTTAACGCTAAAACTTGACTCACTGGTGCCAATATCAGGGAGCAGACAGAATTGCTTAACCAACAGTCTGCTTGTCGTCTCAAATCGCAGAATACACAAAATGCACAACATGCTATAATCCCTTCTCCCAAACGTCATTAAATAGATACTGTGTCTGTCCCCCGGATTAGCATAATAACATAAAATAATGCGTAAACCTCATATAAAAAGTTATTTTATAAACTGTAAACAAATGAAACAAATGTTTACACATACAAGGAATTTGATTTGGTGACAGGAGCTTAGAGCAGAAGAATGTGTACATGTGGTGCAAACATAGTGCAAATATAAATTGAGATTAAAATTTGAATTAAATAAAAACAACAATGCGCTACAGTGTATACAAAAACTGAAAAAATAAAATAGACAAATGAACAACACATAATTGTTTAAATGAGTGTCCAGATATTTCTTACAATGTACCGTTCCACAGCTATGTGCAAGTGTGCAATGTGCAAATGTGCAATGAGATGGACAATGTGTAGTAAGACCTTTTAATTGTTCAGATTGAGTATAGCCTGCGGGAAAAAAACTGTTCTTGTATATGGCTGTTCTGGTGGTCAGTGCTCTGGAGCGCCGGCCAGATGGAATCAGTTGGAAGAGGGAGGGAGTGAGCTGGACGAGTGGGGTCCAAAGTGATTTTTTCAGCCCTTTTTCTCACTCTGGAGGTGTAAAGCAGAGGTTTGGAAGAGGAGCACCAATAATCCTCTCAGCACTCCTGACTGTTTGTTGTAGTCTCTTAATGTCTGATTTAGTATCTGAACCAAACCAGACAGTTATGGATGAGCACAGGACAGACAAGATGATGGGCGAGAAGAATTTGGTGAGCAGCTCCTGTGGCATGTTGAATTTCCTCAGCTTGCGAGGGAAGTACAACCTCTGCTGCGCTTTTTCAGCGATGGACTCTATGTGAGTGTCCCACTTCAGGTCCTGAGAGATTGTAGTACCCAGGAACCTGAATGACTCCACTGCAGCCACAGTGTTGTTCATGATTGTGAGTTGGAGGGAGTGCAGAGGGTGTGCTTCTGAAGTCAACGATCATCTCCACTCTTTTGAGTGTGTTGAGCTCCAGGTTGTTTTGATTAAACTAGACAGCTAGTTCTGCAACTTCCTGTCTGTAAGCAGACTCGTCTCCATTGTGGATGAGGCAGTTGATGGTAGTGTCATCTCCAAATTTCAGGAGCTTCACAAAGGAGTCTTTTGCAGTGGAATCATTTGTATAAATTCAGAAGAGCAGTCGGGAGAACACGCATAACTGAGAGGTTTCTGAGCTGGACTCCTTGTAAGTTATGTCAGCCCACAGTCTTTCATAGCATGTTGCATACAATCTTACAATACAATATGTCATGATACGGTGGACACGTTTATTTTGAATAGTGACCATGTCCTGCAGAGTTTAATATAACAGCTGTTGTTCTGTACATCAGAGAGGAAACCTTAAAGGGACAATTCACCCAAAAATAAAAATGACATCATCGTTTACTTACCCTCAGATAGTTTCAAACCTGTATACATTTCTTTGTTCTGCTTATCACAAAGGAAAAAGTTCCTTTGTAGTGATTTCAGCTGCATGTTAAAATAAGGATGAGTTTAACTCACCAAATATTATTCTCCACCAGATCTATCAAGATCACATTTATGAAATTAGCTATTTAAAACATCAATTTCAGTCAAGGAATTAGTTTAGCTCAAAGGAAAATATATATAATAATCGGCATTACACATACATATTTTACAATTCTGATTAGCAATATAGTGATAAAAATCCAATATGTATTCGTCCAGCAAATGCATCAATGATTTTATACACTAACGTTATCTCATGACTATAAGTAACGTGACTTTACCAAACAGAATTAAGAGCAGAGGTAGCATAGATCGAAACACAGTTTAAGTGACCCGTTTTTGAGCGTGAACACAGAGAACCCATCACAAATGCCTTTATGTGTTTTTATTAAACTCTACTCTATATGGTAAACATAATGACGACAAACAACTACACAAAACACAAACGCGCTAGGAAGCGCAGAGAGAGAGAGAGAGAGAGAGAGAGAGAGAGAGAGAGAGGGAGAGACAGGGCATGGCAGCGATTTCTGAACATCATTAAAATCATCTTTAACAAAGCGGCACAGACTCGTATGTGCTTGAGTGATGGAAATGTTCAGATGAGAGAACTTCCAGAAGTTCCTCTGGTTAGCCTCAGATGTTAAGTAAGAGATGAGACAGAGACTTACCACCAAGGCTTTGAAGCTAAGGAGTCGTAAATATCCTACAGAGGAACCAAATAGTTATTACAGTATCGGTGCGAGTTCAAAACGCAAAACCAGACCCCGTGGACCCAGGTCTGCTATGGTCTTTTGAAGATGGTATCTAGAAACCAGGACAAAAGGGAGTGAGAGGTTTTATGGCTTTTCTTGCAATGATCAAGTCACTACACCGTAACCAAACACATCTTATCCCCCATTGACTCCCGTACTATTTATTTTCCCTACTATGGCAGTAAATGGGCGATGAGATCTGTTTGGTTAGTGACATTCTTCCCAAAATGTGTTCAACAGAAAAGAAACAGTGATCAATTTAATTTTTTGGGGAACTGTGTGTACATACGTCTGCGTTAGCGAAAGAAGTTAAGGGGGTGCCGAACCAGGGGTGGACTTGTAGGCCAGGAGGAGAGACTTGAATTTGATGGGGGCCACAATAGGGAGCCAATTTAACATTATGAAGAGAGGAGTGCCATGTGCTCTCTTTGGTTCATTGAAGACCACTCTTGCCGCTGCATTCTGGAACATCTGTAGATGTTTGGTTGTGCAAGCTGGGAGTCCAGCCATTAGCGCATTGCAGTAGTCCAGTCCGGACAGAACAAGAGCCTGGACTAAGACTTGCGTAGCATGCTCTGATAGGAAGGTTTAATTTTTTTCTAATATTGTAGATGATGAATCTACAGGACCAGGCGGTGCTGGCAACCTGATCTGTGAAGTTAAGCTGATCATAGATCACCACTCCCAGGTTCCTGGCCTTTCTGGAAGGTGTGATGGTTGATGAGCCCAGTTGAATAGAGATGTTGAGATGAGTCTTTGTTTCAGCCGGGATTACAAGCAGTTCTTTTTTTGCAAGGTTCAGCTGCAGGTGATGGTCCTTCATCCAGAGCAAGATGTTGGCTTGGCATGCCGAAATGCATGCAGTAACTGTCGGGTCGTCAGGCTTAAGAGACAGGTGGAGTTGTGTGTCATCCGCTTAGCAGTTATAGGAAAAGCCATGTTTCCAAATGATAGAGCCTAGGGATGTCATGTATACAGAAAATAGCAATGGACCGAGCACTCAGGCCGGAGGCAGCCCTGTGTCAAGATGTTGGGACTCAGAGACCTCGTCTTTCCATGATATTCTAAATGACCTATCTGAGAGTTAAGATTCTGTCATCATTCCCCGAGGATGGTACTCCTCTGCTGGTACTTGGAGACTTCAACATCCACCTGGAAAAACCACAGGCTGTTGACTTCAACAACCTGACTGCGTCGTTTGACCTAAAGCGAGTCCCCACTTCAGCAACCCATAAATCTGGTAATCAACTTGATCTCATCTACACACGCTATTGCTCCACCCATCACTCCCAGGTCACCCCACTGCACACGTCGGATCATTTCCTCATCACTCTTGATCTCGACTTAACTTCTCCAGACACTACACATGCCTCCCCACTGGTCACATTCCGACGCAACCTACGATCACTCTCTCCCTCCCGCCTATCCTCTGCAGTCTCTGCTACTCTCCCACCCCCTAAACAGTTCTCTCTCCTTGACACTAACACCGCCACCCACAGCCTTTGCTCCACACTAACCTCCTGCTTAGACATCTTAGACATCTACATTAACAGTGTCAAAGACGGCAGATAGATCCAGTAGGATGAGAACAGATGAGCTAGAGGAAGCTCTTTCCAGTCTCAGGGCTTCGATAACAGAGAGCAGCGCAGTCTCAGTGGAATGACCGCTCTTGAACCCAGACTGGTTGCTGTCCAGGAGGTTGTTCTGGGACAGCAACCAGAATCGTCAGCTGTTAAGTCTGAAGGAGGTGAGGGGGTAAGCGGGCAAAGGAGGGCAGAAAAGGTTTTAAAGAGAGTACGAGGGTCAGGAGAGTTGTTGATTTTTGTGTGGTAGTATTGGGTTTTCGCAGAGGAGACATCCGCAGAAAAGGAAGAGAGAATAGACTGGTAGAGAGAGAGGTCAGTGGGTTCTTTTGATTTGCGCCACTTTCTCTCAGCGGACCTGAGAGAGGCGCGATGCTCACGGAGAATATCAGATAACCAGGGGGCAGAAGGAGATGCACGAGATGGCCTAGATATCAGAGGGCACAAGATGTCTAAGCATCTTATGATTTTAATCAAATTATGATTTTATGAATTCTTTAGATGGGTATATATCATTTATTATGTTAAGGTGAAGTTTTTTTCACTTTGGGGAGACTTGGAAACATGATAATTCATTCTAATCTCTGTTACGGCTTAGCTCGTTACACAAAACACAACATAAAGAGGGAGTCAGAGAACATAAATAAGTTTTAACAAAATACCATTTATTTTAATATATAAATCAAAAAGGAAATATAATTTAAATCATATAGGGGAAACAAAAGAAAAATATTTTCTCATATAATACAAAATAAACTTGACATGTTGAAGAGAAACAAAACACATAATGAAAAAGAAAAGAAAGATAACCAAGAGGATAAAAACGTCCTCCCAAGAGAACTACTCCACACCAAAAACCAACTCAGGTGCAGCTAATCAAGTAATCAAGATGCTTAATTCTAATCCTGCCGGGCACTGGAAAAGAAAAACCTATGTAAGGCGGGAGGGGGGTCATAACACCTCCCTACCTAAAAAGAAGGTTTTCAGCATAGAAAAACTTCACACCAAAACATATACAGGTGCTGGTCATATTATCACAATATCAACGATCGACTTTGTGGTTGTTTCATCTGACCTCCGGCCATATGTCTTGGACACTCGGGTGAAGAGAGGGGCGGAGCTGTCAACTGATCACCACCTGGTGGTGAGTTGGATCCGATGGCGTGGCAGGAAGCTGGACAGACTCGGCAGACCCAAAAGTACTGTGAGGGTCTGTTGGGAACGTTTGGCCGAATCCCCTGTCAGAGAGATCTTCAACTTCCCCATCCGGCAGAGCTTCGACCAGATCCCGAGGGAGTCTGGAGATATTGAGTCCGAGTGGGCCATGTTCTTTACCTCCATTGTCAACACGGCCACTCGGAGCTGTGGCCGTAACGTCTCCGGTGCCTATCGAGGCGGCAATCCCCAAACACGCTGGTGGACACCGGAAGTATGGGATGCCGTCAAGCTGAAGAAGGAGTCCTATTGGGCCTGGCTTGTGGGACTCTCGAGGCAGCTAGTAGGAAAAGGGTGGGTCATGACCGAAAGGACAAGATCCCGGATACAGGTGGCCGAAATGAGCTTTCTCCGCAGGGTGGCTGGGCGATCCCTTAGAGATAGGGTGAGAAGCTCGGTCACTCGGGAGGAGCTCAGAGTAGAGCCGCTGCTCCTCCACATCTAGAGGGGCCAGCTGAGGTGGCTCGGGCATCTTTTCCGGATGCCCCCTGCACGCCTTCCCGGGAAGGTGTTCCGGGCATGTCCCACCGGGAGGAGACCCCGGGGAAGACCTAGGACACGCAGAAGGGACTATGCCCAGGATGAAGCGGAATAAGATGGATGGATGGATGGAATGAAATCGAGAAAACTCCTGACAATTTGTCCTTTTTTAACATATCTTGTAACTGTTGCCTCTTCATTTGTTCTATAAGGTGTCTGTTATAAATTCATATGGATTTATTTAATAAAGCATTCTTTTAACCTTAAATAATTTGTTTTTCATCAGAACAAGTATCGTCTCCTGAGGCCATGTCTGGTGGTGGACCAACTGTAAGACGGGAGTCAGAGTTTTCCCCAGAGACTGTCTTGAGTGAGGAGGAATGCAAAGAAGCTATTGCCTTCATGAGCCATTCAGCTGATGAGGAAGCAGTCAAAAAGAAAACGAAATTGATATTTGACTATCGCCGAAAGATGGTTCTTGACCCTGTGCAGTCAATTGATATACTGACAGTGTTACCACATTTCAAAGACATCAAAGGCTTGCTAAAGTGTTTAAAAAATTATTTAAATTACTTTTTAAATGGTTTTACTGTTGTCTAGAATGCCTAGATTAATTATTTCATGGGTATATATCCAATAGTGAATTGTCTAGTTCTCTTTATTTTCTGCCCCATCTTAGATTGAGAAAGACTTTGTTCTGATGTTTGGAGAAGGAGTGTCAGGCCAGCTACTGGAGAAGTGGACGACTGCCTTCAAGAAAAGATTCATTCAGCAGAGCAAAAAGCTTCCAACTACAGGTGATGTAGATATAACTCCTGCTGGCAGCTGAATCTCCCACAGATGACTCAGGCGAGAGAGATAATTTAGGTAAAACGTTTCATATTCATTTCATACTTAAATATTTTCAGTATGATTTATCATACGTGAGGCCTCGGCCTCTAGTATTTAACTGTCACATGCCTTTAAAATCAGAGAAGCGTTCATTATACAGCAACATTTGTCGAGAAAGGGCAAACAGCATATAGCCGCTCTTTGATGTTAATGTAGTGTATTGTGATATATATATACTGTATATATATACCCAGCTAATATAAGCCCAGGGGCCCAGTGGCAGTCCACTGGGGGTAACCGACTGTAGTCCACAGGCTTTTTGCTCATCGTTTTTCCTGCTGTCCACCAGCGGCAGCCGCATTATTTCTGCTGGTGGTCCGCTGCTGAGCCGCTGGTTTATCAATAATGTTTACTGGCAGTCCACGGTCGGCCCACCGTTCATAATTGTTAAATCGCGCTAACCAAAATGTCCTTAAACACAATAATGCATCAAACATGTTCAATAGCAAAGGCAAATGTATTATTTTAACACATCAAATACACAAATGCATTACGTTTATCAAATGCTTTTAACCAACTTTACACAAATGGAAGCATTCAGTTAACATTAATTTGTATCTGTTGTGTTCTTATGTGCATGTTGCCCTGTAGGTTGCAGTAGAGATTGCTTCTAGTGGTATGTGGGAATAGGAGATGGAGAGTGAGAAGTGTTACGCCTGCGACTACATGCGCTATACTATTCGTCTACTTGTTTTATTAAATAAAGTATCCTTTATGTCCGTATGCCTCCTCATTGTTTCTTACTAAGGACATAACAAATTGGCGACGAGGATTTTTTGTGATGAGTATGGTTTCTGTTTCTTCCTTTCCCACGCTGTTTTTACCATGTCCTGGAGATCCAGCTATCCCTTTCGACACGTGGCTCCGGATGTTCCAGAATTATTTGCTGGTGGTTGATGCTTCTGGAGATGGATGGCCGGTTGGGGGACTGAAGGTCAGCGATTGTTTTATACTTTGCCGAATGAAGGTGATTCTATGGAAGATGCGATTGCGGCATTGAAACTGCATTTTTCCCCTCGACGGAACATCGTGGCTGACACCATGTTTTCAGGAAACGAGTTCAAGCACCGGGAGAATCTATTATTCAGTACGTAGCAGCTCCACGGGACTTGGCGGTTACTTGTGACTTTGCAGCTAAGCTGTATGACATGTTGCGTGATAAGCTAGTGGAGAATGTGTACAGTCATCGGTTTCGTGAGAGGTAATGAAAAAGCCATTACGATTGCTTCTCAAACAGAAGCTGCTGGTGAACAAGCCAAAGTGTTATCGAGTCATCGTTCAGTACCTGTGCAAGTGATACATGCCAAGTCTCCGTCTGCAGCTGTGCGTCATCGCCGTAGACCGCCTCCAAAACCGCCGTCTACAGCGCATCCTTCAAAGTCTTCATCTTCTGCACCTGGTTCGTCGGCACGTGAGTGTTATCGATGTGGGTCTACGAAACACCTCGCGAACGACTGTAGTTGTCCTGCTGCATCAGCACAGTGTAATCACTGTCAAAGGATGGGACATTATTTGCGGGTGTGTCGTTCGGGACAAGCTCGCTCACTTGCCTGAAGTTCAGATTCTTTACATGCATGATTCGATGACGGATAAAATTCGGTGCACTGCTGTCATTACGACCGCGACTACTTCTGTGCCAGTCGAGCTTACTGTGGATACTGGATCGTCTGTTTCTACTTTACCAAAAATTTTGTATGAAACTCACTTCAAGAAAGACGCCCTTCTGCCTCCGTCATTGAAACTCGAAGGCAATTCTGTGCTGCCCGAGCAGATTTCTACTCCTGTCCTGCGATTGTCTGCTTTGAGCAGATGTCGGTTGTGCAAAAGGCTTTGTGCACAGAGTTAAGATTTCTTCAGCTGTTGCCCCTGTGCGCCAGAAACTCCGCCGTTTACCTTTTTCTGTTAGAGATGCAGTCACTGAGGAAGTCCAACGCCTTCTTGAGTCAGGCATTATCGAGAGTGTGGATGCTTCGCCGTGGGTCTCCCCCTATAGTAGTGGTACAGAAAAAATCGGGTGCCATTCGTATGTGTGTGGATTTGCGAGAACCCAATAAGGCTGTGGTTACTGATAGTTACCCTCTACCTCACATTGATGAACTATTGTCTTTGTTACGGGGAGCGGGTGTATTTTCCAATATCGATTTGGAGAGTGCCTATTTTCAGTTGCCATTGCATGAGGACAGCCGAGATCTGACCGTCTTTATTACTCACGAAGGACTTTTCAGATTTTGCCGTGTACCATATGGCCTCGCTTCAGCACCCTCTGCCTTCCAAAAAATGTTGGGAACAGTTTTACAAGGACTTCCGAATGTTGCCAATTACCTGGACGATATCATTGTCTGGGGATGTACACAAAATGAACATGACCACACACTCAAGGCTGTTGTTCAACCCTTGCAGGATGCCGGCCTGAAATTGAATCAATCGAAGGTCAGCTCAACAAATCCAGTCTGCGTTTCCATGGTCATACGGTGAATGCACAAGGAATTCAACCTGATGAGGATCATCTTTCTGCCATTCTTCATGCTCCTTCACCAACAGATGCAACACAACTCCGCTCTTTCCTTAGTCTACTATCCTGGAATAGTACATTCATTTCTAATTTCGCCACGTTCGTGGAGCCTCTGCGGGCTTGCATCAGACAGGGCTCCGATTTTGCCTGGTCGGAGGAGGCTCAGAAATGCTTTGAGGCTGTAAAAAATTGCTTGTTCACAGCCCTGCTCTCGCATTATTCGACCCAGATCTGCCTACGGTATTATCTACGGATGCCTCTGCCTATAGCCAGGGAGCTGTTCTCGCTCAGGTTCACGAGGATAAAACAGAGCGCATTGTTGCATTTGTGTCCAGGACATTGTCATCTACTGAACGCAAGTACTCGACCATTGAAAGGGAGCACTTGCTTGTGTTTGGGCCGTTGAAAAGTGGCGAACTTACTTGTGGGGTCGTAAATTCCTCCTGCGCACGGATCACCAGGCTTTAACTGTGCTTTTCTCATCCAAAGGAACTGATCGCGCCGGAATGCGTATTGCGCGCTGGGCAGCGCGGTTAATGTGCTTCAACTATGATGTTGTTTATCGGCCTGGAGCTCAAAACAATATGGCCGACTGTCTTTCTCGTCTGCCTTTGGCTGCATCAGCTGACGACAACTTCGATGCTGAACCAGAGTTTGTGGCTTTTCTGTCTTCGGAGATGTCAGATTTGTCGCCTGCTGAGGTTGCTTCTGCCTCCGCAGCATGCTCGGAACTGAGTGCATTACGTGCTCAAATAGCTCGCGGGTGGCCTTCTTCTTCAACTTCTGTGGATATTCTTCTACGTCCATACTTTCATCTACGCAACGAACTAACTGTGCAGCTGGATTATGTGTTCAGCGGACAGCCCCTTATTGTTCCTGTCGCGCTACGGCACACATTGGTTAAGTTAGCTCACGCAGGTCATCAGGGAATTGTGCGTACCAAACAACGGCTTCGTGAACTGTACTGGTGGCCGGGCATTGATTGCCTAGCACAGTAAGTGGCCTGAAGTTGCTTTCACCACTTCCGCCACTACTCAGAATGTTATCGCCTTCTTGTCATCTGTGTTTAGCAGATATGGCAATCCACGTACTGTCGTGTCAGATAACGGGACTCAGTTCACCTCTACTGATTTTTCAAAATTTCTGAAAGAGAGAGATATTCACCACGTACGTACTTCAGTGTACCACCCAGCTGCGAATGGAGCTGTGAAACGGTTTCATCGCGTGTTGAAAAGCTGCATTCAGTCTGCTGTTCTGGAAACAAAGCCGTGGAAACCTACAGTCATGGAATTTCTCCAAGTGTATCGTGCTACACCTCATTCTGCTACGGGGTTATCCCCGTTTGAGTTGCTTCATGGACGAAAGATGCGAACGCGTCTCAATGTTCTTCCTCCCCTGCCGAAGACGGATGCTCCTGCGCTTTTTCAGCGAGTCTCTTTGAAACAACAGAAAATGAAAGCATACACTGATTCTAAACGTGTAGATCGCGCTCCAGATTTTAAAGGGGGGGATTGGGTGCGTGTGCGCATTCCAACTCATGTTGCGAAAGCACATCCGAAATTTGGTAAACCACTCCAAATTGTGCGTAAACTGGGGATGTTTACTTACCTGTTATCCGACGTAAAGAAATGGCATGCTTCTCATCTGGCTCGTACTGTTGCACCTGTTTTGGAGGCTACTGACACAGATGCTGTGGACTTGTCCTTTCAGTTTCTTCCTCCTCCAGAGCCTCAAGCTCCTGAAGTTTTTCAAAGGGTTTCTACCTGTGTAAGCCGTCCTCCTTGTTGGATGGAAGGTTACGTTACATAGTCATCTTGCATTACATGTCTATAAAGTTTGAAAGTCATCTTATAATAGATTTTCATGTGAATGCTACATTCTAATAATTTTTATAATGCTTTATTTTTGCTAGTCTAATTGCAAGTAATTGTGTTATAAAAAAGTGTATACTTAGTACTTTAGTAGCTTTGTATTGGATTTTCGTGTTGTTGTTCGTAAAAACTGTGTAGACAGTTTGCTTTAAGTAATGAGGGAACATGTTGTGTTCTTAAGTGCAAATAAAGTATTCTTTATGTCCGTATGCCTCCTCATTGTTTCTTACTAAGGTCATAACAAAACGTAAAGAGAGTTTTGATGAATAAACAAACGGGAGACTCCTGGGGCCCGCTCTTCGTACGTTGCTAACTAATTTCGCTGGATTTGATTGTTGACGATTTGACATGATCTTGGATTGTTTGGTTCTTCGAAGCTCATCCTAGACTTGCTGTCATAGCAACAGGTGCGCAATCTTAAACCTGCTCGCGAGCAGGCTTATTTCATGTCAACAGGATTAGATTCCGGCGTTATAAGCGGAGGTGATATGGGAAGTCTTTCGCAGCCATCTCTTGTCCGATTTCACGTCAGGAATCCGTTGCTGAAGGTGCCAGAATAATTCGAAGAGCTTTTCGAATTAATCACGTTTTGCGAGATCGACAGGATCCTTAAGCGCAGCGCTATAATCTACTGATTGAGAGATATCGTTTTTCTCGGGAGGGTGGAGCCACACGTTAAATGTTCGACTCCTTGGTTTCTGGCTTTAACAACGCACAAACAGTTTGTATAGCTTTGCGATTCTTTGCGAGTGGCACTTTCCTTTACACTATTGGAGATGCAGAAAACGTGGGTAAAAGTGCTGTATGTCATGCCACTCGCAAAGTTTATCTGTCACTCAAACAGTTTTTAGGGGCTTTGTGGTATTTCCAAGCCACTTAAGACCACATGCTGTGAAGCGGGGTTTTTTTGCCATACATCCTCCAAAAAAGTGCAAGTCATCATGAAGAGGGAACAGGTACAAGGAAGTTGGACCTCTATATACTATATTGCCCTCGTCACAGATTTCATAGAAAACACCTTTGCAACTTCATCAATTGTGTTTTGTAATCTCTATTACTGCAACAAAACACATATTTATGAAACCTCTGATGACAATTTGACAAGCGGTCTTCATTAGCATAACAATATAACACATGGTCTGCAGAGAATGAATCACCATAGTAACTTGGCCGGGTTAAGCTTGAGCTGCTTTCATGCAACTGACTTGAGGCTAAATTCAGCCATGACAACCAACATATCCCGACTTAATCCCTTATCTTGGTTTTGTGCAATACCCCTCTGGTAATGAGACTGATGTGAAACCAATACATTTTAACAAGACAAAACATGATGGGAACTGGAGTCCTAACAGAATACAGACAGAACACAGAGTGGAGATGGCGCCCTCAGGTGGTGAACAGAGGTCCCAGCACCAGGGCGTGACAGACAGGCTGTTATAGCCCATTGGTCCAGTCTTTGAATGTATAATGAGAATAAACACTTTCAGCTGACTGATTTTAAGTCATTTATTTATGATGTTCCTTTTTTCCCATTTTAAATATATACTCATCAGAAGGAGTGAAAAAGTGATGGCTGTCTGAATGTAAAAAATAACAAAAAAATAAATCCTGGCTACCATAAAGTTTTATTTTAAAACAATTTCAAATTGAAACAGACTTTTTAATAATATCACTAACTTGTTAAAATTGTTATATTTTTACAGTTTAAAAAACATTTTATTTATTGTAAAAGGTGGAGGGGATTGGGGTCCTGTGACCCTTCAAAATGCATTTTACCTATAGGGCCTTCAAATGTTCAGAACCGGTCCTGTCTCTTATAAATAGGATGTTTTAAAAAATAAGCTCATACTTAATAGTATCTCATGTTGAATTTACGGTGAAGATCCGTCAGGCCTGTACTCACAAATCACCAGCAGAGGTCAGAATGACATCATCATAAACACGTGGGATGTGAGTGATGTCAGCTGTTCAAATCTAAAGTCTAATTGATTTATGATTATTAACAAACTTATGAAATACAATTATAATGGATTTATGAAGTCAGTCCAGTTCAGCACATGAGAACAGATGCAGTGAAATGAGAGTAAAACTTAAATCTGCGTGTGTGTCAGAGAACAACACCTGAGCTGTGACATGAAGAGACATGAAGATTCATCTAATCTAACTGAATGAAATATTGATGATTTATATACAGACAGGGCCTGAAGTTAACTGTTTTGACCACCAGCCACTGTGGCAGCTGGATTTGCCACCGTAACTTTTTACCAGCCGTTTTTTTGTTTGCCTCATAAAGGTGGAAAATAGAAATCACACAAACATTCTTCTTTAACTTGTAAGAATACACTTTTAAGTGCTTTCAAGTTATTAACGAAATGATTATAAGTAATAATAACTATTAGACTATATATTTTTAAATCTTTTTATTCATTGATTTGCTGTGTCACAGACATAGTCATTATCTCATCTCATCCCATCTCACCAACAGTTTAATACTTCGTTGCACATCCAAAGGTAGTCAGAGAAGGGCCTCATCTTCTTGCCGATCACGTGAACGTTCCGAAAACAGGAGTCGCATCTTCTCAAACTGCGCTGCTTTCATGGACGTCAGTGCTTTGACCGCAGCGGTCTCCTCCACTGGAGTCACGCCATCTGCGGTTCGGATAAGTGCGGTCACGCTGGCTACGCTTTAGATTAATGTACGCGTCTACATGGGGTTTTACGGTAACGATGGGTTAGGATCGTGGTTTACAGTAGAGAATAAGTGAATATTCGCATGTTTTGTTGTTTGTCTATGCATTCAGAGCACTTGGATACGGAAACGGTTTATGGCCTTTCATATATGATGTGACGTCACGCTTAACAAGCAGATAGTAGTGTGTAATATTTCCTTATGTTGCTGTAAGACAATCATTTACTGGGAAAGTTTTATTTTCGTTCAGTATCATGTTCAGTATCAAATTACAATAAACATTATATTACATTATACATAATTTAAGATTTTATTATGACATTTTCAGGCTGTTTACCTGTTTTATTGTGTAATAATTGCACCCCAAAGTCACGACTAATATTAACTTACAGACATATTAAAAAAAATCATAAAAATATAAAATCATATTGTTTTCTGTAAAGTCCATCAGATTCTTGTTTTACATCTCCCCACGTAACACTGTGGTGATTTTTGTGTTATTTTACTGTTTCATTGTGTAATAATTGCACACCAAAGTCACAACAAATACTATCGTACGGCATATTTAAAAAAATCATAAAAATATAGAATCAAATTGTTTTCTCTAAACTCCACCAGATTCTTGTTCTACATCTCCTTAGTACCACTGTGGTGATTTTTGTGTTATTTTACTATGTCATTGTGTAATGATTGCAAACCAAAGTCACGACCAATACTAACTGTCTCTGTATACAGACATTCTCCTTGTTTCCCGTTTACATTTTTGGTCTTTGGGGTCAATATGACCCCATAATTTATAAAGGGGTTGTTAAGAAAAGAATAAATTTTTAAAATAGAAACAATGTATTCTTTCTTCCATTTACTTCCAATCTGTACATTTATGGTGTGTTTTGGGGGACATTAATTACTTTTTTATCAGTAAACTGCAAAGTTCCTCAACTATACCATAAGCATCCATATTAAGTATTTCATTTTTAGGGAAAAGAACTCTTCATCAAAATTAAGTTTTTTGAAAGAAAATCTTTTAAATAGTTGTTTCTGAATATTGATATAGGTGATATATACATACTTCTGCCATCTCCTGGTTAAAGGAAAGTTTACAGTTCTAGAAAATATGTGTAATTATCGTATACAACCAGCAGAGGCGCTTTTGAAAACCGTTCATTACAAATTTTTTAAAACTATTAGTGTTTAAATCCATGCTTTTCGACCAACTATAACTTAATGAGCGAAATTGACTGAATCAGAAGTTAGAAATGCCGAAAAGACGACAAAAAGAATTCTTTATTATACAAATTATTGCCTATTTCCAATACATGTGACTCTGATGTGCTTGCTAATATGTGCTTCTTTGCTAGTTAATGTGATTCATAATATCTTGTCCATTAGAATATGACAACAGATTATATAGAATTAGATTCAACTTTGTTGTCACTATGCAAAGTAGTATACATTTAGTTTGCACTCGATGTACAGTTGGTTATGTACATTTTGTAATTATGTATAGAGTCATTAAACAGGTGTTCAGTCTGTCCAACATACAAATAGTGGAAGCAGTGTAGGATGATTATAATGTGGAACTGAATTTTCGTCAAGTGAAGAAAAACATTAATTGTGAGTTTTAATATACATTTACATATAGAATTGTCTTCAAAACATTTGGAAAGGTAAGAACAATACTTCAATGTTTTATTTTAATGAATGTACTTTAGCATTTTTAACATTCTATTAAGTTGGATTTAAATGTAATTTCTGCTTTGTAATAGACATGTAAAACACACTTATGTATGTCTACCAAAATACATTTTGCAGTCCAGAAAAATATACGTATCTTTTGAGGATATTTTCAAGAACATCCAAGAGCTTACGAAGTCATTGTCTGATCAGAAAACATGTCTTCTGCAAGACAACAAGTTCTGGGCAGAACTCTGCATAGTTTTGGGTGTACCAAATACATCCCCAAATAGATACAAACTAAAAAGGACATACAAAGATGAAAATATCACAAATGTCCAAACGGAGGAAGATGAAAAGGAAGATGCTCCAGAGGCTGAAGGTGCACAAGCTGAAGAATTTACTCAAGTTTACTACAAATGCGCAAAGGAGGAAGAAGTTAAACAGAAGATGATAACATTAAAACAGGATGATGATAAAGAAAACATGAGCGAGAAGGACTTCATACAGGAGGATGAAGATTTAACAGTAGACAATGCACATGAAATGAAAAAGGTCCAGCAGGAGGAAGATGTAAGTGATAAGATGTTAGTATTTACTTTTAAATGTATACACATTTACTGTACACCACCAGTAAGCTGTTTTAGAGAACTAACTAAATGATTTATATTGAGAAATTATATGGAATTGTCTTGAATGAATGAATCAATGAATACTTATTCATTTGTAGGTCCACAACAGAGATTCCAGGATGGAAGACAGTGACAGTTGGAGTGACAGCGTTGATGATGTCAGTCTTGACAAAGAAAATGAATTCTTTACAGAGAGTGTTCCTGCACCACATTCTTTGCACCACAGCCTGGAAAACACTAAGAAAAAAAAAGAAAAAAAAGATCTCTTTAAGGGATTGCAGTGGACCGACAATATCTCTTCATGCATTCGCACAGTCCATCCATATTGCAGTTTTGCCTTTACAGGCCACAGGGTTAAAATACAAGGATCAACCAGGGACGCACCTGTTTTTAAATGCTCTGGCTATTGTATGTTTACTGACTGCCCAGTAGAAGTTGAAGTTCTTGTTCACAGTGAGAAAACACTTAAAGCACATGTGTCCTTCAGAGATGACATGTCAGTGCACAATAAAAGAGAGCTCCAAAGGCGATCTGTAAGAGCTGATGCCCAAAAGAAAATAAGTCAGCAATTGCAAGCAACACTACCAAGGGCACTCTACCTTCAGAAAATAGAAAACCTTAGGGAATCTGTGGTAGAATCTGGCTGTCGAGATGAGGCACCTTCGCCAGGTGTTTTGAAATCCATTTCCTGGAGACAAAGAATGAAGGACAGGAAACATAGAAATGAAACTGTCAGTCTCCAGATGATGGTAAATGAAAAAAGAGATGATCCGGATGAGGTAATCCAGAAAGTTATCCTTCATCCGAAGGGTGTGATGCTTTGGTCCAAGAAAAGCATTGACATATTCCACAAAAGATCTAAATGCGACATTGTCTATCTTGACGCAACAGGAAGCATTGTGAAGAAAAGTAAAGACAGCACAGGTCCTTTTTACATATATGAGCTAGTGGTCAGAAACCCAAATAAGGGTTCCTCTCCTTTTCCAGCAGCTACCTATGTGACCTGTGACCACACAACCTCATCAATTGTGTATTTTCTGAGTGCTTTCCAAACAGATCATGCCAAGCAATATGGTCACAAAAACATCCGTCCACTCATGATCATATGTGATGGATCCTTGGTGCTCATGCATGCCATTTCACTCGTCTTCTGCCAAACCAACCTCAATGCCTTGCTCCAAAGTTATTTTAGAATTCTGACAGGGAAAGGCACTGCTGAAGACTTTGATCTGCCTATACTCCACCGCTGTCTTAGTCATATTATGAAAAATGCTAAATCCCTGTGCAAAAAGCAGTAAGTAAAATCTCACTTTTTTTTAAAGTACACAACCATATTAAGGACAAAACATAATTTATGATGATTTATGATGAATGTTTTAATTTTTTTGTCTTTCAGTGCACCAAAAAACTACAAGCTGGCAATGCATATTTTTGGACTTCTGATCACAGCAAGGTCCATTATTGAGTTTGATGATATGCTCCTGAGCTGCACTGTCATCTTCTCAAGCCCATGCAGCTCAGAAAATGTTGAAAAACACTTCAACAACATTCAGGCTTTGTTGACCACTGTTGGAGAGTCAGTGGTTGATGACAACAGCATAGTTTTTGAGGACCTTGAGGTACACTGTAAACACATTAAAACATGTCTTGAAATAATGTTTTCTGCTAACCTGGTTAGAACCACTAATGTAAACATCATGTAAATGTCATATTTTAGGACACCTTCAGTCAAACGCCTTTTCACAGGCATTTCATGGAGGTCATAGGCACTGCACCCCTCAACAAGCAAGGGGATCCTAATGTGCACTATACTGAGACATTCATCTCCTCATTGGCTGCACACTTCTTGAGTCATGCAGCTCTATGGACAAGCATGATGCTGGGTCAGTTACACTTTTTGTGATTAAAAGAGTCACTCAGGGAAAGACTTAAACATATATTTACTTATTCACAATAATTTAGGGTAAAGTATTACTTGCCCACTGCCATGTATGGACAAATACTAGGAGCTTGAGTCAGTTATTAAAATGCTTGCTTCAAGGCAAATATTAAATATATTATTTAATAATATTTTTACTTGTTTTGTTATGCAAAGTAATTTGTTAAGGTTAAGGTCTCCTGCCCTTTTCTCTGCTTTCACATCAAGCTAGTTTTTAACTTTAGCTTTACAGATGTAGTGTTGTTCTAAGTTCTACACAGATATGGTGTAGCACATGATGGATGCAGATTATTAAACCAAATAAGTTGTAAACCTAATGTGTTTAACTGTCTCTTCAGGGGACCATGGCAGGCATGGTGAAGGACTCCCATACCAGCTTTTCTCAAATACATTTTCCAAAATTTCTAAGAAAATATACCAGGTGTGATATAATTTGGATAAGTATATGCAATCTAGTGTTTAAATGTTTGTACCTATAACTTCAATCTGTACTGTACTGTAAACCCTTTCTATTTTTCTTATCATAATTTCACAGAAGACAACAAGACTCAAGGAATTATGGAAAAAAGTCAGTGGGACTTGAAGAAAATTCGCTTTAGAGGCAGACGACTGAACAGACTTGATGACTTCATAATGACCTTTAAAAGACACCCACACTGCACTTCTGAGAGAATTTAAGGATGCGGAACGTATCACTAAACGAAAGGTATAAGAGTCTATTGTACTTAAATATATGTAAGTGTTATGTGTCGAAAAATGTTAATTTTACATATCGCAGACACATGAGAAATTGCTCCTTTGGTATGAGAAGTCTAAGATGAATCGCCCCAGAGAAAGATATACATTAGCAAACTAAACAAACAAATTTTGGTATTTTAGCTTAAATTAAAAGTATATATTTCTAACATACAGTATATATCAAGTTGTACAAATATATGTACAAATAATTTGTACAAATGTTGAAGAATGTCACTACCATACAAATAAACGTTTAAATATATAAGAACTCCTATACATTTCATTTTATAGGAGCACCGTATTTTGAAGGAGAAGTGGAGGCAGCGAAAGCAAAGTAGGAGAGGAGTCTATGTTACCACCATCAACAAGCCATTCCATTTAAAAAAGCAGTGGTAACATGAAGCACATTTGGATAGTTTAGTAAAACCAATTTCTTCAAAGATATTTCTAGTTTAATAGTTATGTCTTTCCCGAAATAAACCAGGTGTCTACAGCTCAGAGGACAACCGGCAGACCTTCTCCTGACAGACAAACACCATCAGTGTCACCACAGGAACCAGAGACAGAGTGCCAAGACAAAGATGCTTTTGAGGTGAACTTGGCTGTACTGTCTTTTCAGGTGTACACTTACACCTCAAAGTTAAAACTGTACATTTTGGTCTGGGACATATTGAAAAAATTTGATTGTACCAGCCTTTTGGATACGCTACTTAAGTGATACCACATTCTTCAATGAAATTTCCAGTTTCTAATGTCTTTCCCAAAAATAAACCAGGTGTCTACAGCTCAGGGGACAATCGGCACTCCTTCTCCTGACAGACAAACACCATCAGTCTTAGCACAAGAAGCAAAGACAGGGAGCCAAGAGAAAGATACTTTGAAGGTAAACTTAAAGGTACTGTCTTTAGTGTGCACTTGCATTCTCAAAAGTTTGACAATTAAAATTCACCACAACAATACACATAATAAATGTACAGATTTATGCAAAGATAATTTAACTGATCATACTGGTAACTAGTAAAATACACTGACAACACAGTGTTGTAAGGGAGTACTGTCTCTATATAGAGGCAGGGGAGTTGGAAATGCCTATTCAAGTATCACATTAAGATAAATGTTTTTTATGATGTTTATCCCACAGAAGGGGAGGAAACCGCCAAAAGCAAAAAGACAAAAGTCCTATGGACCACTTTGGAGAGATCACTCACCGGAGAAAGTAATCCAAGCCAGAAAATTGGTGAAAGAAGTAGTGATCAAAGAAGGACAAATGTTAAGCATCCTGCACCCACAAACTTGGCTCAGCAGTGATGAAATGGATGTAGCTTGTTTTTATATTTCTCAGCAGTTCCCTCATATAGATGGGTTTCAGTCCAACCTTCTCTATCAGTGTCTTCACCAAGGGGGTGTGGTTGGGACACCACAGAAACCATTTGTTCAAATATTGAAAATAAATGAAAACCACTGGATAACAGCAAGTAACATTTTCTGTGGACCAAACGAGGTGTGCCTATATGACAGCCTAAACACAAACATCACCAAGCAGACAAATCAAAAGTTGTCCTGGTTGATTCGTCCACAAGCCCCCCAGGTTAAGATAAATAAAACCTGCTGTACAAATGCAGAAGTCATCTAGCAGTTGCAGAGTTTTTGCATTAGCCTTTGCAACTGTCTTATGTGATGGAGTCAAACCAGAAGAGTGCCAGTTTCAAGAAAGAAACATGAGACGAACACTGTACAGAGCTTTGAGAAACAAAAAGGCTCCAGTATTTACATATCAGACAATACAAGCAAATCCTGAAAGGGCCACAGTTCAGCTGGACATTCACTGTATCTGCAAGACCTCACACAACTAAGAGGTGATGGTGCAGTGCAGCAACTGCAATAACTGGTACCACCCCAACTGTGTGTCTGTCCCACACACAGCTTTGGACACCACAGCAGAAGAGTGGAATTGTGAAGTCTGCACTAATTAAAATGTACAGAAAACAATTTGATTTTATATTTTTATGATTTTTTTAAATATGCCTTACAATAGTATTTGTTGTGACTTTGGTGTCCAATTATTACACAATGACACAGTAAAATAACACAGAAATCACCACAGTGGTGCTATGGGAGATGTAGAACAAAAATCTGGTGGAGTTTACAGAAAACAATTTGATTTTATATTTTTATGAATTTTTAAAATATGTCTGTACGTTAGTAGGCCTATTGGTTGTGACTTTGGTGTGCAATTATTACACAATGAAACAGTAAAATAACACAGAAATCACCACAGTGGTACTTAGGGAGATGTAGAAGAATAATCTGGTGGAGTTTACAGAAAACAATTTGATTTAATATTTTATAATTTTTTAAAATATGTCTGTAAGTTAATATTGGCCGAGACTTTGATGTGCAATTATTACACAATGAAACAGTAAAATAACACAAAAATCGACACAGTGGTACTATGGGAGATGTAGAAAAAGAATCTAGTGGAGTTTGTAGAAAACAATTTGATTTAATATTTTTATGATTTTTTTAATATGTCTGTTAGTATAAGTCGTGACTTTGGGGTGCAATTATTACGCAATGAAACAGGTTAACAGCCTGAAAACTTCATATTAATTCACATAATCTTTACTGTAAAACCAGGATCCTAACCGATCGTTACCGTTAAACCCCGTGTAGACGCGCACTTTATTTTAAAGCGTAGATAGCGTGACCGCACTTATCCGAACCGCAGATGGCGTGACTCCAGTTCTCCTCCGGAAGCGCAGTCTTTGATATTTTGCAACGTATTGTGTGTAGGTGGCTTTTTGATGACTCATGGTCCTTGATTGCTTCTAATTTTAAGTTTTTAGTCCCGATTACAAAGGGACTTGACTTCGCTTTCTCTGAGCCAGACATACGGCAGTCACAGCAGTACATTTCGTCTGTACTGGGGTCATAAATCAGCCACTCACGAACCTCCCAACAAACACAGAACGTTCCCCTAACGTTCCCATATGGTTCCCATTTGGTTATTTTTTTGGGAACCAAAAGAGAACCTTAAGAGAACGTTCCCTGAAAGTAATTTTTTGGTTTTATTTAAATGGCCTAATAATAACCTAAAGGGAACGTTCTCTACAGGTTCTCGTTTGGTTACATAAAAATAACCTTAAAATAACCTAATGGGAACGTTCTCTACGGGTTCTCGTTTGGTTACATATAAATAACCTAAAAATAACCTAACGGGAACGTTCTCTACAGGTTCTCGTTTGGTTACATAAAAATAACCTAAAATTAACCTAACAGGAACGTTCTCTACAGGTTCTCGTTTGGTTACATAAAAATAACCTAAAATTAACCTAACAGGAACGTTCTCTACAGGTTCTCGTTTGGTTACATAAAAATAACCTAAAATTAACCTAACAGGAACGTTCTCTACAGGTTCTCGTTTGGTTACATAAAAATAACCTAAAATTAACCTAACAGGAACGTTCTCTACAGGTTCTCGTTTGGTTACATAAAAATAACATAAAATTAACCTAACGGGAACGTTCTCTACAGGTTCTCGTTTGGTTACATAAAAATAACCTAAAATTAATCTAATGGAAACGTTAAACGCATTCAAGCATAACACTATTACCTTTTATCATATTACCGTTTTCAGACAGTAGGGGACGCTCACACAATGTTTGTTTGAGCACATACCATTTTTCTGGAAAGCCCCCAACACGGAATTCAGAAAGCATACTGAATCATCAGGTAATGTGTAGAAATGAATCAGTTTCATACAGTTACTATAAATAGGATAGGACTTAAACGGAAATCACTTCACAAAAGTTTATTACCCACATGTGCAAGCATAACATGTTTATTGTTTTTACCAATAATTTAGAAAGTTACAGTGCTGATTCAAATTCCTTTAAATCAAGTTATTGTAGAGTGGAATAAAATGTAACAGTACATAGGCTACATAGTACCAAGTACTGCCCTGTCTCTGTAATGCACAGTGGGCACCAAATAATATACTGTATAATATCCATTTGTATGATGTACACAGATCATGTTGAGACGGCATGAATTTCTGGACAGCAGAATAAAGACACAGGAAAAGAGGCAGAACATTACTGTATTCTCCTCACTGAAAAATAAACGTTAGGCAGTCAGGCATGAGATATGGGAAAACACCCGTCTGTGTCTCGTATCTGTGTTTTATGTCTGTGTTAGTCTTGAGAGTGGATTCAATAAACATGTTTACGCTGATGAAACAGTTGGCAGCATCTTCTGTAAACCAAGCATTAATGAACTTACGAAATCCATTTTATATTATTCAATTACTTTTTGTGTCTGTTACAGATGAAGTTGGTTTTAAACAAAAAAATCAGTGATAAGAGTATAATGTTAACAACGCAAGGTTGAGGTTTCGATCCTAGGGCATAGCACATACCTATGTATAAATGTATAGGATAATCCAATTTAAGTCGCCGAATGCGTAAATATAAATGTAAATGTAAGGAACCAGACGTGGTAACCTCAACTCTAGATGGTAACCATATTGAAATAGTTGGCTCCTATAAATATTTAGGTATATTGATGGATGAGAAGTTGGATTTTAATGTCCACATTGATCATTTGTTGAGAAAACTCAAACCCATAATGAGGTTTCTTTATCGTTTGAAAA
This sequence comes from Triplophysa tibetana, assembly GCA_008369825.1. Lineage (NCBI taxonomy): Eukaryota > Metazoa > Chordata > Actinopteri > Cypriniformes > Nemacheilidae > Triplophysa > Triplophysa tibetana. Next base: position 31,400,673 of record CM017897.1, read on the forward strand.
GCTGCATTGATTATGAGGAGAGAAAGACATTTATAAAGAGTACATTTTTGTCTATAGATTATGGGGACATTGTTTACGTGTATGCAGCCTCTTCCATTTTAAGGAAATTGGATATTGTCTACCATGCAGCATTACTTTTTGTGTGTGGTGCAGATTCACGCTCTTATCCTTGAATATTACATGAATCTGTTTCATGCTCCTCTTTAAATTTTAGGAGGAAAGTTCATATATATATATATATATATATTTATTTCTTAGACACCTCTGAGCAAATTACCTAATCTAATCTTTTAACCTTGTACACAAATAGTTATTGCACCAGATCGAAATCGTATTTAAGCTTAAAAAAATCCAAAAGTGTCCTCAGAATTTGGTAAATGTGCTTCTTCATTTTATGCCCATTGGGCATGTAATGATTTGCAAAGGGTATTTAAATTGGTGTCCTTTCTGCCCTCATGCACTTTTAAATGTATTTTGTATTCTGTTTTAAAAGATTCCTTTAAAACCAAGTCTTAAGTGTTTATCTTGATTTACTTGTTATTAGTTTTTGGTACGGAGTACTATGTGTCTTGTTTTGTGTGAAACTTTGTGTGCCACAGTGCCACTGTCTTGAAAGAGACTGTGAAGTCTCAATGGGTTTTTGGATCCTGGTAAAAAAAATTTTAAAAAATTATTTAAATCACTTTGTCTTCCTAAACTAGCCATAAAAAATCTTTAACAAATGAATGAATTTCATAACAATACAAACACTATTATACTGTAATAATAAAAGTTAATATTTAAATAAAATAACAGATCATTTTTTATTAAAAGTAATAACAAGGGTTATTCTTATACAAACCTATGATATCATTATGATAAAGTACCCAGGAACCTTGCATTCTGCATGTTGTTGCAGTGTCACAATGGTTAAATCATTGTGATGAATTGTGCTTACACTGTACATACGTCTGAATTTAAGAATCAGAAAGAAAGCAACATATTGTATATGGTTTTTAATAGAAATTGTGATATGCTTTTTTTTGGAAGATTGTCCACCCTACAGCAGCTCGTAAACAAAAAAGCCAAATACAAAAGCCAAAAATGTAAATTTACTCCTTCAAATAATCAAATCATATACTTTATGTATCATATGCACTTTGGCTGGTTAAGCTACAAATAATAACACATAGATAGATTTCAGTATTAAATGTCATATTTTGTATACAATTACATGTTGGGTTAAGACATACAGGGATTGCTTAAATTAGTCAAATATTGTTTTGAACCTATTCTTTTAAAAATAACCCCATGAAGCTGATGTTCTAACATGAATCCGACATCCCAGTGATTGATATGAAAATGTCGACATTTAAAGCAGCAGCATTTATTTCCCAAAATATTGTCATCATGGCTCTTCACCAATACTCTTTTAAAATTTGAGGTGTCACTGACAGGTGAAAGGCTACACTGACAGAACACACAGGTACAGAATATATCGTTCATGGGTGGTTAGGGGACTGTTGACAGGTGTGGGGATTGCAGACACGAAACAGATTGGGGAGCGTGGAGGACTGTCGGTAATGGAGTCCTCGGGCAATCAAGGGGAGAAACCGGGACACAGGGTCGCTGTGGAGGAGATGCTTACCAATTCTTACCACTTAGGGTGTGCTTGTCAGAATGGTCAAGATAAGTGCTACAGGTCGGTCGGCGCTTTTGGGCAAAAAAATGTTGTGAGGCTGTTGAAGAGAAGGCTTAGCCGGACAAGTCATTCGACTAGAAAAGAAAATGGGGAAATAGGTAAGACGTTTACAATCGAATTCATTCAAATATTGAACAATTTAAGGTAATACATTTAAAAATGAATAAATATAGAAATACTACTATAGTTATAGGACAGGGCAAAAATTTGTGATTTTGCACATGCAAAATTATAATTTCTTTTTGAATGTCATGGATGTTTAGTACTAAACTAAGAGTTTTATTCAAAGGTTCATATCAGCTTAATAAACAATCACTATATCAACAAAAGTATTGAGATGCTTCTTTTTAACGAACAGATTCATTTCTGGGACTTCAAATCTGAATGCTGCAGCATATAATGATATTGCCTCAAATTTTTTAGCAACAGTTTGGGAAGGTCCTTTTCTATTCCCACATGACATGGATCTGTCTTTTATATAAAAGCCAAGGTTCAGAAAGAAATTATTTATTTAGTCATCGAGGAAGAACTTGACTGGTCTGCATAAAGCCAAGTCCTGAACCCAGCTGAACACACTTGGTGTGACTTTAAATGCAGACTGAGCCAAAAACTCATCACTCCAAATCATTCACTTGTACACAAAGGTACAGCTATTTTGGACCAGAAAAAGATGCTTCTAAAACTTTTGCAAAAAAGAGATGGAAACAAAATTATATACAATGGCATTTGTAGACTACTCCTGACAGTGCACAAGTCATTGGTGTTGGGTGACGAGTTTTTGGCTTAAAGTTGAATTAAAAGTCACGCCAAATGTGCGTTATGCTGACCAGTCAAGTTGTTCCCCACTGACTCAATGAATGATGTCTTTTTAAACTATGCATTACTTGACCCATCCCAAACTGCTGCTTTAAAATTGGAAGCACACAGTTCCCTAGAATATCATTATATGCTTTGAGATTTGTTGTCATGGAAATGACTAAAACAGTCAAACCCTGTTCATGAGAAGGGGGTGTCCTAATACTTTTGTGTATGTAAACTATGTGTGTGCGCTTGTATGCAGGATTTACGAGGACACAAAGCTGTTTACTGACATGTGTATAACAACGTAAACATGGTTTCTGCGTCCTCATCAACTTAATTGCTTAAAAAACATACTAAATTATATTTTTTTTTTAGAAAAAATGCCTAAGGATTTCTGTGATGTTAGGTTTAAGGCTTAGAATATACAGTTTGTACGGTATAAAAATCATTACGTCTATGAAGAGTTCTCGTAAACCACATATGCAAGTACAAACCCAATTCCACAAAAGTTGGGACACTGTACAAATTGTGAATAAAAACCGAATGCAATGCTTTGGAAATTTCAATATTTTATTCAGAATACAACATAGATGACATATCAAATGTTTCAACTGAGAAAATGTATAATTTTAAGGGAAAAATAAGTTGATTTTAAATTTCAAGGCATCAACAAATCTCAAAAAAGTTGGGACCAGGCCATGTTTACCACTATGTGGCATCACCTCTTCTTTTAAAAACAGTCTGCAAATGTCTGGGGACTGAGGAGACAAGTTGCTCAAGTTTAGGAATAGGAATGTTGTCCCATTCTTGTCTAATACAGGCTTCTAGTTGCTCAACTGTCTTAGGTCTTCTTTGTGGCATCTTCCTCTTTATGATGCGCCACATGTTTTCTATGAGTGAAGATCTGGACTTCAGGCTGGTCATTTAAGTACCTGGATTCTTCTTTACACACTCATGATGTTGTCATTGATGCAGTATGTGGTCTGGCATTGTCATGTTGGAAAATGCAAGGTCTTCCCTGAAAGAGACGACGTCTGGATGGGAGCATATGTTGTTCTAGAAATTGGATATACCTTTCAGTATTGATGGTGCCTTTCCAGATGTGTAAGCTGGCCATGCCACACGCACTCATGCAACCCCATACCATCAGAGATGCAGGTTTCTGAACTGAGTGCTGATAACAACTTGGGTTGTCTTTGTCCTCTTTAGTCCGGAGAACTTCAAATTTTGATTTGTCTGACCACAGAACAGTTTTCGACTTTGCCAGGGCCCGGGATCATGTTTAGAAATGGCTTCTTTTTTGACCTATAGAGTTTTAGCCGGCAACGGCGAATGGCACGGTGGATTGTGTTCACCGACGATGTTTTCTGGAAGTATTACTGAGCCCATATTGTGATGTGCATTACAGTAGCATTCCTGTATGTGATGCAGTGCCGTCTAAGGGCCCGAAGAGCACGGGCATCCAGTGTGGTTTTCCAGCCTTGACCCTTACGCAGATTGTTCCAGATTCTCTGAACCTTTGGATGTTATTATGCACTGTAGATGACGATAACTTTCAAACTCTTTGCAATTGTTCTCTGAGAAACTCCTTTCTGATATTTCTCCACTATTTTTCGCTGCAGCATTGGAGGAATTGGTGATCCTCTGCCCATCTTGACTTCTGAGAGACACTGTTACTCTGAGAGGCTCTTTTTATACCCAATCATGTTGCCAATTGACCTAATAAGTTGCAAATTGGTCCTCCAGCTGTTTCTTATATGTACATTTAACGTTTCAGGCCTCGTATTGCTACCTGTCCCAACCCTTTTGGAATGTGTAGCTCTCATGAAATCCAAAATGAGCGCATATTTGCCATGACATTTCAAAATGTCTCACTTTCAACATTTGATATGTTATCTATATTCTAGTGTGAACAAAATATAAGTTTATGAGATTTGTAAATGATGCCATTCCTTTTTTACTAACAATTTGTACAGTGTCCCAACTTTTTGTGGAATAGGGTTGTATGTGTGTTTTTATATACCCTGCAGTAAAACCAACAATTTCCACAAATAAAACCATGTCATTCTTACCTCTCAAAATACCAGATGCTGCAACATGTTGTCATACACATTCAACAGATTTGTGTGCAGCGCTTCTCTTTCATATAGCTTAGGTGACTCACATGAATCGCCATTTACTTGTTGAACAAAGAGACATGCATCCACTTTTCTGAAAAAAGAAGGAAAAATAATAAAAATGTGTTCACAATCCTATGCACACACAAAAATGTTTCCCAGTCTTTCTACAGGTATACTCTCAGTACTGCACACTTAATCATTTTTGTATTGCTATTTTAACAATTCCATTCTGATTTGACACCATACAGTAATTTTCTGATGTAAATTACTTAAATTATAAGCAGACTGGATATATGTAAATGTAATTTCAAACTATTCATAAAATCTAGTTATTTATTTTACTAGGGCACATTAGAGAAAGCAGTTCAAGACAAGTTCCCCAATAATGCATTTTATTGTAATCATTATTTTAATCACTTTTTGGCATTTAATGGCACGTGGATAGAAGGCATTTATTATATTAATGTACATAGATTTTTTTTAACTGAAAAAAAATGAACTGCTGTATATAGTAGATTTACATAGTCGCGCATCAGGCCCGCGAGCCTGACTGCGGTCATATAAACTGAGGTCTGGGCCCACCACGCACGCGCACAGCCGGATTCCATTCTGAGTGGACGGACCGCGTACTGTCAGCTTTCGTGAGGTACTTTTTACTTAACCAGTCATTAAATTACTTAACGTAAAAGCCGACTACGAATGTGAATGGAAAGTAAATAAAATAATGTGAATAGAAAGTAAATAAAATAATGTGAATAGAAAGTAAATAAAATAATGTGAATAGAAAGTAAATAAAATAATGTGAATAGAAAGTAAATAAAATAATGTGAATAGAAAGTAAATAAAATACAGTATTTACTTAAAGAAAGTAGTTTAAATCTTTTTCGTCTTTAACGACACAGTCAGAGGAATTTGTTTTGAAGTGGTTACCAATGATCAACAATTATTATTTTAATTACCTTTCATTTTTTTTGCCTTAAGGCTAATAACACACTGATACAAGGCATCATTATATAAATGTAAATTGATAAAAAAAAGGAAAATACACAACGTTAAACTCCTGTCAGAAGTATGAGGAATGAGGAATCTGACTCCTCATACTTTGTCCTGAGGTAAAATCGGCCAGTTTTAATTCAAACACAGGCCCGCTTTAATTGACATTTAACATAAACACTATGAATAAAGTAAAAATGGTCAGCTTGGATCGTGAGAAGCCGTTTTGTTTCAAAGTGTTGTCTGAAACTTTAACGTTATTTAAATACTTTTGTATGAACATTCTCGTTTTGTAGTTAAAAGGGTGGTCGACTCACAAACTTGGCTATGAGCTCGCGAGCTGCGTCCCTCAGACACGTTCGCGAGTGCACCTAGAAAGAAAGACAGATTAAACTCATTAAGCTGTGTGCCCATAAAGAAACAATGAATTCGGTCACCGATTATTTTGTAGAAGTGTAGTAGTGTAGTAGGAATATGAGTACATTATAATCATGCGCGAGTACGCATTATTCATTTTCTTTCGCACACCGATGCTGAAAAAACCCACAATACAAACCATATAAATGGTTGCCATCAAAATACCATTATGAACAATTACATTTTCGCTTTAAATATTCGAGCGCGCTCAGTCCGCGTTTGTGTGTGTGCAAATGTGCCAGTGGCCCTTCACTGGCACCTGGCGGCAGACTTTAGAACGGACGAGACAAGGGGGTCTCTCCTTTTTCCACCACGACTCGTCGATATATTTGGCCACATCCAAGTAATGACGACCTCGAGTCTAGAATGTTTTCGCAGTTTTCATAGCACTGTATAAGCATATTTACACGTTGCAAGATTTACTTATGACTTCGTCATATATTTACTTAAAAAAAGACTTCTGTGCATCACGCAGATCATAGACATTTATTTAAGTTTAAACTGAAGAAACCAAACAGGCACTGTGTAAAATGAACATGTTTTGTTGTTTATGTTTTTTGTCTGCATTTGAATATTTATCATTTTAAATAACTGTCAAATATTCAACACACTGGTCTAAAAAAATCCTTCAGACCACTTTGGAAAGTGTAACCAACCCGGGTCCAGCAGAACTTTCCGTTTGGGGTTTTTAACACTTATCAAGTGTTTGGAGCAAAATACATAAAAAAAACTAAACTTTATTAAATTAATACTGTTCAAATAATGATTATCTTCTTTTCCAGCATCACTTGTTGTCAGAATATTAAACTGTAGGTGATAAACACAAATGTCAATGTGCATTTAATATTTGCCATGTTCATCATTTACAGAGCAAAGGTCACTGATGAAACTAAATGTGAGATGTCTGTTCAAACCCAGTCATGTTTGCTCTTTTTCTGCCTTTTTTGTGTCAACAGCAGCTAAACAAGACCCAAAGGCTCTTTTAAGAGCCCCTACCAGAGCATCTTTGGCTTTGTAAGTATACATTTTGACTGTCAGATACCTCCTCTGTATTTGGGTTCAATGTTATAAAGCCTGTTAGTCATCGGTGATATAGACATCTTTATATTTAAACATTCTACATGAAATCATTGATTGTGAATTATGCAGAAGAGCCCTCCCTACCCTTCTTCTGCATTTCACGATACAGAAACTAGAGGTCGACCGATATGCATTTTCAGGGCCGATACCGATAACGATTATTTCCATGTGAATTAGACCGATAACCGATATTTTGAACCGATATATATATGGTATAAAAACCGTAAATTTATATAAAGATTAAGAACACAGGCTGTGAAACATTTGAATCTACTAATCGACTACAATTAAGGAAAAAAGAAGAAAGTTAAAATAACCCACAGACTGTATGCTTTATGATTAATCCCATGTTTAGTATGTGTAATTACATCTTTCATATTTCTCTTTTTTAGATTAGATTATGGTTTGCTAAATTTCATCAACATTGGTTTATTAGACCATTGCTTTATTTATTGCACCGCACTGTATTCTGCCTCTTTCTGTGTTTTATTTGTCTTTTCTCATGTAAAGCTTTTTGGAAAGAAAAATGCATTGTAAAAACCACTAAATAAATAAAAAAATTGAATGGAATACATTATATTTATTTATATAAAAAAAATATGTTCTGATGACTTAAACATTGCATAAAATACTAGAACTATTCAATAAATCATTTCGCTCATCATTGGATTAACTAGCACAATTAAATTTATATAATAAGTGTAAATAATTGAATTGCCTTAATAGCTTTATTGTGTATGTTGTTGAAAAGACCGCAAATGTTTTCATGAAGCTATAACATTAAAAGCAAATTTTAGGCACACTTAGTAAGAACATTAGCCTATTCCTTGAGTGTATTGTCGGCAAGACGGGCATTTAATCACACACATGTGTGTCTCTGAACTCGATCTAACATTTGAGCAGCTAGAGATACGGAGTGTGTGTGTGCGCGCGTGCACGAGAGCGATCTGACTGAAGACCGACGATTCAAGTTCTTTATGCTTTTTAAAATGGCTTGTATTTTTGAAATGGCGTAACTTAAAATGACATGCAAAACGCCAGCTCGATCAAGTACAAGAAACGCGTGTGCAGTGTGCTGCTCGCTTGCAGAGCAAAATCATTGTTATACTAAGGATGTGAATTATATCGACATGATAATAATGCGTAACTCCTGCGGAACCTGCAGGAAACCCGCAAAGCTGCTCCGAAATTCAGGCACTAATTATATTGAAGTGTTTTGCTTCTCAGTATAGTGGATTGTAATTTATTTCGACGTCTGATGCTGCCTTACCTCAGAGAGCATGAACGCGAAGCAGCTCCAGTTAGTAAGAGCTTTCGGTGTGAGAAAGAAACAGAAACTCAGTCACGTGATGTCAGGTGAAAACACCCTGTTTGTTTCTGATCTTGATGTGATTCTGGATAACAATGCCAGCTTCTTACCTTGCCAATCATAAACTGTGTCAAATTGTGTTTAGCTTCTGCATATTCATGACAATATGTCAATAATAATTTTGAATGCCTCTAAAGCTCACATCTCAATTTTACAGACTTATCTAGCTGTAAGACACGTATGCAACATTTGCCAAAGATTTTACTGTCATGTTAACAATCGCAAGTAATATTTGATCTACTCTTTTATTTTTTAGATTTTCACTGTTGTCTCCACAATTTTCGGACACTTTTTCTTTCAAGGTAAATACTTTTCTTCGGGTTCACTTAAATGTGCTCTTATTCTTATTTATAATTCATGTAGTCATCTTGGTTACATTTGTGATGGCATAACTGTCTGAAAAAGGCTATGTCCAAAGACTATGACACAAAAAAAGGTTGTTTTTATCCTGTTAGGAATGGTATTTAATATTGAGCAAAAGACCATAGAATTCCCTTGAGCTAACTAAACGCAGAAAGACAAACTTACAATTTACATTTCTCTTTATAAACATTTACTTTGTTCATTTAGTTTATGGAAATATGTTTTGAGGACAATCACTGACCATCCCCAGTCAACAGCCAGAGTCTCCAAAGGCTGTCAGCCATCAAAAAATTATCCAGACCAGGAACTTGCAAAACATACATACAATGTTATACATATAAGACATAAAATGTCTCTTAAGTTCATAATAAAATCTCAGTTGAGCAGAATAATGAACAAACAAATAAGTAAAAAAGGCATCAAAATCTGACAAATTAAAAAGTCTTGAAGCCATAAAACATTCAGGATCCCCTTAACAGTGCTCTGGAGGAGAAGCACAAAAAAAAGAAAACATATAGACACATCAGCATCACCATGGAAACAACGTTTTGTAAATATGCGAGTTGATAACCCGGACACATGTATGGGTATGTTGAAGAAGGTAAAATGTACTCATCGCAAGCATTCCCCCGCCGGACATAAAGAACTCAAATTGGCCAACGTGTATTGTATTAGAATAATGTAAGTTAGAAGATGAGAAACGGGAGCTGCAGAAAGTGATGTGATCGATTATACATCAAACTACAGCATTTATAGCGATTGAGGCTACAACACTGATAATGACCCTTACGAAAATTAATCATAGTTTGTTTGTGGTACAAGTGTAGTTACCATGGTTTTTTGGTGCAATGATTACTTACGGCAAAACCTTGGTTTTAAAACAGTAACCATCATTTACTATGGGTTTTATAAAAAACATGGTTTCCAAAACCATGGTTATTTTGTGATCATTGTTTTACTACAGTAACCATAGTAAAACCATTGTCAATTTCGTAAGAGAACGATGTTTGAATAACTGAGTTCTACGTTAATTATGAAGCAATCAATTGGAAAAACAAAAATCTAACATTACCACAGTTTACAGGAAGTGGACGCGGGGTCATGCGTATGCATGTACTTTTGCAATGCTGATCGTAACAACGTGCTGGCAGCATGACAATTTAGGTTTTTTTCTTCTTAAAGCAGCTGCACTTTCCGAATGTATGATACATTTATAAAACGGCTGCACTTTAATGTATTTTTTTTGTTACTTTTTTAGTTCACCATCGACACAGAGGCTAACTAATAATAAATCCGACCACTAAAAACACTACAGCATTCACAGTAACGTACATTAAAATAAGAACGCAGAAAATGCTCACCTGTCACCAGTCAACTTATATCCGAAAACCACTAGAACCCAGGAGCTGTCACGCCTCGCGTCAAAACACCGACTTGTGGGTGTGTTGGAGGCCTCTTCTTCGTTGTTGTTTTTTTGCGCATAACATCCTATGTGCATAGCGCCACCTACTGTACATTGCTGCCACAACAAATGTTTTTAAGACACATGGACAGCCGGAGAAACCCTAACATTAAAATAAGTTAAAAACCACCAAAACTGATCACAATAATGATGGTTTATTGAGGTTGTAAAAAGATAGATAGTATAGATGTAGATTTACTCTTTTATTTTTAAATTGTGAGTGGAGATTTAGCATACAGAAAACAGTTTAGCATAACCATGCATAAAGCAGGCCAATAGAAAGATCTACATAAATGGTTTCCTGAGTGTAAAAGAAGATAGAGTGTATTGCCCAAACCTACAGAGTAGATTAGAGCAGAGAGATTATTAATTAACCAAATATTCATTAATCATGTGACCACATACTTTTGAACATATAGTGTATTCTCATTATACTCAAAATTGCGAAATATTTCCGAACAATATTTGACATGAAATCAATATTTTTAATTTACTGTAGCATGGACTCCAAATCCAGGAGGCAGCGATACACAAGGCAGTGGAAATGTGCCCGAAGGTCACTGGCTGAAAGGATTGTCGGAGAACAATTACAATGCAATCCAATTACATTTCAACACGGACAAGATCCGATCAACATGATGGAAAGAAATGACCATGATGCTGATATGCAAAGTGCTTTTGAGTGTGTAGAGAATGAAGGCAGTGAGCAAAACTGCAGTCCAGGGCATGAGGGTGTGGAATACGGTGTCATTGAAGGAAACTGCAGCTCAGGAGAGAAGAGTGGGATTGATGTCAGTGAGGTAAACTGTAGTTCAGGGACTGAAGATGTGGAAATGCCCCCAGCCTCACTTACAATGTTTCTGCAGGAGTGGAGTATGAAACACCTCATAACACATAATGCAAATGATGACCTTCTGAGAGGACTTCAGAAACATGGACACCCAGAACTGCCTTCAACAGCAAGAACCTTGCTCAGAACCCCAAGACAAATCAAAACATTGACAATGTCAGGGATGCAGTGTGTTCACTTCTACTTAAGAGAGAACCTAATTGAGCAGCTAAAGCACTACCCCAAGGAGATTACTTAACAAATAACAACACTGGAAATATCCTTTAACATAGATGGACTGCCTCTTTTCAAAAGCAGCAGGGCAGTTCTTTGGCCCATTCTCTGTGCTATTCATCTGACACCCACCAGAGTCTTTCCAGTGACACTGACACTTGGCCCTTCCAAACCAACAAATCTGGATTTTGTTGAACAAGCTAAGATAGAAGTTCAGGAACTCCTTGACAATGGTTTAGAGGGAAAACAATTAAAAATTAGATGTGTTGTCTGTGATGCACCAGCAAGAGCGATGGTAAAAAAGATCAAGCAATATTCTGGCTATTATGGGTGTGACAAATGCACACAGAAGGGCAGATGGGTTTCTGGTAGAGTGACCTACCCAAAGGTGGACAACCTCACCCTGCGTAGTGACGACACACATCGTGCTGAAATGATCAGACGGGAGCAAAATGAGTCCATTCCAGTGTCTCCTTTTTTAAGGCTGCCGATGGACATGATAGCACAATTCCCAATTGATTACATGCACCAAGCCTGTTTGGGTGTTATGAGAAAACTCATCACAGAGTGGATGACAGGAGATAGAAAGGTGCGAATGTCTGCTGTTCAAATAAAAGAAGTGACCCAAAGACTTCTGTCACTCAGGAATGCTATTCCAAGCTGTTTTCCCAGAAAACCAAGGGGTTTAGAGGACATAGACAGGTGGAAGGCAACTGAACTGCGTCAGTTTGCTGTGTACACTGGCAAGATTGTGCTAAAGGGAATACTGTCTGACCAGCTGTACGACCACTTCATGGCATTCAGTGTTGCCTTGAGCCTTCTCCTTTCACCTAGCTTGGCAGTCGTCCACAACAAGTACAGCACTGAGCTGATGACTTACTTTGTCGCAAAAACAAAAGACCTTTATGGCGAGCAATTCATGGTGTACAACATCCATTCAATGATACACCTACCTGCAGAAGCAATTCATTTTGGGAGTCTTGATGCTTGCAGCGCATTCCCATTTGAGAATTTTCTTGGAAAACTCAAGCGACTCGTGAGGTCAGGAAAACAACCACTTGTTCAAGTGGCCAAGCGCTTGATGGAGATTTCAGTCTCTCCACAGACTCAATCTGTGGTGGCCGCAAAGTGCAAATTGTCTAGACCAAACAATGATTTAAATTCTTGGCGAGGGAAAATGTTGTGAGGCCATTGAAGAGAGGGTTGAGTCGGATGAGTCTGGCTCCCCTGTGGTATTGTGCAAAGTGTTCGAAAAATGTGAACCACTTTTTATGGACCCATGTGACTCACGAGTAATTGGCTGTTTCAAAGTCCAGTCAAGACAATGCATAGTGAAACTTGTACCAGAACAACAGTTGACAAGACCTGCCATATTGCTGGAAAAAAACCAGGAGATTGTTTTTTTGTCCATCTTGCATAATATTTAAATTCCATCATGGCAAGCCTGGCTAACAATTTCCATCTAATGATACAAAATTTATCATGGCATCCATCATGGCAAACCTGCCTAACAATTTCTATCAAATGATACAAAATTCATCGTGGCAATCAGGTAGGCCCAAAAAGAAATAAAGCATCTACAAGTTGTTGAGATAATGTACCTGCACATAGTTAGTTATGTAATCATCTTTCCAGTTTATAGTATTCAATCACTCTTTAATTTGTTTTCAAGGGATGCAATCTCATGCTGGCTGGGTTGTGAATTTGGGCACAAAATTACCAGTCCATTCAGTCTATTTAAAGTTTGGATGCCAACTGGTTGTCTACAACAAACTATGTAATTATATACAAACTCCCTAAACCTGTAATAAACAAACAACAAAAAGACATCTGAAGTGCATAAAAAACATTCTGGATTTGCAATAACACCACCATCACCTAAAACCAATACAAAAAGTCAGATAAAAAATGTAAGCATAATATTTTATTCAAAGCGACTTACATAGCATTATTCTATTCAATTGTTTCTGGATATGCGCAATCCCCCGGGATCAAACCCACAAACTTGCATTGCCAATGCAATGCGCTTACCATTGAGCTACAGGAATGAATGTGTAATGACAATTATTTAAACCTGCAGAATAATTGTTTTTTTTCAGACTGCATGGTGTTGTCCTACCATGTTGATAATGATTTTTCTGGTTATTGCTAAATTATTTTAATAAATGTAGTATTTTACTACAAGCTATATTTTTCAGACTCATTTGAAAAATGCACTCCAGAAATGCCAGCGAGCCACAGAGACGTCCAATATTGAAACCGAGGACACATCCATTAAAAAGAGGCAACACAAAAAGCCAAGCAGATTTCACTCGGAAAATGATATCACCTCAGATGGTAAGTGTTTAAATTATGTATGATTAACAATTACAGTATTTTAATTGCTTATGTCCTATTTTCATGAGCACAAACCTAACACCTAGGGTCTCTAGTAAATGCAGCCTATTATAAAAGTAAACATATTTCTTAACATGAAAGGAGGAAAAGATGGCAAGGAAAATTGATTTCTTTTCAAGTCTTACCATTAACGGTCGCTGCAACACTTTTAAGTGGTCCTTCAACACATTTACGTTCTATGAATGACAGGGATTTTTCCTCTTTTGCTCCCAAACTCTGGAATTCTCTTCCCACTGAGATCAGATCTTTTAATATTTTTAAATTTTCACTTAAAACTTTCTTTATAAGGCAAGCATTCAAGTAATTGTTATTTGTTTTTTTACTCTGATGTATGCTTGTTTTAACTTTTTATTTTTATTTTATCTATGCGTTTCTGTGAAGTGCTTTGAGATGCAACTTTAACAGGGACTATATGAAATAAAGTTTATTATTATGATTCATACTGTTAAAGCTGTCAGCAGAACAAGGAAAAAGACTTGTTATATTGTAAGCATTGAGAAACACACCGAAGACATCGAAAGACATCGAAATTTATCATAACCTTAACAATGGTGACAATCAACAACCTCTTCAGATAAACATAACTCTGAACATCACACAGCAAAATCACAAAGTCCAACAAGTTGCACAGTTTTTACCCCAACGCAAGTCCTGTACATTTTAATCTCGCCACAACATGAATTTTGACAGAACTACATTTTAACAATTTTTCATGATTTTCTGATGTGCTGAGTCCTTGTATCTAAATGATATACATATTAATTGTTTCGTCGATAATGTCTTTTTTATTCTTTAGAATATCTTATTGTCATAATACTGTTGGATTTCGGGCAGTAGTATCACAAGATTGGTATGACAAAATGAACATGATGATTGTCACCAGTAAACATCAGCAGGGGCCCTATTGTACACCCGCAGTTCTTATTTTACTGTCCCTGCGCATTGTTTTCAACAGCAATGCATTTTTTGCGTGTGGCCTAAAAAGAGGTGTGTTCAGGTGCATTATTGG
>CM017897.1:31415527-31442262 GCA_008369825.1 Triplophysa tibetana
ACATTAAACACTATATGTGTATACCAAACAATCACATGTATATGTGACACATTTTTCAGATTTATTGTCTTCGTTTCGAAATATATTTTCTTGTTCAATAAATATCCCTATATTGTAAATGCATATATTGCTTTATATCAAAAAACATTAGCACCATCTTCCAATATATGGAAATGTATGATGTAATATAATTTATTATATTTGACAGTATATTCATATATGTTTTGTTCCGTAAGGGAAGACACATGAACTCTATGATAAATGTGACATGAGATGAAACGTACTCGGTTACTACGTAACCTCGGTTCCCTGAGATACGGAACGAGTACTGCGTAGCAGGACGCTATGGGAAAACTCCTTTTCTCCGATGACTGAAGCTTTATAATAACGCAGCGAAAATGCTGCACGGCCATTGGTGCGTGTATAGTAAAACTTTACGCCAATGGCAGCGAAGCTGCACGGGCCTATGGCGATGGCGCCCGCCAAAAGGGGCGGGGCTTATGGCTATATAAGCAGACACATCGCCGTAGGAACCTCAGGTTATTTCGACTGAAGCGACGACCATATGCAGCTTGTGAGCACGGCCGGAACGCAGTACTCGTTCCCGTATCTCAGGGAACCGAGGTTACGTTAGTAACCGAGTACGTTCCCTATCGATACTTCACTCGTACTGCGTAGCAGGACGCTATGGGGAACCAGTATAATCCCGCCGTGCCACAAGTAGAACGAAAAACATCATATAATACCTGAGCCAGGCTAATAGGTGGCTTAATCCAGTTAATCGTCCTAAGAATGTGCCAGATGCCAGTGTGGTTGAGGCAACCACGGTCCAGCAGTCTAGTCTTAAGCAGATAGGACCCGGGCCTGTAAGGCCGGAATGTCCAGACTGTAAAATCTGGTAAATGTGGAGGGCGAGGCCCAGCAAGCCGCCGCACAAATATCCGCTATGGACTCCGCTAGACCATGCCCATGAAGAGGCAACGCCTCTAGTAGAATGGGCCCTTACTCCCGTGGGGCATTGAAGGCCCAGGAAGAATATGCCAGCGCAATAGCCTCAACTAGCCATTTAGATAGTCTCTGCTTGGTGACGGGGACCCTTTGGTGCGGTCACCGAAGCAGACAAAAAGCTGTTCCGACTTCCTGAAGGGGGCGGAACGCTCAATGTTAATTTTAAGCGCTCTGACTGGGCAGAGCAGATAAAGCTCCGGGTCCTGCTTGGAGGGGGGGAGTGCAGATAATGTCACCACCTGTGCTCTAAACGGAGTAGAAAGCACCTTAGGTACATAACCGTGTCTTGGTTTGAGGACTACCCTAGAGTCATCAGGCCCAAATTCAAGACAGGAGGGGCTCACAGAGAGCGCCTGTAGATCACCCACACGTTTTACCGATGCTAACGCTAGAAGCAGTGCGGTTTTCAGTGTTAGGGGACGGAGGTCTATGGACTGTAGAGGCTCGAAGGAAGAACCCTTCAGAGCTCTCAAAACAGTAGGTAGGTCCCATGAAGGAACGGTGAGGGGGCGACGGGGCCGTAGCCGCCTGGAACCCCTCAAGAAACGAACAATCAAGTCGTTCTTTCCCACTCCTTGGCCCGCTATAGGGGCATGGGAAGCTGCGATTGCTGCCACATATACCTTGAGTGTTGAAGCGAAGCGGCCCTTATCCAACAGCTCTTGCAGGAATGACAGAATTATTGATATATCACAGGATTCTGGGTCTGTGCCGCGAGTTACACACCAGGCGGAGAAGACAGACCACTTAAGGGTATAGAGTCGTCTCGTAGACGGCGCTCTAGCCTGTGATATTGTGTTCATGACACTCTCGGGGAGAATCGTAGGCTCCCGTCGAGAGGCCAAAGGTGCAGCGCCCAGAGCTCTGGCTGGGGGTGCCAAATGGTGTTGCCTGCCTGAGAGAGGAGGTCCCGTCTCAGGGGAATAGGCCACGGGGCTGCTACGAGCAGCTGAGACAATTCCGCAACCCAAGGCTGGTTCTTCCAGAGTGGGGCTACGAACAGCACTGTGTGCGCTTGTTCCGTGATCCTCCGGATCGTCTGCGGTATAAGAGCGATCCGGGGGAAGGCGTAGAGGAGCCGGTTGGGCCAAGGCGTCCTTGTCCTTCGAAAAAAATAGGTTGGTCAATGAGTGTTGTCTTTTGAGGCAAAAAGGTCGACTTCTGCCCTGCCGAAGACCTCCCAGATTTTCTGTACCGACCTGGGGTGGAGCGTCCATTCCTCTGAAGGGACATTGCTCCGGGATAGCATATCTGCTCCCTGGTTCAGTCTGCCCGGTACGTGAGTTGCTCTCAGTGAGCGCAGATTGCACTGCACCCATTCCAAGAGGCGAAGCACCAGGGAGAAAAGGCGTTTTGAGGAGAGGCGTTGGTCTTACACGGCTTGGAGGGATGAGACGCCTTTGCCTTCCAACCGATAGCTGAGGGCGGACACAGATGTGCGGCCACAGACTCTTCGAGGGGAGGCAGCTTCTCGTAACCTTTTTCCTCAGCGCCATCAATGGAGGTGAGGGCGGAGGAAGAAGAAGGTCGTAAACGGGCCGAATAGGGGGCGCGCCATGACCTGGTGAGTTCGTCGTGAACTTCCGGGAAGAATGGTGAAGTTCGCTGCCGAGGGGCCGGCCGACGCCCCGGCAGAAACCATTCATCCAAACGGCTGCGAGTTGGTTCCTCCGGAGAGGACCACTCTAAGCCCAGCTCTTCCACGGCCTTAGCGAGGACCCGAAAAAGCTTGGTATCCGCGCTAGGCATGTGTCTGCTGTGCTCTACAGACGGAGAGGGGGCGGGGTCAAAAACTGAGCCCGATGCTGTCGTCTTCCTCGAGTTCGCTTCCACCAAACGAGACTACGTCACCGGCGGGGTCCGGCGGGCGCAGTCCCGCCTGAGAGAAACGAACCGGAGAAGTTTCTCTCTGTGGAGAAGGCGAGGCACGCCGAGGGGACGTGAGCTCGCCTTTCCCCGAACGCTTAGTTCCTCTTCCCCGCTGCTTCGTCCCGGCAGGGTGAAGCGGGAGGGAAGGAGGGGCGGAATCGCTCTCTGAAAAGCGGCAGGGAAAAACATACGACGCTGCTAGAAACCAGCGGAATCGCTGAGCAGAGAGGTCCAGTCCGCTGCAAGGCTTTCTCGACGGCGAAGCTATCAGTCGGGGTGGCGAAGAAGAAGTCGTCGCTGAAGGAGAAGAAATCTGAGGTTCCTACGGCGATGTGTCTGCTTATGTAGCCATAAGCCCCGCCCCTTTTGGTGGGCGCCACCGTGCATAGGCCCGTGCAGCTTCGCTGCCATTGGCGTAAAGTTTTACTTTACACGCACCAATGGCCGTGCAGCATTTTTGCTGCGTTATTATAAAGCTTCAGTCATCGGAGAAAAGGAGTTTTCCCCATAGCGTCCTGCTACGCAGTACGAGTGAAGTATCGATAAGGAACTGAACATGTTTGTCAGAATGTCAATGAGAGTAATGAAATGAAATCTGATGAAATAAATGTGTTGTATAGTTTACCTGTGAATAGTGAAGAGATAAGGATCAGTCCCAGCAGACATATATCACTCTTCTCAGTCATGTTGTGTTTCTCTTACTGAGTCTCTTCTCATCATCTACTTATAGTTCTTCATGACAACATTTGTTGCTCTTCCTGTGTTTCTCATTTCCTCTTTTCTCATCGACTGAGTCATGACACTATTATAGACTAGAACACATTCTGTAGTTTAGTCCTGTTACAAATGACTTATATTGTCTTAAAATACTTGGACACAGTGCTCAGTTATGACTTTTGTTGTCAGAGACTATAACAGGACTAACATGATGAAGGTTTTCTCCAAATTCATTCAACACATGACTTTCCTGCCCGAGCAGAGCAGACGCCCAGCCTTCATTAAAGCTGATCACACCTCCGTTCTTCTTCTGTCTCCACACACACACAAAAGCAGAACATGAGCATCTTCACACTTCTTAAAAACCACGGATCGGCAGATTACCCATGATGCAGCAGACACACACATTAATAAACACTCTAACTCTGTCACAGATTATATCAATATGTCCACTGGTGTAGTCCTACCAAAAAAAGTGTTGTACAATGATGTTACCGCTGATCCCGAATGACCAAAAGAAGACAGTTTTGTTTTTCAGGTAACATGATAAATAAAACAGTTAAATATGCCATTTATTCATAATTATGCAAAATTCTTCAGTTATGCTTTAATTATGAAGTTATAACACTGGAAAATAATAATGAGTTGGAATATTTTAACACGTTCACATACACGAGATTACGTAAAAACATGCAGGATTTAACTTTGTACAGATAACGTTACAGATGAAGCCTAACTGCCAACACTGACATCTCTGTGGGAATACTTGACAAAACATACTTGATATAAAATCAACATTATTTTAAATGTAGGAATGAATAAACACAATGAGGATGTTTAAAGTAACTGCATCTCGTGGACATTTTAAGCAGGAAAACAAGCGGTATAGGAAGGGTACACGCTAATATAGATCATTAAAAGTCATAATACACATACAGCGCTGTGAATAAGTAAGCAAATGTTGTATACGTGTGTATGGCTCGACTACACATCTGGTCCACTGATTATAACATCAGGAAAAACCCTGGGTGTGGAATGAATGTGGAACGGTTTACACTCAATCACAGACTACATACAAAAAATGTATTAAAAACCCTGTGAAATCTCAGATAGCAAGCCGACGTTTAATCAATGTTGACTTTTGGTTAGAAAGCTCAGTATCGGTCGTCAATCATATATCGATGTTGAATCAACGTTTGTCTGTACACCTACGTTAACGTCGGAAGTAAAACAAGGATTCAATATAGAAACGATCTTATCAATATAACACATCTGGTCGGAACCATAATCTAATTTGGAAACGTGGTGGGAGGAGTCTGAGTTCTGCTCATGCACACTTTACGGCTAACCGTCACAGTACTAACTATCTGAGGTAAGCAATATGTTTTGATTTACATAGTTCTTTATACTAAAATATAAATATTTGACCATTATTTTGTTGTTGAAGTTATAATGTGATATACTGTTTAGGTTTTTATACACTCTTGCATTGTGAAGTCGTAATTAATCGTCATGTTAGCACACCTGTTTGATGTGAGAAGCGGTAAACTTTACTGTAATCGTAATTGTAACCGTTATACCTCATTTAGGGGGGGTTTCACGGAAAGGGCTTATGCCTAGTCCTAGACTAACTTAAATGTTAGAGGTGTCTTGATCGAAAACAACTTGCACTGACATAACTTAAACATATGAGTGTGATTGTTTTATCTCAAGATGCAGGCCTGTAAAGTTGTTTGTAAAATACTTTTTTTAAATTGACTTAAATATCCTAATTTAACTAAGGCCTAGTCCTGATTTCAGATAATCCTTGTCCAGGAAAACCACCCTTAATGTTAAGAATGTTATTGCAGTGTTACTCTAATGTGACTTGAGAAATCCACATTCCTGCCGAGTTTAGCCCCAACCCAAATAAAACACATCTGAACAGGTGTAAACAAGGACTTAGTGCAGCGCTGCACAGATTGATTGTTGTGACGGCCCCTGCTTCATCGTTGCTTTAAGTAACTGATTGTACCCGGATGGGTTTATTGAGGACACCTGCTGCTGATTTCCGGTCATGCCTTTACATAGGGCAATTTGCCATTGACCGGGAGCGCGGCCCTTTTGGACTTGGTTTTCTTTGTTTTGCTTGATTTGACTTCGGTTACGTTATACATTTAACATAGCTTCATTACACTTCCATTCATTACACTTCACTTAACACCACTGACTCCTGACTATTTCATGCGCTCTTGTTTTTCTTATGTATAGTTTCATTTTGTTAATAAATTCTATACATTATTTGCACTTTCTGTGTCCCCGTTTTTGTTGCGTCCTTTTCGAGCCATAGGGCGTAACAATTGTGTTAAAGGTTCTGTGTGTAAGATTCAGAGGCCACTATTGGCGTAGTTGGAAATTGCAACCTACAGCTCCGTAACCCCCTCCCCCTCTCATTAGAGAAGCTACGGTTGCCGTCACAGGACAAAAGGGTTCTGTAAATGACAGCGGGCATTATCGATGGTGTTGATAAATGCAATCTACGTCTCACAGGCGAATAACAGACTGAAGTTACGGACACAGGGCAGAGATGTCTGAGACAGCAGAGAGGAACCTTTGCAAGTCAAGTGACGAGGCTTATTTACAAAGAAAAATAAACAAATAAAAGTTACTTAATTCATCATTTACTGTAATCGCTATAGTGAATATTATTGTTACTTGTTTGACATTGTGTCAGTGATTTATACAAAGCATTTTTTGGCACGATAACTTGGTTCGTAACTTACAGCCTATTGAAATCGCTTGCTAATGCTAAAGGCGAGTAATCTATCCGCGAAAATCTTAGCAGACGTTTTTCTCATCATCACAGAGTAAATCAGAGGATTTAACACAGGTTGTAAGAGGGAGAGGAAGAGGGCGGAGAGGTAGGGGTGTTGGAGATGCAGGCAGGGCGAGGAGAGGCAGAGGAGCTAATGTTACCCGGGAGGACCGCACAGAGAGGATGTGGAAGCTAAGCAGTATTATAATATAACTTACACCTGATTTATGCAAATTATGATAGTAAACATGATTTCTAAATTGATTTGCACACGGCCATGCAAAAATGAATTATAGTACAATTACAAAGTGCTAAATATTTACAAGGAAAAACGCGACTTCTCTTGATAATCACCTCATCTATTAGCTAAAGTTATCAAACAAACAGTTCACTTATATAGCGGAAATTAGACAAACTTACCAGTCCAGCAGAAAGCTGGCAACTTCAGCGTCGCTTAGCAAACCCTTTTCCTGCTTTAGTGCCCTCCGTGGAAAAGCCACGCTGATGTTTATTCAGGTTTTCTGCCGTTTTGTGTCTCGACTTCGCCTTGCTGCGTCGTGTTTTCTCTCTTTTGACGACACAGATTGACCATCTGTTGGCTCTTGTGCAGAGTATGTGTGGTCCGCCATTAGCACAAATAACATAGTCGTTTCTATTTCTAATAAAAAACACGACAAGTAAATTGTGTTATTGTTCTTCCTCTTCTTCTGCTAATCCTTCTATGTAGTGGCGTGGCAAGCTGCCTCAAAACACAGCCGAAGAGGAAGAACTAGTCCCGTGCATCCTTCGTTTTACGAAACGCGCTCAGTTTGTCCGTGTAGTGCTACTATAGAAACATGGCTGTGCAGTGTGATAAATTACATGTAAGGGTGTGCCCGCGATGTATATACATAAAATGGCTCATTGTAAGGTAATATAAACATTTTGGTTCATTTTGTAAGGTATTTATTCACCACTCACAACATAGTTTTGTATTATATGTTACATTTTGCTGAATAAATCCTTAAAAATCCTACACACTGTACCTTTAAGTAACCCGAGTGCGATTCAAGTCCAGACCACTCTGTGTGCTTTACAATCGCTCTCGCGATACTAAATCATCATATTCAACTTGACCAACTGTTTGCACAAGTAGCCTTGCAACCATGGAGACATTTGTGAGAAATGATCCAGAAGATTTTTACTTTGGTGCAGATCCTGAACCGTATCTATTAATACACTGAAGATGAGGTTTTGTCAAATTGAAAGACAGGAAAGTGTGCCTGAACTGCCTGTGGAAGAAGGGAGGAGGGGAGCAGATTCAAACTGGTGGTGCAAGTGTGTGGCATGCCGACTGAAAGCGAGTGCTTGGTTTTTTTTGGCAAGCGTCCATCTAGCTGAAGAGGAAGTGGCATCTGTCACAACATTCGACGAGTTCTTAGCAACGCTGCATCCTGCAGTGGTAGACTTTATAAACTGGAAAAAACGTCCCACGCAGAGTGGACCTGATGGCTAGCTGTCGCTAGAGTAAGTGATTCCTGCAATCACTACAATATATGCTTCAAAGATTTTGAATTCATACTGTCAGCTTGTATTTTAAAGCTTATATTCATGATGTGATATCTTCTCAGTCAATACAGATGGGTGTCACACCACATAATGATGGAGGGGCCCTGAAGGGAGAGACTTTGAGCAGAGGCAATCGAAAACCATTGCGTGTGGTTGGTGCTATTTGCCAGAGATACCCATCAGAGTCACGAGTTTATGTAGGATTACATAGCATGGAAGGATAGTACTCGAAAATACAGGAATGCCATAAAAACGTCTAGATCCGCCTACTTTTCATCACTAATAGAGGAAAACCATCACAACCCTAGGTTTTTATTTAACACCGTGGCTAAATTAACAAAAAATAAGTCGTCAGCGACGTCAGATTCTGATTATAAGCATAACAGTGATGAATTTATGAACTACTTCACTAGTAAAATCCAAGATATAAGAGAAAAAATTATAACAATGCAACCTGAAGTGAAACCCGCTGAACAAACTAACTACAGCACCCCTAAGGAGAAATTGCAATTATTTTCTACAGTAGATCACGAGGAACTGTCTAAAATCATTAGATCATCTAAATCAACAACATGCATGCTAGACCCTATACCTACAAAACTACTGAAAGAAATGCTCCTAGAAATTATAGATCCTCTTCTTAGTATTATTAACTCATCTCTGACATTAGGACATGTGCCTAAAGCATTTAAGGAGGCTGTTATAAGGCCTCTTTTAAAAAAAAAAAACTCGACCCTAAAGAACTGGGGAATTACAGGCCTATATCGAATTTACCTTTTATATCTAAAGTTCTGGAAAAAGTAGTTTCAACTCAATTATGCTCCTTCCTCCAAAGGAATGACATTAATGATGAATTCCAGTCTGGATTTCGAGCATGTCACAGTACAGAGACTGCTTTGATCAGAGTTACAAATGATCTGCTTTTAGCGTCTGACCGTGGCTGTATTTCGTTATTGGTGCTGCTAGACCTCAGTGCTGCATTTGACACCATTGAGCACAGCATACTTCTACATAGACTCGAAAATTACGTCGGCATTAACGGAATAGCATTGAAATGGTTTAAGTCTTATTTATCCGACCGTTTTCAATTTGTAGCAATAAACAATGAGGTGTCCCGCAGATCACAAGTCCAGTACGGTGTACCACAGGGCTCAGTCTTGGGGCTTCTGCTCTTCGCATTATACATGCTACCTCTAGGAGACATAATAAAGCGACACGGAATCAGCTTTCACTGTTATGCTGATGATACTCAACTTTATATTTCCTCGAAGCCTCATGAAACCCAGCAGTTTCATCGAATAAAGGATTGCATAGTTGACTTAAAAATGTGGATGAGTAACAATTTTTTACTACTAAACTCGGACAAAACAGAAGTGTCACTTACTGGACCGAAAACCGCTATGTGTAACAACCAAGAATATTGTTTAACAATTGACGGATGCTCCATAAAATCCTCGTCATCAGCTAAGAATCTTGGCGTTGTATTCGATAGTACTCTGTCATTTGAAAGCCATGTCGCCAACACCTGTAAAATTGCATTTTTCCATCTTAAGAATATATCTAAACTACGTCATATGCTGTCACTGTCAGATGCAGAGAAATTAATTCATGCATTCATGACATCAAGACTAGATTACTGTAATGCACTTCTAGGTGGTTGCCCTGCAGGCCTATTACAAAAACTGCAACTGGTTCAAAACGCGGCAGCTCGAGTTCTTACACGTACAAAAAAGTATGAGCATATAACCCCGGTTCTGTCAACCTTGCACTGGTTACCTATAAAGCATCGCATTAACTTTAAGATCTTGCTTATTATCTATAAAGCCCTACATGGTCTGGCGCCGCAGTATTTGAATGAACTTCTATTGTATTACAGTCCTCCACGTACATTACGCTCTCAGGCGTCCTGTCAGTTGGTAATACCTAGAATTTCAAAATCAAGTGCAGGTGGTAGATCCCTTTCTTATCTAGCGCCTAAACTTTGGAATATTCTTCCCTGCACGGTCCGGGAGGCAGACACACTCTGTCAGTTTAAATCTAGACTAAAGACGCATCTTTTTAATCTTGCAAACACTACACCTCCATAATATTAATCCTCAGAGGATTTAGGCTGCGTTATTTAGATCAACCTGAACCAGGAACACATCCAACAACAAATGATGTACTTGTTGCATCAAAGAGTGCAGAACAGTACTCTATTCTCAGCCATTCTTGTCTCTTTGTTCCAAGGTTACCGCAGGATGCAGTCCATGCCCAGACCTGATGGCAGAGCTGAGAATGGGAAGCGGTGACCTGACAAGAGCTAAGAGGATAGAGCTGGATAAAGGACGTGTAGCACCTCTAACCTGAATTAGAATTGGTAGCTATATATCTAGTACCTAGGCTCTGAGCAGTAATTGACAAGACTCACAAGAAGACTTAATTTTTAAACAGAACAGCTGGCAGGTTTATTACACAATCACTGTGCAACACACTATTCACAGAATGAGTTTGTCTCACATTAGATAATACCCCAAAATAAAATAGAGCTCTTTCTTTTAGTAAAACAATAGGAAAACAAAATAAATTGTCCTCTGAAAAATAGAAAGTCAATCTACCCGGGTAGTAAACCAAAACACATTCAAGTTTCCTTATCTGGACTCCATGGAATCCAAAGTCTGGATACAAATCAGTTCAGTCACTCCGCAGAAGAGAATCCGACACAGCTGGCCACACTGCGTCCAAACGTTCCTTCTGTAGAATATCACTCACTGGGACAGGCTCGCCATCGAAGTCGGTATGGTTTGGAACCAAACTAAATCCAGGATAAAAACCAATCTGTACATAGCAGTACAGAATAGGAAAACAATTATAATTCTTTCTATCTCCTTTTTCATATATGGTACCTCATTTACTTTTCTTTTCTCAATAAACCAGTTACACATTTAGAACCATTAGCTATGATTATAAGAGAACTATTCAAATCATCCAACGACCATGCTCCATACAAATCTGTCTGACTAGAGACTATAGTTCACATTGCGAACCTAAGACATGGTACAAAATTTAAACAATATCATTTATTTTCCTAAATAAATGTTCCTTAAAGGATTAATGCATTCTTCAATCATAACATATAATGAACTGTATGCTATTAAACTAGTAAACAACATGAAATGAATGCATTATTTCCCCATTAGTCATTTTACATCAGTGAAACACAAAATTCACACACTATGAGCTAAGTACAATTAAACATATTACAATACTCTCATATCACTCCGATTGGTTTTATTATAATAGCATGAAACCTAATACTGTTTACTGATAGCATCACCTCGTGTTAGCTAGCAATATGGTAAGCTAATGAGCACATTGTGACAACAGAAACTCACCGGAGGTTTCAGCAGAAATCACGGTGGAAAACAACATAAAACATCTCTCACAAGGCAGTCCTCGGGTTACTAGTAAAATATTATTTTATCAACACTTGATTAGCAAGTTTAACAACTCCTGATTAGAATTGTCTCGATATCGTACTGTTTTCAATCTATTTTCTCCAGGTGAACTAGAGCTTTTTCTGATGTAACTTGATACAGCGGAAAATTCCCCATGACGGACATAAAAACAGTGTTAGCGCGCCCTCTAATGGCACCATGTAATTCAACACCCAACTAATTAACCCTTTAGTGACAGCATATACTATATGGGTTACAGACGCGACAACTTTGATTTTCCTACAACATTTCAAATGCTATTAGATTGTTAATGATAATCTTAAATCTATCATTTTTTATTTTTATTTGGCCTTGTTGTGCAAGCACTGTTGAGCTTGTGCAGAGGCAGCAGCTTTTGCCAGAGGGGAACTGGAATCCCCTGGTAGGGGCCTGGGTTCTCCTGAGGTCGATGGGAGTTTTGGGTTCCTCAGCACCGTTTGCATATTGTTTTGCACTATCTGCCTGGCCGGGGGGGCTGCTTTAGAATTCAGAAATTAGACACAATTAATATTGCATATAAGAATTTATTTTACAGGTGTATGCTTTTAGTTGTTTTACTTATATTCAATGTGTCTCATGTACAGCTCCTTTGTAACAATGAAAATTGTAAAAAGCGTTATATAAATAAAGTTGAGTTGAGTTGAGTTGAGGTTCTGTTTTCTCTAGAAGTAAACTAGTAAGCAAATGAGCTAATAAAACAAGTTTAGTTTGAATTAATGTTTCATGTTCATTTATTTTCAACAAATTTTGTAACAATCCATCTATGCATATTAAGGCATATTTCTGCATCTTGTGAACTAGATACTACATTACCCAATGTAACCCCGCCCACAAATAACAAACTTAAGCAGTTAAATGAACATAAGTCTGTAACATTAGCTAATATTTCCCTCATAGAATAAAACACATGGATTTCACACGTGATCCCAAGTGTTTAAATACATTTATTACGGTTTAAACATGTTGTTTTACACATACACACACACACACAAACTGACACACACACATACGTATACACACAGACACATATAAGAGGTTTATCCTGTCCATAATGTTTACTTCTGTGATCCTTACTCATTTTTGGTACAATTTAATACAATTGAATACTTTAATACAATAAACAAGATTGAATTTGTTTGGTTAACATATAAACAAGTGCACTTTAATCTGTATGAGTGTGTACATGTGATAAAACTTTCTATTATCATATCATAACGATCTTTAACTTCCAAGAATCTAAATTATGTTATGGAATGAAACAAAATAATAGTGAATAAACTATGCAGGCAGACTATTCACAGTGCTCTTGGGTTAAAAATAACATCGCAGGCTCGAGGGTCTCCATCAAGCGCTTTAGAGAACAGATATTGTCATGTCAACTTCCAACAGTAAACTAGCACATGAGTTGCCTTTTAAAAGTCTCTCTCTTTCATTCACACACACCACTTTTTTTAAGTGACTTTGAGGAAACAGCCCTCTTCATGGGTTATCAAACCACTTCAATTAAATCAAAACACAGTATTTCTGTGTGTCTTCCAGGCAGCAAAGTCCTGGTGTCAAATGTACACCCGCTGGTGTATATCACTGCAAAAAATGACTTTCTAACTTAGTCTTTTTTTCTTGTTTTCCAGTTAAAATGTCTACAAATTCTTAAATCAAGATACATTTTCTCGATGAGTAAAATGACCTAAGAAAATAAGTCTTGTTTTTGGGGAAAAATATGAAATTTCAGTGAATTAGTGCTTTAAACAAGCAAAAATATCTGCCAATGGGGTAAGAAAAATAATTTTGAATTAAGGTTGACCGTTTTCTTAGTCGCTCAATTCAAGATTATTTTTCTTACCCCATTGGCAGATTTTTTTGCTTGTTTTTAACAAAAATTCCATGAAATTTCATATATTTTTACTAAAAACAAGATTTATTTTCTTAGGTTAGTATGCTCATCAAGAAAATGCTTCTTGATTCAAGAATTTTTAGACATTTTTACTTGAAAACAAGAAAAAAAATCTAAGCAAGAAAGTCTTTTTTTGCAATGTATATGAGTCTGTACCGACTGGTGTACACATTTACACTGAAGCAGAGTCTTTCTGGTGCGAAATGTTAATTCATTAATGTAGTTAATGAATCAATTGAATTCACTTTACAAGAGATGATTGATCATTAGTGAGGACTGCTGCTGATCATGAAGTGTATAGATACTAGGGCTGGGTAAAAAATATCGATTCTTCGATATTAATCGATTTTCAATTTAACAAAACAATGTCGATTGGGGAAATCCCGAATCGATTCTTAATGCGTGTGCTTTAGTTCAAGGAAATCTGTATTTCGCCTTCCTGAAGATGTCGCAATCACTCGTGCTGATACAAATAAAACAAAATAAATTCAAATAAAAGTGGGAGAGGAAATAAGGATCATGGCGGAAGCTCGCGGTAGCCAAATGGACCCCAGCGCGATAGTTGAGAACGAGGGATTTCACAATCTAATCAATGTTTTGGAGCCGAGATACGTAATGGTGACACGCAAGTACTTCAGTGAAAGGCATAACACGTCACTATATCCTGGGATGCACATAAGTGATGCGCGTGCGTGACCAAAATTTCAATTGCGCTCTCTCAAAAAGTTTGGACCGCTCATCTGCGTACTGACATGATTGAAACCTTTTGATGCACAATCACTGTTTAGACTAATTACTAAATGTAATACTGGAAAATATTTCCCTTTGAACTGAATGCTGCTAAAACTACTGCTATCTCGTTTGTTCCCGGTGTTAAATGGGACCTTGGGTGTAAGTTATGAAAAACGGAGTATCGGTAGCTCCGCCTTCGTTGGTTCTGTGAATGTCTGGATCTGCACTGCGCTTCAGGTCCATGTGCGCTCGCAAGTGCACTTCCCAGCAACCTGCCCAAAACCAAAAAGGTTGGCGTTTTATGTTTCAAATTTGATGTTGAAAATTGATATTTACTAATTTAAAATGAAAAACAAGAATAAATACAATACCAGTGTATTTTAAGTGTACTTTAAAGCAATATAAATATAGTATTATCCCACTATATTATTTTTTTTATTGTTCATGAAAAAGCAACTACTTTTTTACTTTTATTTTTAATAGGTAAACCAAACCGAATCTCCACGTGCTCTCTTGAGAACCAGATAGAAAAACTTATGTGCACCCCTGACTATATTGCAAACATATACTTAAATGTGGATTCCATGCCTGCAAAACTAGCATTTTAATTGAAGTACTAATAACTAATCGATATTGAATCGAATCGAATCGAAAATCGAATTGAATCGAATCCATAAAAACAAGAATCGAATTGAATCGCCAATTTGGTCGCAAAACCCAGCCCTAATAGATACACAGCTGAAGTAAAACAAACACAACAAATCTATGTGTAGAGCCAATGTGGTCTCTTGATATCACAAAATATCACAATGCTTCAAACAACTTTAAGGAGCACATTCTCAACCTTTAGTTAGTGTGTAATGTTACTGTTAGAGCATAAATAATATCTGCATAATGATAAAGTTCAAATATCAGAGCCAAGTGAGATGTCATCTTTTTTTTTTTTGCTTTTCAAGGACTACACAGAACGGCTGGATCACACTACAGTTCTCTACTTCCTGTTTACATGATGTCACTATTCCGAGTGCTTTTAATAACTTTCGCCCGAAGGAATATGCCAAAAAGGGCCAAAGTCTTCCTTAAAGAAGAGGAAGAGCTGCTGGAGTAGTGTTCGGTTATCAGAGATTGTAGACATTTGTCTGAGCTACACAAAACTACTTTCACTTTCATCACAGTACTATAGCTGGTAAGAATAATTCAGCTACACACATTCTTATATAACCAACGCTCAAATAACAGCTTCATAACTTTAACATCGGCTGTGAAAGCTGTTCTGTGTAATACACTGATATTGTGTGTGCGCATAGCATACCTCTAAAACACTTCTATGAAACATCTTTTGAAGTTCTGCTTGCAAATGTCTCCTGGTCAATCTGCTTGTTTTATTATCCAACTCGAGTCCAATATAAAAAAGCAAAACTAACGCTTCTGTTATTAGTGTTCATTAATATAACCAGTCTGATGCCATTCGGTCCAATTTTCTTCCCTCGCCAAAGTAGGAAAAAAAGCTGCAGTTTGAGTAAGTTTGAAATGTTTTAGATGTGATGTCATCATTAGGGTGAGCAGGATTCTCTTTAGTGGGGTACTGGGACATTTTTAAGATTTCTTATCCAGTTTCTTTTGATGTTGCAAAATTAGTTAAAACAGAAAGTCTCACTGTGGTCTAAAATGTTTTTGTATGTAGACTTTGCTTATAGTCTTTAGAAAATGATGATGGTGTGGTGAAATTTTCGTCTGTTTTGTTCAACCTAGAGATGCAGATGTTTGTCAGTAGCAGTGTGTAAGACAAACTGATACTGCCTTTGTCATCAATTGTAACTCAGCATACAAATCTCAATAACAGTTACAATCAATAAAACGTAAATGCTGCATGCTGGGTAATAGATTAGCATGCATTTGGTTATTTGTACCACCACAGTTCAGTTTTGTTTCATCAATGCTGGTGGTGGGTGAGGAGAGACCCCCCTCTTATGATTGTAAAGCCTTTTGGTGTATATATAAATGCCTCATTCATTTATTCATTCATTCAATCAATGCCGGACTTAAAGGTTGGGACGGAACTGCATACATGCGAACGGCAGGCACTGTGTATACAAACTAGAGTTTGAGCCTAGACACAAAGGGTGATAAAGAATGCTTGAACCCCAGAATAAACAGAGGAACAACACCTTACAAACTAACATCATTGGACCGACAAAGAACAGAGAAACATCCGGGGGTAATATAGCAGAGGAAATCAGAGCGTGAGGAAGAATCATGAGGGAGGGAAAAACCAAAGTGAAACCAGGTGAGTAAGGTGAAAAAATAACAAGCTGGTATAGTGAAATAAGGTGGTGGGGTAACTGACGCAGACACCGAGCACATGGTGAGCTTTCAAGCCGCACCACGTGATCTATAAAAGAACAAAACAAACAGGTGCTCAAACCCGGGACCTGACTCTTACACCTACACCTACAAAAACCCTAATCCTGTCCTTACAATAATAAACTATACTGTGATTAACTGTTGGTCAGTGTGACAAAAAGTAGGCAGTATTGAAGTGTGCATGCCCGGTGAAGGTAACTGTATCCTCTTAGTCTTTACCGGTAAATTTGGCCACTTTCTTTGGCCGAGGCCCGCCCAAGAGAACAATTTAACTGACAAGTAAAGCAACCAATCACATTTTGTTTTGTGCCGCACCATGTTGAGGCTACATTCACAAACGTGTCAAAAGTTATCAGCAAAAACTTTTGCGAGTAAATGCTATGAAACTTGCCTACTTTTAAGATTTAGGCATTTAGTGTTGGACTAAAAAGTGTCCTGCGTGTTCAAAAATTAAAGTAGGCAATCTCTAATAAGTATTGAAGTTTATTAATCAGATAAGTAACAAAATACAGCGCTGGGTTGTCTCTTCGCAATGCCTCACAAAGAACAACAAAGAACAACCACGTGTGTCATTCTAACAACATATTTATAGTGTGTATGTGAGAGGGTGTGTTTTCTTTCTTCAGGCCGTGCCTCCCTCTCTTGATCCAATCAGCTTCGTTCTCCTTTGTCTTCAGCGAATGGTGTTCATCACTTGTTTCCCTCCACTCGTGCCAGATTCTTAAAAACAGCATTTCATCCCCCACTCTACTTTCTAGAGAACACAACTGCAGCCGTACTACCCCCTCTTTACCTGTTACAAAACTATGTGTGTGTGTGTGTGCATGCAATTTCACCCTGTTTCTCCCCCAACTGACCTTTGGTTCAGTTCCTCCTTCCACTCACACACACACATAGACACATCATGTTACAATCACATTATTATCAGCAAATAGCTTGGGTATCAAATGCATAGTTTTAACACTTCACGCAATCAGAAAAATAACACGCATAAATGATTAAACATAACACATAAATGATTAAACATAAATGATTAAATCCCTCATAGTCTGAACTCACATACCCTGAGTTTTTAACTGCTCTTCAGCCACTCTCTTATCTTTGCGCGCAAGGCTGCTCCCCCACACACATTCCTGTAGCAGGCACTTTTAATCTTAGCACAAAAAGAAAAACCCCTTACAGCTTCTGCTTAAACATTTTCATTAAGGCACACACATTATGTTAATCAAACTATAATAAAGAGTAAAGATTCAAACATAATACAACTTATTAACAAACTCCTTCATTAGTCATTCGTAATGAATTCTTATTCCAACCGATAACCGTAAACACAACAGTTTACTTTTTCGATTAGACAGCTTTGTGTTGTTCCAGACAGACCGTTAGAGAACTTGACACGCATGTGTAAAACTTTGTGGCTAAAGTAGCATTGCGATAAGATGACTCTTAATCTTGAAGCATACTTTTAAGCAATTTTAACATTCCCAAAGAGCAAACATCAATAAAATTACACAATCAGAATGGTTAGACCTTATCTCACGGAGCATGCAGCACAACTCCTTGTCCAGGCCCTGGTAATCTCAAGGTTGGACTACTGCAATGCTCTCCTTGCTGGTCTTGCTGCAAAGGCTATCAAACCGCTCCAGCTGGTCCAGAACGCAGCAGCACGCCTCGTCTTCCAGCAGCCCTAAAGGGCTCATGTGACACCACTTTTCATTTCTCTTCACTGGCTTCCCGTCGTAGCCCGCATCAGATTCAAGTCACTAATGCTAGCCTACAGGACTTTCACTGGATCTGCACCGGGTTACTTTCACACTCTCCTGCAACCCTACACCCCATCAAGATACCTGTGTTCAGCAAACCAGCGGCGTCTTGTATTGCCTTCTCATAAGGACAGTAAATCGCTTTCCCGCTCATTCCGCTTCACAACTCCTTCCTGGTGGAACATACTTCCTAACTCTGTCCGGTCAACCACATCTCTCACAACATTCAAAAGACTACTCAAAACCCAACTCTTCTGTGAATATCTGACAGACAAATAATGAAGTAAATATAAAAAAATAAAAAAAACTCACTAACCCTTTCTCTCAACAGGTAGTGGTCTAACTTTTGTTGAAACTAGTAACTTTGTATTGGCACCTAATGTATTATGGCTCCTGTATGACATATCGCTTGTTGCTCCCTCACTCTATGTAAGTCACTTTGAATAAAAGCGTCTGCTAAATGACTGTAAATGTAATCAAAAAGCTGGATAAGTTTTTAGATTCTGCACTTTGGTTTTGCAATAATGTTTTAGTTGTGTAGGGTCATCCAAAGGCAGTATATACATTATGGTGGTCAAAGGTCACATAAGATGTCATGGATTTTATCTCTTCAAAAATATTTTCATAATAAGGCTGTCAAGGATTTGAGCAAAAGGACCCAGACGCAGGCAGACACGAGGGGGAAAACAAGACAACAAGGACACAGACTAACTAGGCTAGGAAAACAAACCAGACTGGGTGCCGGTTGCTGGACCGGACTGGGTGGCGGTTGCAAGTATAAACATGACATGATGGTGGAATCATGACAAAGGCATTACATAAATTGCACGTAGGAACGGCACGTGTGACTTCCATCTTATCAGGACTCTACTTAAAATAGAATTCTTCAATAACAAGTTTCGACTTCAGTGCAAAACTAGATATTATATAATCACAACGTCGCTTCTTTTCATTTAAATCTTGAAAATAGGGTCAAGTGAAATGTCCATATCTTCCCTGATTATATTTGCTCTTTAAACTCCTATTAAGAAATTTCATATATGGCACATTTTATTATAAATCATATACAGTTGTGTTCAAAATTATTCAACCCCCACTGAAATTGATTGTTTTGGTCGGTTTGACATTGATTATGATCATTCAGTCATCCTGCTTACAATTAAATCAAAGAGGCACCTGTAGGTCAGACAAATATAACATAACATTTATAATGAAATAACCACAAATGTCTTTTCTGAGCTCACATCGTTATCAGTTTTTTTCAACCCCCAAGTGACATTCAATCTTAGTACTTAGTACAACATCCTTTTACAGTTATAACAGCTTTTAAACGTGAAGCATAGCTTGACACAAGTGTCTTGCAGCGATCTACGGGTATCTTCGCCCATTCATCATGGGCAAAAGCCTCCAGTTCAGTCACATTCTTGGGCTTGCGCACTGCAACTGCTTTCTTTAAGTCCCACCAGAGGTTCTCATTCGGATTTAAGTCTGGTGACTGCGATGGCCACTTCAAAATGTTCCAGCCTTTAATCTGCAACCATGCTCTAGTGGACTTGGAGGTATGCTTGGGATCATTGTCCTGTTGAAAGGTCCAACGTCTTCCAAGCCTCAGGTTTGTGACGGACTGCATCACATTGTCATCCAATATCTCCTGGTGCTGAAGAGAATTCATGGTACCTTGCACACGCTGAAGCTTCCCAGTACCTGCAGAAGCAAAACAGCCCCAAAGCATGATTGACCCCCCGCCATGCTTCACAGTAGGCAAGGTGTTCTTTTCTTCATAGGCCTTGTTCTTCCTCCTCCAAACATAGCGTTGATCCATGGGCCCAAACAGTTCTAATTTTGTTTCATCAGTCCACAGAACACTATCCCAAAACTTCTGTGGTTTGTCCACATGACTTTTGGCATACTGCAGTCGACTCTTCTTATTCTTTGGGGACAGCAAGGGGGTGCGCCTGGGAGTTCTGGCATGGCCTTCATTACGCAGGGTGCGCCGTATTGTCGGAGCAGAAACTTCAGTACCCACATCTGACAAATCTTCTCTCAGTTCCTCAGCAGTCACACGGGGACTTTTCTCCACTCTACGCTTCAGGTAGCGCACAGCAGTCAAAGTCAGCATCTTCTTTCTGCCACGACCAGGAAGCGTTTCAACAGTGCCCTTTGACTTGAATTTGCGAATGATGCTTCCTTTATAAGATTGTACTTATTAAGAGACATACACCAAGGTACTGTACCTTTAAGGGAGGGAGGATATGGTTTTCTTGTTTTCCGGTTGTAGATGTGCAAGGTTCTTTTTTGGACCTCACTCATTGTTCGGAGTGAGAGATATTACAGTGAATACTGAGCTGACTCGACGAATCTTCGTCTCTTGTCTCCTCGTTTATTGCTTTCGACAATTGGTGACCCCGACGCGAGTTGGATAAGCCTGACTTATGTCACAGCACGACGGTAGTGAAAGTCCTGCTGCTAGCGGCACGGCTAACGTCAGTGCTACTGTCACAGGCCGGCTCATAGCCTGTGGCAAAAATGAGGGGACACGCACAACAAGGTATAGGCCAGAAAGGTTGTCTTTATTGTAAACCCAAACTATTAAATTTAAACCAAGAAAAAGGAATAAGGTGTGATAATGTCACAATGTAAAGTGTATGCAAAGTGCATGGATGTGTGAATCTGTGTATGTGTGAACATGACTGAGTGGAAACTAAGTAAAGCTACAAAGGAACAGACAAAACAAGATCATACCTGGAGGAGCAGAGAGAGCGAGAGTGGTTAGTGAAGCAGTTTAAATACCCTGAGCCCAGGTGGCTCCAATTACTAACGACCCTCCTCTGCCTACAGGCATGGCCCCCCGATGGACGCCGCAAACGGCACACCCATTCCTATCTATGGCACAAGGTATGTGGAAGTGTGTTTTGGCGGGCGGCGTTTCGGTTGGGATTTCGTGTCTACGTTGCTCCTGGGTGCGGATTTCCTCTGCGTTTACAAACTGTTGGTGGATGTTACAAACTGCCGTCTAATCAGCGCACTGTCTTTTGTTCTTTTGCCCCTGCACACTTGGAGGGTTGGGACCACTTTGTCTGTCGAACACGCTTGCCACAGAGGTCTTGTATCAACGCCTGCTTGCGGAGTTCGCTGACATTACCACGTCCACGTTTTCATCGGCGGTGCATAAGCATGGTGTTGATGTCTAAATGTGTCAATGAAGAATTGTAGATAACTTTAATTCAATTTTGCCATTTCTAGCCACAGCACTCACATCAGTCATGCCCGATCTAGTTTGATCTAACTAGAATTCAATTATTTAATATGTTTTTGTAAAAAATACAAAAGCAACTCTTACTTCTCTTCACCATCACTTTCTTTATTGACAAACAAGTGTAATTATTAAAACACTATTGTCTGAAAGAGAATTCATAGAATGAAGGTCAAGTATCAAGATCCCAACTAAAGCAAACAGTGATCACAATAATGGTGGATTCATTCAATTTCAACATGAATTGCAGGTGCAAAAGTGATATCAGTCCAAAACAATTCTAGAGATCACCTGAACAACAATAGCACACGTTCAGAAGACGTCATAAAAAGACGTTGCAAAAACTTACATTCTGGCTCCTCAGGGGACGTCTAAGCAACGTCTTTTGGACTTGCTTTTGTTTGCAGGGAAGTTTTCTTTAGCTGCCCATGTGTGTTAAAGGCCCGCTTTCCGAGAAAATGCACTTTTAAATGTTAGTATAGCAGAAATGTAGTCACCAGGGTGTGTTTAGAAACACCCTGTAATTATACAAATTCATCTATGGTTCTTTTTGTAATTTTATTTAAACCACAACAGTGACACAAAACAGATTGTTGGCGACCCCCTATCAATCTGATGTCACATAGTTTACGCCTGCCCACGGCCGCTCATAGACACCGCCTTCTGAGCACGTAATTCCTCATTCCGCCAAACACACGCTGTTAGCCATTTTGAGGCACTAGCAGAGGTAGCCACTAGCCATCGACCAAAATGTCAAAGAAACAACAAATGATTGCTGTTGTTGGATGTAAAATGTAATATCAAAGGAGGCCGGGAAGAGACCTTTCCGATGAGCCCGGTTTCGTCCCGCTGCGACCTCGGGTAATAACGAGTAATAATGATCGAAAGTCCCGGGCAGGATGATGATGACTTAGAGCTCGAGAAGTTTTTTTTTTTTTTGGATGGACAAACCAACATTCACCGGTCTGTACATCTGTTTCGGAAATACTGAGGAAATGAGCCAGGACTCATTGGAAAGGTCTCTTCTGGGGCATTTGAAGAACGCCGCCCCCTAGTCGATGCGACCACGAGATGGGGAGGTAGAGCTCCTGGTAGCCGGAAACGTTGAAAGATCTAAACTACGGGACCCGGTGGCCTGTCTGTATAGCATGGGTTTAGCCCAAACAATTGATTCCCAAGAGTGGATCAGTATAAGCTGTTATCGATCGAGCTTCATCTCATGAAGAAGTAAGTTTTACACATCGATTTTAAATCGACCCTCTTATGTAATGTCTTTAGCATGTTAGCGGCTGTTGTTTACATGTTCATGGCTAAACCTGAGTCTTTACATTGGTCCAAAGACATGTGTTATATTGCAATGTTAGTGGTAAAACGCATCGTGTTTCAGAAGACTTGTGACCGACATCATTTCTGAAAAGCTTATTCATTACAACAAAAAAAAATATATAGCAGTGTCTGTGAGTTAAGAGTTTTCTCGTATGTCCTAAGTTCAACAATACATAGAGGGGATAGAAACAGAGTGTGCATTTGTAAGACAATTAGGTTACACAGAAATTGCTACTCACAACGTAATAACATTTACATTTATTCATTTGGCAGACGCTTTTATCCAAAGCGATAGGTGCAGTGGGCAGCTATCACTGCAGAGCAAACAGGGGTAAGGGTGCATTGCTCAAGGGCACGTCAGTCATTTCCTGGTGGCACTGAGAACTGAACCAGCGACCTTCTGGCCACGAGTCAAACTCTTTAACCACTGGACCACAACTTACCCCATAAAAACACCTTGTTGCTGATCTTTACATACCTGTCTAACATATACAAGTACTCTGAATGCATGTTTATGCAAATGATTAATCTTCAATGGGCAACATTTCATACAGCATATGTTGTTCTATCTATGTCTTTTCCATTTTATTCGTTTTCATGAACGAGGCATTAAGGGGATTTTTATTGCAGTCAGTGTATGTCTTTGGCTGGGGAAGGCCTAACAGACGTTATTGCTCTTTCCGCTCTATTGCTTGTCTTGATCGCTCTTCCTCCTATTTTGCATACGGGGAGAGGGGCAGAAGCTCATTTCCATTTAAAGAGACACACAAAAATCCATTGCAGCCACAAATGGTCATGTTCAACATATATTGTAATGAAAGATATGTGGTATATTTTGAGCTGAAACTTTAAAGAAACATTCTGGGGATACCACTGACTATTATTACTTTGCAAAAAAAAACTTTGATTTGGGGCCCTTTAAGTTACGTTTAAAGTGTCCAGTTTTTGTTCATACAGTGAGGAATGTCAGATTCTATTATATTTTAAAATGTTATTTCTATGTATTTCCTCATTTACCTTCTGTTTCCTATTTAACATTAATTGTAGAAACAGTAAAAATTTACAATAAACATCATTCTGGTTTGTTGAGAAAGTAGCTCATCATTAAATAAATGTTTTACTATAATACACATTTGTTCATAATGAATGAAACCTGTTTATTGCAATCTTTTTTCCCCAAGATAATGATGAGCTGCTTAACGTAAACCTGGGTTCTTTGTGTCAGGTTCCGGGTCTGATCACCTCTTTGTATCCTCTGCTATCTCTGCTGGTGTGTGTAGGTGTGTGTGTGTGTGGGCTCCACCCCCTTGTTCTCTCACTAAGTTCTCCTGGTGGTTGCCATCTTCTCTCATCCTCTGTCCTCTTCTCTTCCCGGATGAGCACTCGAGCTGTTGTAACTATGAGGTCTGTCTTGACACATAAAACACAGACGTCGAGTTCGGTGGCAGATTCCAATGTTTATCTATTAAGAAGAATCAGGGAGTGGTGAGAGAGTTGATGTAGTCTCCCACGGGAAGAAAGCAGTTGGTGACGCCTAAAGCAATTTCCATAGTGAAACACAGAGCGAAGCTAGAAAAAGAACAGCTCTGTCTTCACCAAAAAGAGTTTCCAAAGAATATCGAATAAAAAGGTGTTGATTAATTATGAGCAATGTGTATTAATCATGTATTCCATGATGAGTTAACCCTCTGTTGTAAAGTTGTTTTATTTATTTATGTTTTTTGTTGGCACAGTTATATTGTGAACAAACATAAATTCAGACATTTATCATTCAGATGTACACCTTGTGTAAAGTCTCACACTGACCTGAGAACAGCAGCACATGACTGTTTTTTTCCATTGCATTATTTTCACAGAAGCTGAAATGATGAAAATATCACAGTGAATCATTACAAACACATTAAAATGAACAAAGTGACTTAAAGTAAAAAAATATTTTGAATTATATAATGAAAACACTAGTTTACCTGCATCAACAGTATGAAGTGAAGGTTTAAACTGGCTTTGCTTGTTCAGTCTCAACGGTCTCGCAGCTTTGATTTCTTACTCAAGCATTTGTTTCAATACACAACCTATTTTGGTTGGGAGATACTGAGACTAGTTTGTGTTTGTATTTAGTTTGGAGTGAGTGTTAAGCCTGGATTTTACTGGGACACATGTGTCTGTGTTCATCTGTTTCTGTGTATCAAGATGCATGTAAACATGTGTACCCTTCAAACAAGCTTGTGCTGCCACATTATGAGGCCCCAGCAGGCTGTCAGCACACGGACCCCGAGAATTTGCTCACTGACCAGATGTTGACCCCCTAGCACTGGCTGTACATGGGCAACCCTCACATCATCCCACAATGTTGATTACTTGAAAGCTTTTACACTTTTGCATTCGCTATTAATGTCGACATTTCAACAATCCATCATTACTGTGATCAGTGTTTGCCTCAGTTGAGCTCTTGACTGTTGACTGTGATTAACTTGGTGTTTAAAAACTAATTCAAACTCATCAAAGAGATTAACTTCAATGCATGCTGGGAGTCATGAGTGAGTTTTGTTCTTTGATGTTACCCATCATGCATTGCAGAATAAAGCTTTATTTTGTTGATTGTCAACATTTTGAGATTTATACACAGATTATTTATGTCCAACTGATTCAGAATAATAAGATTTTGTGAAAATTCTTCTACTTTGTGTTAATGAAAAGATGTTGTTATTTTAAGATAAGAATGTAAAAGATCTCTTAATGGAGACCCTACAGAAGTCTCTTGAGGAGAATCAGTAAATGATGCTCTTATGATCACACTGTCACAAGATTTTATAATCACTAAACAATTTCTCCCAGGAAATAATCTCTCATCTTTACAGACACAGAAGCAAGTGATTAGCAGTGAGTCAATGCAAATGAGTCTAATGACAGACATTAGGAAAACACTTACGTTATACATCATTTGCACAGATAAGTGAAAGTCTGAATTCAATTCACTTGATGGTATTAAAGAAATTAAAAAGGTTAATATTCTCCTGTATATATGAGGTTAACAAGGAGACATTTTACACATATGAACATCATAGTTTCCATCAGTGGCCTCTGAAGATCATTTGTTTTTCACACAACGCTGTTTTTCATACATGAAAGGTCTTCGTGATCACCGTCTATCATGTTAAATTGAGTTTTGCTCGCGTCATTCATGATGCATATTAGACACATCTGTGAGTTTGAACCCTGGTTTTCTCGTTCATCATTTAAGTAAAAAATCTTCAGCTTAAAATAAAAACTTCTGTATCAGACCTACGCTGAGACGCTGAGACGTGTACCCTACACCGTAGCCTGACGCGTTACTCTCTATAAATGTAACAGCATCAATGTAGACAGCAAGCGCTGTGATTGGTCAGCTTGATTCCCCTCCCTTAAGGTAAAAGTACCCCTAGGTGGCGTCAGGTTTACTCATAAGCAGTTCTAAATGTATTTTCTTAATAAATGACGTGTTTTTCTGTATTTAACAACTTAACCTGAAAAGTGACTGTTTACCTGTCGCTCTCACTGCTGAATGCTTCTCCGACAGCGTACAAACAATCTCTTCTTCTTCAGATCTTGTGTTGGTTACATAAGCAACACACCTGTGGACACTGATATCCAGTGACAATTGCCTGTCGACGCGGACA
This sequence comes from Triplophysa tibetana, assembly GCA_008369825.1. NCBI lineage: Eukaryota > Metazoa > Chordata > Actinopteri > Cypriniformes > Nemacheilidae > Triplophysa > Triplophysa tibetana. Next base: position 31,441,928 of record CM017897.1, read on the forward strand.
ACAACTCTCAAGTATAAACAAGTTTACGTTTATTTACAACATTGTAACCTGCAATCCACAGTAGGCAGTCAGTTCGGGCACAGGATAGGTCGCCTACCAAAACGCGTCATGTGCTCTTGAAAGTAACTGCAGGAAGGGTACACCATGTGAACTGTTGTCTCAGATGAAGGGAAAACTGTGTTGTTTTTATGACTGAATTCATTATGTATTATGAAACGGCCAAATTTATGAAAAACAGCTGTTCATCTCCCTCCAGAACTCTCACTTCAATGGATCTGCCCTTCGAAGTGTGTAGGGAACATGAATGCGATTGGATTCCCCTGAAGATGCTACAA
>CM017897.1:31442362-31491308 GCA_008369825.1 Triplophysa tibetana
GGATCCCGCTCAAGTAACCTTTGATGGAGCTGGCTTGGAGAAGCTTCGTGTTGTTGAGGAAGGAGATGAGTGACGTGATAGAGAGGAGGGAAGAATCCGGGAAGGGGATGTGTATGAGAGGTGAAACGTTTTGGAATTCCTCCAAGCCGTGAGGTATGACTGTTGGGTCCTGTGAGAAACGGCATGGATGATTGAGTTTCTGGAGGCGGTTAGCAAGGTATTTAGAGGATGATTGATTAAATAGTGAGGCCAAAAGGGGGGGACCGGCGTAGGTGATTGGTCTGCCTATGGTGCAAGCAGCCTGAAATTCTGCTAAAATCTGCGCCCTGATGCTGTTAGAGACCGGAAGAGGTTCCAGCGTTTGAAGGCAACAGCATGGGGACAGCAGTCGCCAAAGTATGCTGAGATTTTGCCTGAGTCGCAGAGATGAGGGTAGTTGTGGCTTCCGCTGGAGTGGCCAACTGGTGCTTCCTCAGACCGGTGACGGCATCCTGGCAAGCGACGGCTGTTAGTAGCAGATCCGCTGGCCATGAGGCGGGTGCTTGGGTAGGTGGAGGAGTGATGTTAAGCGGGTAAACGTGACCAGAAAGTGCTGTTGCAGGCCGGCTCGAGCTGTGCTGGCGGTTTGCCTTGCGAGGAAGCAGGCAATGTCCCGTCTGCCCCCCAACTGGAGAACAGCTGATATTGACGATGGCTCACATGGAGCGCAGCCTAGCCTAGCTGACTTGTGGAATGCTCATGTATCTTCAAGTTGATGTGCGCAGGATCGGTCCTGCTGCGTGACTGCCTCGTTTTTTCAAACCCGTATGATCCATTGAATACCTCACGTCCTTCATGTGAAGTGTAATCCTTTGAGATGGGTTCAGGTAAGAATCTTGGTCTACTTAAGAGCTGGTTCGCTTGAACTGATAGGTTGGAGTCTATGATTGCTGATTGCGAACCAGCCGGTCTTAATTAAATGCTCTGGCTTCTCCCGAACTTTGTTAATCTATAATTATCCATTAACATCATTTATAAACACTGAATAGACAAAATAATCTATGAGATATTTGTGTTGAAGTGAACTGTGGAAATACATAGATAAATAATAAAACATGTTAAACATATAGTTGAATGATGTTTTCTGTGTCTCAGCAATCTCTTCTGTCTCTCAACAACACAAAAAGATATTTGTATATTTCGTGTAGTCGACTCTGTGCTGGTTTGTATTGACCGCCTCCAGTTTGCCTTTGGTTTTCCTCCAGCTAATGATGTGACATAAGTGTGACGTTGACACTAAAAGGGTCTTTGTTTTACTTCATAATTTGGAAAAAGAATAAGAAAGGAATAACAGCATTATATTAGTGAATGTTCTTAATGGGGTGCCATATTAGATAAAAAGATAATATTCGTAACACAATTATACTTATCATGTGAGGCAACAAATATATCCCAAATAAACACCTAAAGCTTGAAAATAGTTTGTGGTCTTCTGCATGATCGCGGTGGTCTTAATGTTTAATTCAAATCATTTCATGTGTTATTGATTCCACAACGTTTTCCATTAACATTTATCTGTTGACACGGTGTCCACACCGGATGTGGTATGGCGCTATGCGACGAGCGTCAATAGAACAAATTAGAACTCATTGTATTTTAAATATTTTTCAAACCAGACGTGATGCCACAATCCCATTAGAAGAACCCACGTGTCGCGTCTCATGGTATTGAAAGTAAAATACTAACTGGGCCTATATGTTGAAATTAGGTCACACAATACATGGACGCAATAAAAGTAAGAAACCATTTTCAAATAAAATTATCTGATAAGAATGTGTTTTGGTAAATGATAATCTTTGTTTATTTCTGTAAAATTCTGACAACTTTTCTCTTAAATTCCATATAAAAATGTTTTTTTCTTAACTGCAGAAAATGAACTGGAGAAAAAAACGACTTCTTACTATGTTGTAATCAACAAAAAACTAATGTTTGTACAAAAGTATGAAAATAATGTGTTTAATTCAATTATTATCATGCTCTCAGGCTTTCTTACGGTTTGCTTTCGTTAGAATTCAACAAACACTGAAATATATGACCGCAATACATGCAGGATTTAAATGATTTAGGACAGGGGTTCTCAACCTTTTGCAAGTTGGGCCCCCCAAAGCTGGTTCATTGCAGTTGGGGCCCCAGTGCCCAATGCGAGACCTGAGCCTGCTTTGCCTTGCAAAGATCCCCAATTCTTGGCTCAATGTTTGATAAACATAGTCTCAAATCATCCTCGATTTGTGCACGATTGCGGTATTTCGTTTTGAGTGCAGTCATTTTTGAGAATCCTGCCTCACACAGATATGTCGATGCGAAAGGAAGGAGAATCTTCAAGGCGACGTCACAGATTTCAGGATATTCCTGCATCAATGCTGCCCAGAATGACGAAAGAGGGCAGGAGTTAAAGAGATCCTTCAGTCTACTGTCACTCTTATGCTCAATAAGCTGTTCCTGCATATCAATTGATAGCTCCTTTGCTGTCCACACAAACGGATCTCGAACCCACGCAAAAGAGCGATAATCCTCTTAAAAGTACGTCGCAAATTGTTTTCTCATTGCTGACAGGTGCTCAGACGCTGATTGAAATAGGGATGAGAAATCGTTTAACGTGCCTGCATCAGTGATAAAGTCTGCAAGGATGGGGAACATGTCGCAGTTCCCTCGACTTATGCGGCCATGCCAGAGGTCTAGTTTTTGTGTGAAGGCATGCACTTTGTCTGCAAGGAGCAAATATGAGTTCCACGGCCTTGCAAAGACAGGTTGAGGCCGTTCAAGCGGTCAAATATATCGACCAAATAGGACAGAGACGCAAGCCACGTAGTGTCATCCAGATGCTTCGCCAGATCTGATTTGATTTCTGTCAAAAACCACTTCACCTCCTCTCGCAGCTCATACAACCGCTCTAGCACCCGCACCCTGGAGAGCCAGCGAACTTCAGTGTGCAGAAGCAGCTGTTCGTGCCCTGACCCCATCTCCTGGCAGAGGACCCCAAACAAGCGAGAGTTTAACGGCCGTGATTTGATAAGATTTATCATTTTCACGGATTGGTTCATTCATGCACGTAGACTACTGATATCAGTATCTGTAGTTACTGTGCTAGGCACTTTTCCCATAGCAAATTGACTAAGTTATTGATTGCATCAATTCCACAGAGCACAACGCCTGGTCCCGAGTGTGTCTCTGAAAATATAACTACAGAAAATAATTTGCGTTGGTTACTAAACACAATCACGTATATGTGTTGTGTTTTGGGTGACTGCAATTGTGTGATATAACTATCAGAATGTTGCGTGTTCATAACACGTCACAGTCACTGGTTCTTTCCAACTTGTAAGTCGCTTTGGATAAAAGCTAAATGACTAAATGTAAATATAACATTAGCTGCTATGTAGCAAATATTCTACGCGTTAACGGCTAACAACCAGCTTCAACCTCAGAATCTAGTTTGTGCTAGTACTGTATAGCCCAGTAGTATACCCTGCATGTGCCAAAAGAGTGCTTTACTACATGCACAGTTATCAAGTGACAAGATGTAACAGGGTTTCTGCTTATTTTGAATGTTATCGCAAGAAATCTGTGCTTTGAGGCAAAGCTCATTCAACTGATATAACAAAAATATGAATCACATAAAATCAACACTCATCGATATGACGATTCACTTCATCATCAACACATCTGCCCACTTTTTTCTTTAGAGTGTTCTTCATTTTCCAGCGAAAGAGAAAGCCCAGAATATTAAATCAAGGGCGAATAGCCCAACTAAAGTAAACACTGATCACATTAATGTCGACTTTAAATAACAATGAAACATCAAGTCATTCATCTTCTGCAGCATGTTGATTTGTGAAAGTACCTGTGAAGCAGAAGTGGTGATTGGATTAAGTTTCTGACATTTTTCACAATGAAACTAAATATTGAATGAGGAAGAATAGTGGGTGTGGTTCAGGTTTTCTGCTGTGATTGATTGGATGAATAAAACATAATGTTCTGCTTAAGCTGTCAAACTCACTTCATCAGAGAAATATCACCACTTGAGAACAGAAGTGCATTTTCAGATTTAATGATAATTACTTTTGTTATAAAGAAAACATATTTTTTTCAAAGACATAGGAAAATGTAAAATTGGTGTAGATTGTGTGGTGTTTTATGGAATTTTACTATTTAAATAAAACATTTTGAAAATACTGTAACGTTATTCTGCATGTTACCTTTAAAAATAATTTAATTTTTACAGTGTATAGATAGCATCTAATTAATATTACATATGTTATAAAGAACTGTGAATTTTACATGGTGTAAAACGAATATATAAAGTAACTAGTGCATAAAGCCGCTGCTAAATTCAACTGGGAAAATATATATTTAAACTATATTTACTGTCAAGTTGTGTTTTTTAAATCATTTTTACAATTATGATCATGGCTGTGGATATTTTTTCCAGTAACACATTTAATCATTTGAAGAAAAGGCGAAATGTACATGAGGTGTCAATGTTTGCAATTTCATGGAATTTCACAGTTCTGATCAAAATGAGATGCAACTGTTAAATTCTACATTTTTTCCCCCTGTAAAAATACTTTTATTCTTTACAGTGTACAACGTGTCATGACAAGGTTTTGAAAGCAAACAAACAATCAGTGGTGACAGATGGAAATTTTGCTACAAATGCCACAAATCACAAATTTGCTCTGCATATAACAGTATGTCATTTCTCAATTTATATTCGCTAAAGGGGCATACCGTAAGTTCTTCTGAGTAAAAATGAACTAAAACTAATTATTAAGCAAGAACATGAAAGAACAGTGTTTAAAACGGTGTCACTACCCTTGCTGGATTCACCAATGAAATCTTGTTATAATGGTTTCTAATTTTCCCTATAGGGTCGTCTTTTCCTTATTTGGTGTCTTTCGTCTATGTGTCATTTTGTCACATTCGTGAACAGAACGAAGAGGATCCGGCTGCTGGGTGTGATTTTATACAACTGTGTGTATTATTTATGGCTGCATTTAGTACTTTTAAACCCAGAGCAGCGCTAACATCTGGGATTCATCAGGTGTGAAAAACAAGAACGAATTGATGAGAGCTTACAAAGAAAAAGGGAATGTGATAAGAAATAAAATTGGCGAGGCATTGACAAGGCATTTCAAAGCAAACACGATACCTTGCACATGATGATATTGAGTTCAAATATCCAAAAAATAGTCCAAAAAACAAAGGGATCAAAACAACATATTTTCTCTTCAGGCTCTAAAGGGTTAGTTCAGGGTTCAAGTTTCAGGTCAGTGAAATGTCTTAGATAATAATCTGTTACTCAGGAATGGGAGTGTCTCTCTTTTGAGAAGCAAACCCCCTTTAGGGCACTATTTAAGCTGAATTTTTTCAAACATTTATACCTTCTGACTTCTTCCACACAAGCTGGCCTTGAAGAAACTGCAGTTGAACATGTAAGTATTTCCGTAGGCACTTCATTTCAATTTAATTTTATTTCGTTTAGGTCAATTGATTTAAATGGTTTCCCTGAACATTTTAATCTGAAGGGTTGTGCTCAAAAATATCATATGCCAACAAGTAAGTTTGAATTAGAATTTTACTAATAAAACTGTTTTTAAAATGCATGTCTTGGACTGAATCTTGAATAAAAGAAGCACATACGAGCCTAGAATTGGTCAAGAAGCTGGCTGAAGAAATGGAAAGACTAAATTTGATCAAATGCTAGGCTTGTCTAGGCTTGTGCTAGGCTTGTCTAGACTGTAAAGGTGCTGAAAATAATACAGTTTGAAAGAGAGTGTTGTACTATTCTCAAATGTGGGGAATGTGTTAAAGACCACACACTTTTGAACATTAGTTTAGTAGTAGATAATGTGGATTAAAAATCTATGTATTTTCAATGTATTATTATATTACAGACACATGGAGACATCTGTGATGTGCTTCATTTACTCTGTGATATTAATCTGTGATTCATTTTTCAGATCGTATTACTTCAACAATGTCCTTCCCAACAACTGTGTGTTTAATTGGTGGCCAAGGAGGTCATCCCTTTTCATTTACCGGTGAGACAAATGGTGCCAGTTTAGAAAAGATTGGGGTTTGGGTGGGGGAATGGCAAGTGAAAGCTGTCAAGGTCTGGCTTTCTGATGGGAGAAACCAAACCTTTGGAAATCCAGCAGGACCTTATCAAGAGTACAAATTCCAGCCAGGTGAGAGTTTCACCTCACTGTCCCTGTGGGGAAATGGAGCCGGAACGCGTCTTGGGGGCATTCGTTTCAAGACCACCCTACAAAAGGAATTCTTTGTGAAAATGACAAGCTGGGGATTAAAAGCAGAATACCCGATGGATGTTGGCTCTGGATATTGTCTGGGTGTTCAAGGAAGAGGTGGTGCAGACATTGACAGTATGGGATTTCTGTTTCTCAATGAAGTTGAATCTGTAGTGCTTACTGATGTCAACTATCCCACTATTAACCAAATGATACCACAGGTGGTAGTGGAAGAAATCAAATCTGTTACTTACACAAATGAGTCCTCCATCAGTCAAAAGCAAAAAATTGAAAGCTCCAAAAAAATATCCAAAACATCCTCATGGTCTCAAAAAATAAGCTTTTCGTCTACAATTTCGATGGAAGTAAAGGCTGGTATTCCGGACATTGCTGAAGTTTCAACAGGATTCAGCTTTACCATTGGGGTAGAAAGCAGTTATGGAGGGGAGTATACGGAGGAGAGAACAGAAACTGTGTCATCTGAAATAGAAATTCCACCCGGGAAGAAGGTGGTTGTTGATATCGACATTGGCAGATGCCGTTTTGACCTGCCATACACTGGCACAGTGAAAATAAAGTGCCGGAATAAAAGTGAGTTACAATATAAAACTGAGGGCAAATACAAAGGTCTTACATACACTAAAATAAAGGTTCATGCTAAAGAGTTTAGACTTTGATAGCTGAAACGATTAAGAAATCAAATATGATTTAATTTGACTGATTATTTGATTATCAGTGATCCCACATGTTTTGTTTGATTTAAATTTCTTGTGTGTTGGGAATGGGGAAATGTTTTATTCTGTTCAATTTTACATCAAAGTTTCAAGCTCTTTCGTAAAACAGGGACAATTTCTCTCTTTTTGTGAATACATATACAAACAACATTAGCATGTTAATATTTTTTATTGTGTTTTAAATGCTTTGTTGTCAGGAAACTGCATGTACAATGTCACATCCCATTGTATGACAAAGAAAATTCCACATCCATCAACAAGAAGAAAAACTAAAGAGTGTACTTAAACATCACACACAATTGTATACTACACATAGTTTACATTTCCATAGGATGTTAAGATGTATTTTAAAACACAAAACATATAAAGTGAATTGTTTGGGTGAAAATGTTAAAGGAGCATATAGTGACACATTTATATTGCTTTACGTTTTTAGATTTGTTTTATTTTTCATCACATCTATATCTATATTAAAAATAAAAGCACTACAAAAATATGTTTGCTCTTTGAGAACCTGCATTCATGAATGTGACTTTCACAAAATAAAATGTATAATAAAACAAACACCCTTTAAAAATTGATCCTTGATGTAATAACCTAAAATCACATATTTTAATATTAGGAAAACTTCTTTTAATATTATCAACAATGAAAGCCACATTATTCAAATGAGAGATGGTTTCAGTGGATATTTCCTTAACTTTATTTGCTGGAGGGACTTTTGAACTAATGACCAAACTTGAGTCCAATTTACATTATGAAACCCATCTCATAAGTACACATTTAAAGAAATTCTATGCACCCAAATGAGAAAAATAAACCGAGGTATTAAATCCCAGATAATGTCTTAGCCTATTTGTTTTAAAGTCACTGTTTAGAGTGCCAAAAAGAGTCAATAAAGTTCAGACCACATTTATCATATGAATTTAGTATTAAAGGTTTTCAGGCACGTGCAGAGGGGAGTTTTTGGGGGCTTGAGCCTGCCCCATTTTCTTCTTCAAAGTTGACATTTTTCTGGAGAGTTTTTAAAATGGCCGCAAATCCAGGCATTTTCTGCAATATAATAATAGTCAGTGCATGGGCTTGAATCCCGGTGGGGACGGAGGGAACACGTCCCCCTCCATCCGAGGGTTGTCACCTCCCCCAAATCAATCAAACTTGCATTCTCTATTTTCTAAACGAATTGTGTAATTCGAAGAAAATACAAACGCTAAAAATTAGTTTTAAGTTTAGAAACTGTTGAGTTCCCCCACCCCTGCCTCTCAGAGTGGTTTGGCCCGCTGCCTGCTCTCCCCGTTCATGTCACCTGCACATTGCGCAACACATTCAAGTCAGGTATGCGGCTCAGTTTATCAGTGTTTGTGTAATTTTTATGTAATTTTCCATGAATCTGCTATGTAAGCGATTAAAACTTACTTACACTGTAAAAAACGATTCTGGACGGTGTTAAATACAACCCATTAAAATCAGTTAAAATGTAGCTTAAAATATTGGTTAGAAAATAAAATATATATTAATAGGTACATTCTACCTACACTACCTACTTTTTATGAGTAATAATGGGAACTTAAAAAAACAAGGTAAAATTTACCCGAAAATATTAGCTATGACACGACGGAGTGCGCATGCATAAACGCCCCGGCGGGAAATCAGGAATCACGTGAAGCATCCTCTTCAGATTCGATGACAGGATTTGTGTAGCGTCCGGTAAGTTTTTGTTCAACTTCTTTATATCATCAATTAAGCAAATGTGTTCTAACTTAAATGTTTGCTCTACCATTATTTTCTTCTTTGGGTTTAAAAAAAGTTACGACTCTGTGTAATACCCCTATTTTCTCGGCGCCACAGGCTGACAGGGCCTAATTTAAGTAATGTAACGTTATGTGTGGTGCTTAAGGAGAGTGGCTATGTAACCTCATTGGAGGCTGAGCCCCCCTAATATTGAAAACCTAGAATCGCCTCTGCCTGTAACCTCAGGCGATTCGTACATTGAAAAAAATTCGTGCGGCCTCAGACTCTCGCCAAAATTATGTCGGGTGCATTCAACAGACTGTCATTTATAAATGCAGTTGCGGCATAACGCCACAATGGTGGCGCTGATTTGTTATCAGCACCAGTGAGGCGCTGACGAGTCGCAGAACAAGACCTATTAGGAGCCGTATCAGCTGTAATTCAATGCTGTTCATGTGAATCTTCTTACTTTATTTTGCACCCAAGTACGTTCAATTTCTTGAAAAGGTTTCTTGCATTAAACTGCTGTACATCATTATAATGTTTAAAGCTGTGCACTTAGCTTGTTGAAACTGCTTTTTTTCTGATTGTCTAGCATTAGATGAAACAGGTGGTGACTATCGTGGATTTGTAATGGAGACAGCACTCACAACATAAGAGGATATGTGAATAATGTTTATTTAACTAATTTGAAAATTGACATGCATTTTGTTTTTATTTTTAACAGGTAGGAGAACTTCAGAAACAAACAAACCAAGAAATGAAAGTGCTGGTGATGCATATCCCACAGCTGAGCAGGACCCAGCAGATGTGTCTATAGTTATGGAAGGCAGCAAAGTTTTGAGCGGGTGTGGAAACAGAACCACAACATGCATACTGTTGATGGGAATGATATATGCTCTGAACATAGAGTATCCAAGAAACCTGAAGTACAGTTTTGACGTGTTCCAAAAGCTTTTTTTGGAACTTGATGGAGCAAACCCCCTCAAGAAGGTCCAAACCCTTGAACGTAAGATTAGGGAATACGCTTTTTTTTCCTGTACATTTGCTTTAGCCAACCAAGACATTTTTGATGGAAAATGTTCAAGAATTACAACGATGACTTGTATCTCAATTGAAATTGATGTAAAGAATAAGAATATTGCTATGAATGTATATTTTGACATTCAGCGAAAACTATTTATATTTTATCTAAATGAGTTTGCAATAGTTCTGTGTACTTGAATTTGAATGTAGAAGGGCACTTTTGTACTTGGATTAGTTAGCGTTTAATATTTAAAAAAATGAAATGCATCTTTGTGTCCTTATAGCATGTAAATCCACAGAGGTAAATGTGATCTGCCTTTCATTACAGATCTTGTGTTGCAACCACTGCAGCACCACAATGCATTGGATAATAGTTGCTTATTGTTTAAAAGGACAAAATGTTACAGTTGTATGTATAGGAAATGTTGCTTCTAATGTATATTCTGACATCCAGTAAAGACATTAGTTTGTTTTTAAATAGAACATTTTCATGAATTTGTAATGTGAACAATAGTTGTAATTCAACTTGAATGTAGAACGGGTCTTTTGCACTTGGATTAGTGTTAAATGTTTAAAATATGAAATGTTTGTGTCAGCAGTCCATGTTTATTTTGAAATGTAAGGAGTAATTTGTAAAAGTGAAGTGGTATGTTATTAGAAATTGAGTGTAAGAGGATTTCAGTGTTTACAAAATAAAGAGTTCATTGAAATGTTTTTATTGCAATGACCTTTCACCCTTTTTAAGTAAATTCAACCATCTCTTAATGAGTAACATTTAATTATTTATATTGGCTATATATTACTGATAATAATTAGGTAGATGAGCAATACCTGCTGTCAAAGGGTAAACATTACCCAATTTTGTTAAGTAATTACTTGTATAATATATTAGGTAAAATTTATCCAATTTAATTTAGTTTGTTATATCTTATAAATTTAGGTGCTTTTTACCCCAAAATATGGGGTAGAATATACTCCTTTGAAGTGAGTGCAAATTGTTACCTCAATTTTATTGAGTAGATTTTATAGGTTGTTTTTTACAGTGTATCATCCTTGCATCTAATACTATAATTATACCCCTAATGCCTAGCAAATTATGCTTCTTTCCAAACCTCTAACTTCATCTTCTTCAGATACATTTTAATTCTTAGATCCATCATCTCAGGGCTAAGGTCCTCTGCCTGCGCATGAGCTCTCAGTGCTGCTGCCTCTTGACAGTAATTCTGCTTCTCCTCTTTCCCTAATGTGGACCACCTGCCCTTAATATCGTTCATTGTGCCTGAGAGAGAAAAATAGACGCAAAGAAAATGCAACACTTTAAAGTAAATTCATAAGGAGACAATCGGTCCAACACACTGGTTAGCTTGGGTAGTGAAATCCATTTCTCTTTAACAACTTTGTAAAAAGAAGTTAAAGTGTTAAGTATAACCTGATTACTCTTTTCAATACACACAGCAGTCTTGGACTGATGAATTCAACTTGCATGCGTGAAGTACTTGCCAAATACTATCTTTAAAACCTGTTTCATGACCCTTGTAAACTACTAAAATACTAATTAAATATTCCTGGTTTTGTTTAGCGTTCACACAATCAGCTCTATGCCATAGAGGTGATGTCACAGCTTCGTGGTCTGGGTCTGCTTGTTTGATGTGCACGAGGGTTGGGGTGGCAGCATTCACACTTACACACATAAACTGCACCAAACGAAAAATCGCACCAGGGTCAGTTTTAATCGAACCAAACATGGCATATGTGAGAACACTATAACAGAATCCTTTAATTGTCTCACACCTGTGTTTCTGAGAATGTCCCTACAAAAAAGAATGTATGCTGACAGCTCTCGGATGTGAACTTTGGCCTTTGATGTCAGGGTCTCAGACGAAGCTTTAAACAACCTTTTGTAATTAACGATCCAGTTCTAAAAGAGAAAAAGAGAAAATAACTAAAGAGAATCACACCACTTGAACTGAATGTTAACAAAACTAAAGTAAACCTTACTTCTATGACACTGGTGTCCAAACCAGTAGCTGATGCAGCTCTTGGTATTAAGGCTGAGCCAACACTTGTCATTCCCTCTTTAAAAAAGGATTTTAAGGTTTCCCTTTGTTCTGCATTAATGTGCGTTCTCTCTTGTTGAATAACAACAAATAGAGAAAAAAATTGTCAGTAATAAATCAGTAATAAAAAAAATGAGGGTAAGTGTAGATTTCGCAGATCATGCCAATCGTTCTCAGACACTTGCCTAATGCTTATAGTTTAGCAACAGAAAGACTTACCTCTCTGGGCCATCTTCAAAAAACATAAACAGAGAGAAACTTTCACAAGAAAGATTTGTGAATGGGTCATATCTCTGAACAGCTTGGCCAGAAAACCTATTTTTGGATTGTTCAACATAGGAGCATGTGTAGAAAAAAAAACTTACCACAGAATTCCTCACCAGAAACCTGCTGAAAATGAATGCTGTAAAGGGAGAAAGAAAAGTTAAGAGATATTATATATTAACCTTACACAGGCAGGTAGATAAGTAGACAGACTTTGGGTTTTATTTTTCCAATTTCAATGTTGAGGACAGAAATAAATGTATAGGTATTTGGTGCCTCTGATGGACAGGCAGACATACCAAACAGCGATAAAAAAACTTTTTTTGGAATATTTCATTCAATTCGAGTATGACATAGCTTCAATATATGCAATAAGCCCTACTGTCTTACAGTATGGTCTGTCAGCAACAGTTTTCTTGTGCTCAACGAGAGAGCACTCCCCAATTTACCCGGACATTCTGTGCACTACATTTCCCATAAGCCTTTGGACTCATTAGTCAGTATCGACTTCACCTGTGTCTGGTTATCTGTAGCACCTCTGCTTATTTAAACCCCATCATTTCATTAACTCATGGGAAAGTCTTGTTTTGTGTTACACTGCATCTCTGAACACTCCTCTATTGGATTATTGTGTTTTGATCATTTGGTTATCGTTTTGGAACCTCTGCCGCCTGTATCGACACATGCTTGTGACCTTGTTTAGTGCCTGTTTTCTGCCTGCCCTGACCATTGCCTGTTGTGTATGTGGAATAAAGCTGCAGATCCGCACCTGTCAAGCCTCACAGCAGTTCGTGATACTTACAGTACGGAACAGGTCATGTTTATAGGCAAATTTTGCGTTTAACTCACGTTAGTAAACTAACAAAACTTCACATGTAAAAACATGCGAACGTTAATTAGTGAAGTTAATGCTAACGTAAAGCATGTAATGTACGTATAACGCAGGCTAAAAACGTAATATTTAACGTTTACAAACACAATTGCAACACCGTTATCTCATTTTTGTATTTGTTTCGCTTATTGACAAATAACATTTTAAATCTGTTCAAATGCCCCGTTTCATCGTTTAAGGTTTTACTTGAAAGTGAGTGAAATAGGAAGTGGGAAATATCGCAACGTCACCACGTTATCCGGTAGACGTAATCACGTTAGCTTCAGTGAAGCGTTAAGGAGTAGATAACTTAACGTTATAAAATGCAATAACTGTCTTACAGTATGGAAATTATTAATAAGATTATTAATTAGTTATATTGCGTTAAACTAAATTTCAGACAGCAAACGTGAATGCTAACGTAAAGCATGTACCTAGTAGTGATGGGTCGTTCGTGAACGAAACGAATCTTAAATGTGACTCGGTCATCTTGGGAAGTGATTCGTTCAGTCACGCATGCACATTGCACAACACGCTCCGGACGTTTAACAAATGCAATCAGAGCCGGAAAGAGAATTGATTAGTTCACCTCTCGAGTCTTCGGGTTCGAGTCGTTCGTTCATCACGTGACATCCCTCCACGCTAAACAAAAGTAATCAGAGCCGGAAAGAGAATTGATTAGTTCACCCCCCGAGTCTTCGGGTTCGAGTCGTTCGGTCTTTTGTAATGTGATGTGACAACTTTGGACAGAGAAATTAGCTAATTTACAACCTTCCTAACAAACGGGTGAATAGCCTAGTCCTAGTGTTTGTTTATAGATAGACAAAGTGTGAGAATATGGATTTCGGCCGTGTCCCTTACATAACCTGAAATGACCCGTACATAACCTGATATGATTATATGTTTTGTTTAACACCATCTGTTCTGTCTCATGATTGAGCAATGCCCGCGAGACATATCTGATCCGGACTGGATGACATAAATACGGTCACCAGGTTCCTGAATGTTCTAGATGATGGAGAACAGGGAACTAAAGAGGCCACCCACCCAGCACTAGACGTCATTTTGACGTCTTTTTTTGGGCTAAATCAAGTCGGCCCGTCCTGGCCGTCTTTTAGCCCAAAAATCGACGTCGAAATCTGGTCTTTTTTTGGTCCGTCGAAATTTGGTCGAAATTAGCCCAAAGATCAACACCGAAAATTTGTCTTTTTAGTCCGTCTAAATTTCGTCCAACTTTAGTCCAAAAAAATCGTTGAAAATTGGCCGTTGTTTAATCCGTCCACATTGACATGAAAAGAAAATCACATTGCAGTAGTTTCTTGATAAAAACGACTGCTAATTCATTTTTATAAAGGGTTTTCCCTTCTTCATGATGCACATACCTTTCAGACGTTTAAGGTTGGTCGATTTGTTGTTAATAGTTGCTCATAATGTTGCATTCATGAGAGTTTCCCTTACTTATCACGCAATCGTTCTTCGCAATTTAAAGAGTGCATTAGTGTTTTTCCGGTTTTTGTTATACAAAATTACAGTTTTTATACATCGCCAAAAACAAGCATTAATGTTTTACCTGATCATCATTATCAATCGATATTGACAAAGTCGTTGACCAAAGCACACAAATTATCTTTTCTCATCCAAAAGCAAACTCCTGAATTTTCAGTTGCTGCACATTAATGGAACTCTACAATAAACTGGGTTCTATGTTTAGATGAAACTACAAAATTAGCTTCTTTGAGGCAAATTCAGAATAGTTTATCCCAAAATTATGATTCTGTCATAATTTACTAATTGTCCCAAACCTGTGTTAATGTCTTTGTTCTAATGAACATAAAGGGAGATATTTTGAATAAGGTTTTTGACATGGCCACGATAGCAGTGGATTTGAGAAAATGAAAACTTGATCTTAAACAAAGTTCATTTCAAATTTCAAAACCGATACCTTCATTCTGCGACAAGGAAATGTTGATGCCATTGAAGAAAAAGATCATTGGATGAAAAGGTTCTTCACTGCAAATCTCATTGAAAAAAGGGAAACAGGTAAGATTTTTTTATCTCATATTTAATAATTATAAATGTTTTCGTTTACTTAAGGAAATCAATTTTTATTTAAGGTCATATCTATAAAATGAACATAAGACAATTATACAACCGGGCAAAGGACTCATTGAGACCATTGACGATACCACAATATTTTTCAAGAAATGTATGTGATAAAAACTAAACATTATTTACTTAATGTAAAAGAAATCCATAATTTAAAATGTATTAATTAAAATTATATCTAGCATAGTCAGATGATAAAAAGTACACTTACATTATGTACTTGTAGTGCTCTCCTTTTGTATACAAATTTTATACTTTTTAGTAATTAAACAATTTTTATTAAATCTATTACTACTTGAGATAATCTTAAAAACATAAGTGTACTCAGCCAATCTGAAATATTGTCTAGGGCACCAACACAGGCCCTGTTTTAAGACATCACGAATATGAAATGTGATAAAATTGTATTTAGTCACCACTTAGTTACAGGTGGTAATTAAATACATTTTAAATATGCCTATAGTATGTTAAAAGCACATAAATCAATAAACAGGAAGTGTGAACTATAACTTCTCACGGAGCAGGAAAGCTCCGCTACATCAACACTGACTACTAGATAGAGCGGAACTGTTACTATACACTGTAAAAAATGCCCGTGAAGTTTACGGTAAAATTCTGTTGATTTCACACAAAAAACCTGTTATCAGAAAGCGTCCGTAAAAAATATGGAAAAACACTATAAAATTGTCTGTAAAATTAACAGCGAAAAATCCATTGTTTTTACGGAAAAACCCTGTTAAAGTGCTTGTGAAATTAACAGTGAAATTCTGTAGTTTTCACAGAGAAAACTGTTGTCAAAAAACGTCCGTAAAAATACGGAAAACCCTGTCAAATTCTCTGGGAAATGAACAGTGAAATTCCATAGTTTTCACAACTTTTGGAGTTTTTAACTCCACAAACACTATTATCACCTTCACTTACAGACACAACTGTCACTTTATTTCTCTTGCATGTCTACAAAAGTTCTAATTAAGAATTAACACAAGTTTACATGTTAATGGTTTAGTTGAGTCACCATTATGGTGATGAGTGTTTGCTTTAGTTGGGATCTTCACCCTTTACTTCTTATGTGAAGAAGTCTTTCCCCAGTTTTGATATCTATGTGTTGAAACATAGACCGAAACAGATGGGTAAAAGCTCAGACAAAGCAAACGATTAACTTCTTTAGGTTGGAGAGTAAATAAATGGTTGCGAGTTTAGGTTTTGCTATAAAGTTATTTGTTGTCCTCATTTATGATATTGTATGAAATTAAATAATATACTGAAAGTCTTTGACAGCACATGTGACACATAATAAATGTTCTAGCAGACATCAAGAATATAACAGTTTGTCTCAACAATGGTGACAACAGAAAAAACCTCTAAAGAGAAACGCAATGCATTGTGGGTATCATCAAAGGACAAAACTCATCAATGACTCCCAGCATGCATTGCGGCTGTTGGATTTTCAATTGTTAGTCACCACTGTTGAGATTCATACTCTGATTCTTGATGTGTGAGTCAAAGACCAAATGCAAATCTTTTGATAGTTCAAAAAATCAACTTTTATATTGATTGTTTCTGGAAATGTGAATTTTAAATGTAAATTCATTTAGACGTTTGTAAAAAAAAAAAAAAAGTAATTAAACAACATCGTAGAATTAGCTTTTGAAAAAATCTTATCACATTTTCACTTGATGTCATTTGCTACAAAACTATGTTTTATATAAAACAATGTCATAGCAGCCCAAAGAAAACTGTAAATTTATATATGACGGCTGAAAGATGCCAACTAAAGCAAACAGTGATCACAATAACGGTGACTTTAAACAACAATAGAGCATCAAGTCATGGATGTTATGCTGCAGTCCCTGTGAAGCAGAAGTGATGATCGTCTTCAGTATTCTGACATATTTCCAAGATGAATAGTGGGTGTGGCTCATGTTTTGCACTGTGAATTGATTGGATGAATAAAAACAGGATGTTCCTGTAATTTTACGGTAGCTTGCTGGCAACCACAGCTGCCGGTATTTTTCCGTAAAAACTACGGAATTTGTATTTTCTCTCTTTTTTTCTGATATTTAATGTTTTGTGGGTCACCACTATGCTGAAGAATGGAGTCTGTGTTTAAGTCAAGGTCAGGCAATGAGATGCAGATGTCATGCTGCATGTTGCTTTGTTTAAAAGTGACTTTGATGTTTTAATAACAAATTACAAAGAAGAAAATTAAGTAAATGTAATGTTTTCACTTTTGTGCATTTGGACCAAGTTTCAATTTTATATTAAGAAATTCTGTTGATGTAAAAGACTCAAATGTATTAAGTTCATACACAGCTTGAAGTTTGTACCCTGAGTTTTAAACTGCAAAGCTGTTTACGTTCTTTTCCTGTATTTTTTACGGAATTTTCCTGGTAACCACAGCTGCCGGTATTTTTCCGTAAAATTTACGGAACATTTTTCACAGTGTATATTAATGTGTGTCTGTGTTTTATTTGCGAGTGGTTTTGTTCATGGAGGTGGAAAGATCTCTGCAGGCGTCTTCAGGTTCAGTTTTTCCTCCTCTGATGACGGCATAAGTCACATCACCAGCAGACTGAACCTGAATGAACATTACAGAAACCATCACACATGTTTTAACCCACAGATTTTATTAATGCAAGTTGTTACATCTACATATTAAGGCAATATCTCTGGATCAGGAATGTATATAGTGCTCTTATATCAGCATGGCTGTGATTAGGCCAGAGCCTCAAGCCGGAGAACAGGAGACAATCACACTCGCTGATATAAGAGCACTATATACACGACTCCAAGAGCAATAATGCATTTATACAACAGCTTGACAGCACACGTGTGGAGGTAAATCAGAAAGTACAAAGGAGTGTCTTTAAAACCCTCTGGTTTCTGTATATTATGAAGATATTGTAACGCATTTAATCATACATGTAATTAAAGAGCTTGAGATGGAATGCAGATGTAATTGTGTGTAGTTCCTACTCACAATGTTGTTCTTAAGTTGTTTTTTACTGCCAATGGTCACCTCAGAATAAACCACATCATCCTTCGGCTCCTAAACATCAACACAGATATAAAGGTCTGAAAAACTCTCCACTCACTGTTCATTAGACAGACTATAGTGAGATCAATCAGATGTAGTGGTGACCAGTGTGGCCAACATGGTGACTTTGTCACTAGATTTAATTACTTTTCATGAGCCTTAAGCGACTTATATTTTCAAAAAGTTAACTTCTAGTGCCCCGCGAGAGCAAGTTTTGTTTTCCGTAGGCAGCACCGCCTCTCCCTGTAGAGAGAACATTCACATCAGACCGCACTGACATGAGAATGAGTTCCGCAAGTGCAAACAGTGTTTTCAAGAACTAATCAGTTATTGACCTTGTTTGAGCATTTATGATTTAAAACGCGATAACTGTATGGAGGCATAAACAAAGATGGATTTTAGCTGTTCAACGAAAGTGACTACTGGTGTGTAGTTTTAAGTGGTCGAGTTCACTCACTATTAAAACATTTTTGTTTTCTATCAACAGAAACATAAGTAATTAAGAACCTATATATCGTGCATTTGGGTATATTGTTTTAATATAACACTGTATATGACAGCTCAGAGAGTAGATATACCTGTATGAAGTAGACCTGAAGAGCTTAGCTTGTAAGATACGTCACTGATATGCAAATGAGCACATGGTGTCATCTGGCAACATTTTGTGACTTCTCAGGCAGACTTTAGCTACTTTTTATTGAAAATATTTTGCAATACTGATGGTGACTTTTAAAATCACTGTATTTATAACTCCGGAGAAAAAAAGTCTTCAAAGATTGATTTTAAAGCCATGTTTAGAGGACTGTAAAGATGGTATTAAACTTATGCCGATGCAGACCAAAGAAAAATGACCACAGTGACTGTAAATATTCATAAATCTCATGAACCTTTGAGTTTATAACAGATGGAGGAAACTGTTTACTAACATTTGTGCTAGGAGTAGGAGGAACGATGTTGATGGTGTCACATGTTCCATTATTGTCATTCTTAGATAAGACCTAAAGGAAAGGAAATATACAACAACACAATGTATCAGATTTTTTTTCATCCAACATGAATAAGACACCAGTCCCAATGATGATATCTCACAGATCAAGCCGTTACTATACTCACCACAGGGTCTCCAGACAATCTTTGATCTGAAAAATAAACATGTCTCATTGCATTTTAATCATTAAATAGCTCAGCAAAACACATTATGCTCTAAAGGCATACCAGTTGGTCAATATTGAGTGATGGAAAAATCAGTAACAGTGATGTCACATCAGTAACAGGCGACTGCGATTGCAGATAAAGTGAATTTTTTTTTAAAGTCATCAGCATAACAGTGGCAGACTATGACAGCCGATAATGTAACAGATAATGTCACAAACATGACCACTGAGTTCCGCGACTTCCCTAAATGGACTTTGCTCTCAGCTGTTCAAACAGCTATGAATGACCAAAGACTAACAGTATCTGATGTAAGTAGAGTGATTGAAGACCAGTCACAGGCAGGTGCAGAACAAGGCCTCTTGAAATCAGCATATTCAAATAACATAAAACTGATGTTGTAAATGGGATTTAAAAACTCACCTTTTCTTTTTCTATAAATCACACAAAGAACAGCAGCAGTAAGTAGAAGAAGTAATCGAGGGATGACAGCAATAGTCACTGTATGAGAGCTGGTCTCTGAGAAAGAAAAATATAAATATAAATAAATGAATGAAAGTCACAAAAAGGTGAATTATGACTTGAGTTTGGGATCAGCCCCAGAAAAATAATCAATTAGATTTAGAAACTGATTATATATCTCAATCTGTGACAGACAGTGCAACACATTGACAGAAGATAAATTAAAATAAACATACGTACCATGTGCTTTATAATGTGATGATGGTGAAGAGCTTGAAGACTTCTCTAAGGTTTGTGTTGTTTTAGCTGATGCTATAAAAACAAAGTTCAGATTAGCTCAACCTGGAAACAACACGCACACACTGAAGTGAGACAGACGGTGATGATGTACCCTGTTGTTGTGTAGTTTCTGGTGTGTTATGAATTGAGAATCTCTCAGGGTTTGTGGTGGTCACTAGAATCTTATTTGAATCTGTAGAAGATGATGAATGTTCAGAGACATCATACTGTAGAACATCACAATCATATTTCATGTTTATGTCATTTCTTCATCATCAGTACAGAGTTTAATGACTGAAGTCACTTTGAGTTCAGGACACTCCTGTCAGAGTGATGTCTTACCTGTAAATCTGACAGTATATGTGACTGAGGTCTTGATGTCATTCTTGTGTTTGAGCACACATCTCAACTCTGTGTTGTCGTCTTCATTCACGAGTGTTGTAGTCAGAGAGATGAGACAGAGTTTATCTGATCTAATCTGATATCTGGGGCCCGTTCTTCGTACGTCGCTAACTCGGTTAGCTGGATTTGATTGTTGACGATTTGGCATGATCTTGGATTGTTTGGTTCTTGGACGCTCATCCTGGACTTGCTGTCATAGCAACAGCGCCTTAAGCTTGAACCTGCTCACGAGCAGGCTTACTTCATGTAAACAGGATTAGATTGCGGCTTTATAAGCGTAGGTGATATGGGAAGTCTGTCACAGACATGTCTTGTCCGTTTTCACGTCAGGAATCAGTTCCTGAAGGTGTCAGAATAATTCGAAGAGCTTTTCGAATTAATCGCGTTTTGCGAGATCGACAGGATCCTTTAGCTCAGCGTGATACTACTGATTGAGAGATATTGTTTTTCTCGGGAGGGTGTAATCTACATTATCAACTTGATGGAGCCACACGTTAAATGTTCGACTCGTCGGAGTCAGGCTTTAACAACTGTACAAACAGTTTGTTTAGCTTTGCGATTCTTTGCGAGTGGCACTTTCCTTTACACTATTGGAGATGCAGAAAACTTGGGTAAAAGTGCTGTATGTCATGCCACTGGCAAAGTTTATCTGTCACTCAAACAGTTTTTAGGGGGCTTTGTGGTATTTCCAAGCCACTTAAGACCAGAGGCTGTGAAGCAGATTTTTTATGCCATTGCATATACATTATAAATGTTAATGAAGATCATGGAATCATGATCATGCCAAAAAGTAGCCTAAGACTTACAGTATTTGTTCCTCAGCCTTCTCTAACGTTATTGGTGCCATAGACTGTACACACGTCCCCATCAAGGCCCAAATGAAGGAGATTTTTTTAACCGAAAGGGATTTCACAGTGTAAATGTGCAAGTAAATTACTATAACAATTATTCATATTCCAGATAAGCAATAAATAAATAAAAGTAATTTAATCAAAAAGTATGCAGTTGACTGATTACATTTTAGATGGTGTTCGACTCCATGTTCCACATCCCAAATGTGGAAGCCACTTGGCCTGGTTTTGTGCATGACTTCAGGGTTTTCAGAGAGTCACATTTATTCACATTATTTGAACGTGGTAAAGAAAAATGATTTAAAACTCACTGTATTACATACATTTATTCTGAGCCTAACAAAACTGCATTTTTCCAGTTGCTTACAATGGGATCCTGTTTGCCGACAGGGGCTATGCCTGCAGGCAGTATTTCATGACACCATTCCCCGACCCAAACCCTGGACCACAAACCCGTTACAATGCAGCTCTAGGCAGTACAAGGCCACGCATTGAAATGACCTTTTGCCAACTAAAGGAAGATTTCAGTGTCTTAAGGGTCTGAGAGTTGCACCTGACAGGGCCTGTGACATTATTGTTGCATGTGCCATCCTCCACAATATTGCCACCATCAGAAAGGAGAGGACCCCTGTGGTGGAGGTGCAGCCTGATGATGACCTCCAGCCAGTGCACTTGGACCAACCTAGTGGCAGAGCTGCACGGGACAGAATTGTGGAACACCATTTTATGAATTATTTTTATTTACACATAAACTTTCATTAAATGAATAATAGAAGACAAGACAACATGCTTAGTTCATGGAGTTTTATTTCAATTAATATTATATTGTTCATCTTTTGCCTGCAATAAGATATATATAGTTATCCAAGGGCAGCAATAGTGCTCTTTGTGAAAAATAGTGTTTTAGCACTTACTCTGAAGTTCCTTTTGAAGCAACTCAATCTCGAGTGCCAGTTTTTTCTTCTTTAAGGTGTCAAGTTCAATTTCTCCCCTTAATTTTAGTTTTTTTAAGAGCAAAATACTCAATTTATGTTAAAGATTCCGTTTATATAGGGTACGGATATCCCCCTGTGCCATTAAAAAAAATGCAACAGCCTCATGCAACAGAAAAAGGAAAAGTAGACTGCCCACCTCTGTATCACTTTGTGCTGTAGGCCTGTCTGTAGGCGTTTCCTCCTGCAACTCATATTGCAGTCAGAAATAATATGTACACACCTATGAATTAAATAAAGTAATTTGTGCACTTACAAGTACTTCCTCCAAAGGACAGTTATCTGAGAGGGTTTCTTCACTGTCCTGTGTAAAAGAAAAATGGGAATTACAAAGTGTTGCACTTTCTGTCCTTTTGATGTAAAGTTACAAATGTCCACTTACTGCACATATTTCAGACACCACTTTCCTGGGAACAGGTAAATTGTTGCTGTATTATGTAAAACTACACAAAAGAGGAGAACTCAATGGCATTACAATACACTAGGTGAAAATATGATCAATAACAAATTGCAAAATATTTTACATTTGTTATGCAGCCTTCACCTTCACAAGTCAAAGCTATTGACTCAATATTTATCTGTTGAAATGACTGTACAAGCCATTTGGATTATAGACAATTTAACGCAGCAACAAATTATTTACGAAAATTGAAATATATATGAAATATGAAAATATGAAAATAAGACTATATACTGTAATAATAAGTGATATAAGCATAACATGGAACACTTACGCATTTCATTTGTCTGCTACTTTTTGCCAGCCCTCTCCCTGGTGTTTTAATTATTTTTTAAAATTATTACCAGAAGCATACCCTTCCAGTAATAATTCTTGCTCTGCTGCGTTGAAAAACTCAGCGCGCTCTTTTGCCATGATGAGCAGCCAATAGCAGCGCTGCTGATCAATGTTTCTACTATCGATACATATCCCCTTTTAAACCAGTGCAAGAACGCGCAATTATCTGGAAAGTATCCGCCGCAACCATGTTGATATCGAGGTAGCGTTGGGAAGTAAACCACAGTAAAGAAGATTAATGATCTTATATGTGAAAGTATAAGTAGAGGACGTTTGTAAATTTACACAAGCTTTTGTACTTAAGCTGTGGTGGGTTTCGATCGCGCACACACAAACACACACACACACGCACGCGCGCGCGCACACAAACACACAGCCTCTAACAATGTTTTTAAACACATCATTTGTTTATTCATGTCACAGACACATAAAACTAACACATAAGTACGCCGCAGTTACTATGATCAAAACTGACCACTTACATCGTTCTCACACAGCAAAGTCCCTGGTGTCAAATGTGCACCCACTGGTGTATATGAGTCTGTACCTACGGGTGTACAAATTTACACTGAAGCAGAGTCTTTCTGGTGAGAAAAGTTTATTTATTCATGCAGTTAATGAATCAATTGAGTTGACTTTACAAGAGATGATTGATCTGTAGTGATGACACCTGCTGTTCATGATCACAGTCCACTGAAGAAGTGAAGAAGAACAGGAAATAAAGACTGTAGCAACACATATTCATGTCATATAAATACACACTCAGATGTGCTAAAAAAATTCAAATTTACATGTGACTAAATTAAACTCTTGACTTCTTTAAATATCATTAGTAGAGCTTTAGTTGTATTTAGTGTTGCTGATGTTGTTTTATTGAACAAGTCATTTAAATTCATCATTATGGTGATCAGTGCTTTATTTGGTTGAGTACTTGAACTAAAGTCCAGCTTAAAGTTTTCCCTGCTTGTGTAACGAAGTGTTTTAAACATACATCATGTTAAATCAAGCAGGACATCCAATGCACAGTCCCGTCTTTCTAACGAGTAGAAGCATTGGTACCAAGTAAGGCTTCGTGTAAGAGACAGATGAAAAATAGTGTAAATTGTTATAATAAAATGCAGCTAGAGTGATAAAATGCAATTTTAAAGATTTGATCAGAGGATCTGTGGCGAGGCGCAGGTCTAGGGTCAGCGTCGCCTGGGAAATGGCCCATATAAGCTGCGTGTTCCCAACACCCTGGGTTCTGGCTCTAACAACGCCTAACACGGTGTCTTCTCTTCCCCCGAGTGAGAGCGAGGGAGAGATTGTTGAAGGAAGCACGGAGGACGAGAGTGGAAGAGCATGGATCAGCAGATGGCAGCGTACGAGCATCCCGGACATCCCCCTTGTGTACTAAGTACTGTCTATTTTATAATAAATTCCCCATTGGGGTTGCTTGAATAATCGCTGTGTGCGTGTCGTGTCTCTTACCCCCGTCACAGGAACCTCAAACATTTCTCACACAGTCTAAGACTTCAACACTCATCCTACAAAACTCAACAGTGGTGGTAAAAATAACCAAATGCATGCTGGGGGTCATTGTTAAATTTGATGCTATTCTATTACCCAGCATGCACTCTAGTATGTACGTTTTATTGATTGTAACCGTTATTGATATTTGTATGCTGAGTTTTTATGTTTGTGTTTAACAGTTTAAACATCTTATTTACAATTGTTGATAAAGGCATTATCTGTTTATATTACACACCACTATTGACAAACATCAGCATCTCTAGCTTTACTAAAACATTTCATTACACTATTATCATTTTCTGATCACTTCAAGCAAAGTCTTCAAGCAACACACATTTTAAACCTCAGACGGTGTGTCTGTTTAAATAATTTATTCAACAGCAAAAGAAACGGGTACCCCAAGTACCCTACTGAAGAGAATCCTCATCACCCTAATGATGACGTCACATCTAAAACATTTCAAGCTTACTCAAACTGCAGCTAAACCTCTAACTCTACATGAACATCTTTTACACTCAAACTTCTTTTAATAAGTGATTATGACAACACTGTTTAAAGTTGTTTGAAGCATCTTGACATTTCGTGATATCAAGAGATCATATTAGTTCTACACATAGATATACTGTGTTTGCTTTACATCAGCTGTGTATCTAAACACTTCATGAACAGCAGGTGTCATCACTAAAGATCAATCATTACTTGTAAAGTCAACTCAGTTGATTCATTAACCTCAGGAATAAATGAACATTTCACAACAGAAAGACTCTGCTTCAGTGTAAATCTGTACACCCGTAGGTATGGACTCATAGATACACCAGCGGGTGTACATTGGACACCAGTGGCTTTCCTGTGTTACTTGTGTTGGTTCAGCTGAGTGACAGCGCGTCGTTTCTTTGGTCTGCACCCTAAAGAGCGTGTTTACTGACATCAGCTATAAGGAACACTATACAATCTTGTTTCTGTGTGTAAATGATATTTACGGTGTATTCAGAGCTCCGTTTCAAGCTGCGCAGCTGCTGATTCTGTCTTCCAGGGACAGTATGAGACACCGCAACAGCCCTCGGGACAGCAGGAAAATGAAGAGTATTTACACCAAAGCTTTAAAGTAAATATACATACACACAAGTAGACTATGTTGGAAACAAGCAGGTATAGTTTTGCAATTCATGTCTTTGACATAAAAAGAAACAATTGACACGTGTGTGCCAGTAAAACCCATTCATGGCAGTCAAAAATAGCCTATGTGAAGAATAAAGCTGAAGTGGTCAAGTAAAAGATCTCGTGTGATTTAACATACTCTTGATATAAGAGTTTTAAATGTGAGTATAACCCTTACGGAAAGAAAATATATTTCCTAATATATGAATGTAAATCTATTAAATGACATAATGGTATATTAGAAAATTTAGAAAATAATAAATTGTGTAAATATATTACAATATATTAAATAATACATATGGAATTGTATATAATTGTATTTTTATATATTGAAAAATACATTGACCATAATATATTAATTTATATGTCAAATATATGTTATTTTATAATCAGTAAAATACTTTATGCTTTATTGATGTACACGTGATAAGATATGGGACGTAATGTGTAAAAATATATTGACCATAATATATTAATTTATATGTCAAAATATATGTTATTTTATAATCAGTAAAATACTTTACACTATATTGATGTACACGTGATAAGATATGGGACTAAATGTGTAAAAATACATTGACCATAATATTTCCTACTATCAATTACAACATATATACTGAGACTGCACTGCTATCGGTCACAGAAGCACTGCGGCTAGCCATGCCGGAATCTAAATCCTCGGTCCTGATTCTGCTAGACTTATCTGCAGCATTTTACACTGTCAATCACCAGATACTGCTAGCAACCGTGTCATCGTTAGGAATCTCAGGCTCTCCACTCCGCTGGGTTAAATCCTACCTCTCCAACAGATCCTTCAAGGTGTCGTGGAGGGGCTCGATGTCCACTGCTCACCACTTGATCACTGGGGTCCCTCAGGGATCGGTACTTGGACCGCTGCTTTTTTCCATCAACATGACATCCTTGGGACCCATCATACAGGCTCATGGCTTCTCGTATCACTGTTATGCTGATGACACCCAGATCTACATCTCCAGACGATGCCACTCTAGGAGCTCGCATTACAGCTTCCCTCGAGGACATCTCGGCTTAGATGAAAGGGCATCACCTCCAGCTGAACCCTGCCAAGACTGAACTACTTGTGTTTCCGGCTCACCCTATGGTGCAACACGATCTCAACATCCATCTTGGCAATAACTACAATCACTCCTTCCAAAACAGCCAGGAATCTCGGAGTCATATTTGATGAACAGCTGTCCTTCAATGATCACATTGCAAGGACAACACGGTCATGCCGATACGCCTTATTCAACATTAGAAAGGTTAGACCTTATCTCACGGAGCATGCGGCACAGCTCCTTGTCCAGGCCCTGGTAATCTCAAGGTTGACTACTGCAATGCTCTCCTTGCTGGTCTTCCTGCAAAGGCTATCAAACCGCTCCAGCTGGTCCAGAACGCTGCAGCGCGCCTCGTCTTCCAACAGCCCAAAAGGGCTCATGTGACACCCCTTTTCATCTCTCTCCACTGGCTACCGGTCGAAGCCCGCATCAGATTCAAGTCACTTATGCTTGCCTACAGGACTATCACTGGATCTGCACCGGGTTACTTTCACACCCTCCTGCAACCCTACACCCCATCAAGATCCCTGTGTTCAGCAAACCAGCGGCGTCTTGTATTTCTTCTCATTAGGACAGTAAATCGCTTTCCCGCTCATTCTGCTTCACAACTCCTTCCTGGTGGAACATTCTTCCTAACTCTGTCCGGTCAACCACATCTCTCACAACATTCAAAAAACTACTTAAAACCCATCTCTTCTGTGAATACCTGACAGATAAATAAATAATAATGAAAAACTCACCAACCCTTTCTCTCAACAGGTAGTGGTCTAGCTTTTGTTGAAACTAGTAACTTTGTATTGGCACCTAATGTATTATGGCTCCTGTATGACATATCGCTTGTTGCTCCCTAACTCTATGTAAGTCGCTTTGGATAAAAGCGTCTGCTAAATGACTAAATGTAAATGTAAAATGTAAATTTATGTTTCATATTTTAAACCATAGCCACTTTAAAATAGCCTAAGCCCTCCTGCTCAAACT
Organism: Triplophysa tibetana; assembly: GCA_008369825.1. Classification (NCBI taxonomy): domain Eukaryota; kingdom Metazoa; phylum Chordata; class Actinopteri; order Cypriniformes; family Nemacheilidae; genus Triplophysa; species Triplophysa tibetana. Next base: position 31,470,134 of record CM017897.1, read on the forward strand.
AAAGCACTTAGTGAACAAACAATCACTTCACTGAATAGTGACAGTAAAGTATATTCAGTCAATCGTTCCAAAACCACAGACTTTACTCTTCATCACCACTGTGACCCCACACATTTACATTTACATTTAGTCCATTTAGCAGACGCTTTTATTCATAGCGACTAACTGGTGGGCTAGGCAATGGAAGCAATTGGGACAGCATAAGTACAACAAAAGCATAAGTACAATCAAAAAGAAGACTGTTCTCATATAACCCAACACAGTATACAGAACCATTCATTCATATATATATATTTTTTTATTTATTATTAAAGAATAGAGAAGAAAATAGAGTCAGAACCGATCAGTCAGATGTTGACGGAAGAGATGTGTTTTCAGACGTTTCTTAAAGATGGCTACACAATCTGCAGATTTGTAGCAGCGGGCAGATCATTACACATAGGTGGAAGAGATCCGGAGAAGGTGCGCGAGAGAGATTTTTTACCATTTTGGGATGGCACCACAAGACGCCCTTCATTTGCAGAGTGTAGGGATCTGGCAGGTACATATGTCTACATTAGCGAGTGAAGATAAGGTGGTGCCAAACTAGTGGTGGTCTTGTAGGCCAGGAGCAGAGTCTTGAATTTGATCCGAGCGACTATAGGGAGCCAATGTAGCTTAATGAATAGAGGAGTGGCGTGTGCTCTCTTCGGTTCATTAAAGATAACTCTTGCCGCAGCATTCTGGATCATCTGTAGAGGTTTGGTTGTGCTAGCTGGAAGTCCACCCAGTAGCGCATTGCAGTAGTCCAGTCTGGACAGGACCAGAGCCTGTACTAGGACTTGCGTAGCATGCTCTGATAGGAAGGTTCTAATCTTCCTGATATTGTAGAGGATGAATCTACAGGACCGGGCAGTGCTGGCAACTTGATCTGTGAAGTTGAGCTGATCATCGATCACCACTCCCAGGTTTCTTGCCTTTCTGAAAGATGTGATGGTTGATGAGCCCAGTTGAATGGAGAGGTTGTGATGAGTCTTTGTATCGGCCGGGAATACAAGCAGTTCTGTTTTTGAAAGGTTCAGCTGTAGGTGATGGCCATTCATCCAGAGCGAGATGTCGGCTAGGCAAGCTGAGATGCGTGCAGAAACAGTCGGATCGTCAGGCCGAAAAGAAAGGTAGAGTTGTGTATCATCCGCATAGTAGTGATAGGAAAAGCCATGTTTCCTGATGACAGAGCCTAGGGATGTCATGTATACAGAGAATAGCAATGGACCTAGCACTGAGCCCCGAGGCACACCTGTGTCAAGATGTTGTGACTCTAAATACTCTAAAGGACCTACTCGATAGGTAAGACCTGAACCATTGTAGCACCATTCCGGAGACCCCCATAGCCTTGAGGGTGGACAGGAGGATGTGATGGTTAACGGTGTCAAAGGCGGCAGATAGATCCAGTAGGATGAGAACAGATGTTTAGAGGAAGCTCTTTCCAGTCTCAGGGCTTCAATGACAGAGAGCAGCGCAGTTTAGTGGAATGACCGCTCTTGAAACCAGACTGGTTGCTGTCTAGGAGGTTGTTCTGGGCGAGAAAGGATGAGAGCTGGTTACAAACAACACGTTCTAGAGTTTTCGAAACGAAGGGGAGTAGGGATACCGGTCTGTAGTTTTCTAACAGTGCAGGATTAAGAGTAGGTTTTTTAGTAGTGGGGTAATACGGGCATCTTTGAAGAGTGTAGGAAATGTACCAGTGGTGAGAGACGAGTTGATAATGTGGGTCAGAGAGGGAACAACCGATGGGGAAATGGCCTGGAGGAGATGAGTGGGGATGGGATCTAGGGGGCAGGTAGTCAGTTGGTTAGAAGAAATGGCCTTGGAAACGTCCTCTTCAGATAGGAGAGAGAACGAGGGGAGCAAGCATGTGTCTGGGGATTGGTCGTGGTCAAGAACATCAGATTATCAGGGGGCAGAATGAGATGCACTAGATGGCCTAGATCTAAGAGGGCATAATATGTCTAAGCAGGAGGTTAGTGTGGAGCAAAGGGTGTGGGTGGCGGTGTTAGCATCAAGGAGAGAGAACTGTTTAGGGGATGGGAGAGTAGCAGAGACTGCAGAGGATAAGCAGGAGGGAGAGAGTGACCGTAGGTTGCGTCGGAATGTGACCAGTGGGGAATCATGTGTAGTGTCTGGAGAAGTTAAGTCGAGATCAAGAGTGATAAGGAAATGATCAGAAGTTTGCAGTGGGGTGACCTGGGAGTGATGGGTGAAGCAATAGCGTGTGTAGATAAGATCAAGTTGATTACCAGATTTATAGATTAAAGAAGTGGGGACTCGCTTGAGGTCAAACGACGCAGTCAGGTTGTTGAAGTCAGCAGCCTATGGTTTTCCAGGGGGATGTTGAAGTCTCCAAGTACCAAAAGAGGAGTACCATCCTCGGGGAAAGATGACAGAAGCGCATCCAACTCCTCCAAGAAAAGTCCAAGGTGCCCTGGGGGACGATAGATAACTACAACATACGTTTTACCAGGGTGGATGAGAGTAACAGCATGAGACTCAAAGGCGGTGTTGTTGCAAGAGGGTGCCAGCTGTTTGAATTTCCAGTCATTAGGAATAAGTAGTCCGGTTCTATATGCGACGGCTGTGGGAAAAGGTGTAGTTATTGGAGAGGGCAGCCGGTGTGGCAGTGTCCTGCAGTTTGATCCAGGTTTCAGTAAGTGCTAAAAGAGAAAGACCAGAATGTTTGGCAATAGCTGTGATGAAATCTGCCTTGTTTACAGGAGATTGGTAGTTCCATAAACCAAAAGGAAAGGTAATGGAGGTAGTTTGGGATGCTGAAAGAGTGCGCAGATTGTTAGGATTAGCCATGCGTGGCCTTCTGCGTGTTACCGGTGATTTACGAGTTGTAATGACAGTGTGGATTTGAAAAGACATAGTGAAAAATGAAGGAATGTACAAGACAAATAAAGAAAAGAGAATAAATAAGGTCCAATAGTATAAGGGCAAACAGTAATACTCAAGTGCCTTGTCGGTGTCCTTGCTCGGTGGAGTCGCACAGGTAGAGTCGATGGTCTTTACTCTCTTCGGTCTTCACGCGATGAGGGCTGCACACGATGGTTAGTCTTACTTATATGCCCGTCTAGTCAAGCAATTGAATTCAACAGGACACGACTTCCAATATCTCACAATAACACGCGAAACAAACGCAACTATTAACACGTGACTCAGCGGACGCACTCAATGGAAACAAAACTGATTAAACTTAATAAGACACACACTTTTAATCAATTACACTTACGACTTTCAGTTGATTCTCAAGCTGCAACAAACTGCTTCTGCCTTTACACACTAGAGACCCTTCTACATTTCAAAGTAATACAACATTAAACACAACAGATCGCCCACAATATTAATATCCAGCAAAAAAGACATGAAAAAACACCTACATTTAAACAATTTTACTCTCTGTTAACAGTCAGAAGCAAAGCATGCTGGGAACTAGAAATCTGCTGTAAGTCATTCTGTGAACGTGTTTTTATGTGTGTATACTATACAATTACATTTATATGTGAACATTTTTCAGGTTTATTTTTCTCTTTGTTTCTAAATATATTTTATGTTCAATATATATACATATATTGTCAATGCATATATTGCTTTATATAAAAAAACATTAGAACCAGCTATTTTATTTGACAGTATATTCATATATTCTTTTTCTGTAAGGGAAGACACATGAACTCTATGATAAATGTGACATGAGATGAAACTGAACATGTTTGTTAGAATGTCAGTGAGAGTAATGAAATGAAATATGATGAAATAAATGTGTTGTATAGTTTACCTGTGAATAGTGAAGAGAGAAGGATCAGTCCCAGCAGACATATATCACTCTTCTCAGTCATGTTGTGTTTCTCTTACTGAGTCTCTTCTCATCATCTACTTATAGTTCTTCGTGACAACATTTGTAACTCTTCCTGTGGTTTCTCATTTCCTCTTTTCTCATCGACTGAGTCATGACACTATTGTAGACTAGAACACATTCTGTAGTTTAATGGTGCTTTTTATAAATGACTTCTGTTGTCTTAAATTAATTGGACACAGTGCTCAATTAAGACTTTTGTTGTCAGAGACTTTAACAGGACTAACATGATGAAGGTTTTCTCCAAATTCATTCAACACAAGACTTTCCTGCCCGAGCAGAGCAGACGCACAGCCTTCATTAAAGCTGATCACACCTATGTTCTTCTTCAGTCTCAACACACACAAAAGCAGAACATTAGCATCTTCACACCTCTTCCAAACCACAGATAGGCAGATTACCCATAATGCAGCAGACACAGACATTAATAAACACACTAACTCTGTCACAGATTATATCAATATGTCCACTGGAGTAGTCCTACCAAAAAATGATCTCAAATGACCAAAAGAAGACAGTTTTGTTTTTCAGGTAACATGATTATTAAAACAGTTATAGCACTGAAAAATAATAATTAGTTTTTTTTATTTAATTTTTATTTTTATTAGTTAATTTTTTAACCCGTTCACATACACAAGATTATGTAAAAACATGCAGGATTTAACTTTGTACAGATAACGTTACAGATGAGGCCTAACTGCCAACACTGACATCTCTGTGGGAATACTTGACAAAACATACTTGATATAAAATAAAACCTTATTTTAAATGTAGAAATGAATAAACACAATGAGGATGTTTAAAACAACTGCAGCTCGTAGACATTTTTAGCAGGAAAACAAGCGGTATAGGAAGGGTACACGCTAATATAGATCTTTAGAAGTCATAATACGCATACAGCGCTGTGGAGAAGTAAGCAAATGTTGTATGTGTGCTTTTGGACCCGACTACACAACTGGTCCACTGATAATATCATCAGGAAAAACCCTGGATGTGGACTGAATGTGGAACAATTTACACTCTATCCCAGACTACATACGAAAAATTTATGAAAAACCCTGTGACATCTCAGAAAGCAAACTAACGTTGAATCAATGTTGATTTTTGGTTAGAAAGGTCAGTATCGGTCGTCAATCATATATCGATGTTGAATCAATGTTCACTATTTTCGGTATTTTCACACTTGTCGGTACATCGACGTTATCGCCGGAAGTAAAACATAGATTCAATATAGATACGATCTTATTGTAACATGACGGGACGGGAATCGGCAAACATTTAAAACATTTAATAAAATAATATAACAGCCGGCGGCCCCTCACGGACGACCGCCGGCGAACAACAACACAGTAAAACATAAATACATATACAAACACTTCGGGCCCGGACCTCTCTCTTCGACGGTCCGGTCGCTCATTCTCTTATATGCTCCCATCTCCTCCATGATTCGAGCCCGGTGTGCGCACAGCTGGCGCTAAATCACAATTACTCACCGAACTCGAACCACGGTCTCGCCCCGCCTACTCTACTACACTTATCAATTCAACGCATCTGATCGAAACCATAACCCAATTTGAAAACTTGGTGGGAGGAGTTCTGCGCATGCACACTTTACGGCTAACCACCACATTACTAACCATCTGAGGTCAGCAATATATTTTGATTTACATAGTTCTTTATACAAAAATGTAAAATATTTGACAATTATTTTTTTGTTGAAGTTATGTGTTATACTGTTTACGTTTTTATCCACTCTTGCATTGTGTACTCGTAATTTATCGTCGTGTTAGCACACGTCCTGTTTGAAGTGAGACGCGCTAAACTGTAAGTAACGTTAAATGTTAAAAGCATGTTAGTTGTTTAAATTCACCACTTGATGCATCAATAAAGTGTTAAACATTATAATTGTCAAACTTTTAAGGTAGGCGTGAAAACACAAAGTCGGTTTGATCTGATTTTTTTAAATGTTCATTGTAATTGTTATACTTCATTTAGGGGCGGTTTCCCAGAAAGGGCTTAAGCCAAGTCCTAGACTAACTTAAATGTTAGTGGTGTCTTGATCCGAAACAACTTGCACTGACATAACTTTAATATATGAGTTTGATTGTTTTATCTCAAGATGAAGGCCTGTAAAGTTGTTTGTAAAATACTTTTTTTAAATTGACTTTAGTATCCTAATGTAACTAAGGCATAATCCTGATTTCAGATAATCCTTGTCCGGGAAAACCACCTCTTAATGTTTAGAATGTTATTGCAGTTTTACTCTAATGTGGCTCGAGAAATCCACATTCCTGCCGATTTTAGCCCCGACCCAAATAAAACACATCTGAACAAGTGTAAACAAGGACTTAATGCAGCGCTGCACAGATTGATTGTGTTAAGTAATGCGAGTGTGATTCAAGTCCAGACCACTTTGTGTGCTTTACAATCGCTCTCGCGATACTATATTATCATATTCAACGTGACCAACTGAATGCACAATGAGTGTGCCTTGCAACCATGGAGACATTTGTGAGAGACGATGGTGCAGATCCTGAACTGTATCTATTAATACACTGAAGATGAAGTTTTGTAAAACTGAAAGACAGGAAAGTATGTCTGAACTGCCTGTGTCATAAGTGAGAAGGAGAGCAGATTCAAACTGGTGGTTCAAGTGTGTGGCATGCGAGTGCTTGTTTTGTTTTGGCAAGCGTCCATCCAGCTGAAGAGGAAGTGGCATGTGTCACAACATTCTACGAGTTCTTAGCAACGCTGCATCCTGCAGTGGTAGAGTTTATAAACTAGAAAAAACGTCCCATGCAGAGTGGACCTGATGGCCAGCTGTCGCTGGAGTAACTGATTCCTGCAAACACTACAATATATGCTTCAAAGAGTTTGAATGCATACTGTCAGCTTGCATTTTCAAGCTTATATTCATGATGTGATATCATCTCAGTCAATACAGATGGGTGTCACACAGCATAATTATGGAGTGGGCCCTGAAGAGAGAGACTTTGAGCAGAGGCGACCGAAAACCATTGCCATAGTGCGTGGTTGCTGCTATTCACCAGAGATACCCATCAGAGTCACGAGCTGATGTAGGATTTCAAGCAGAAGATGCCATAAATATACTGTAGGTAATGTAAATGTACTGTAGGCCTATGTTCCATTGCTCAGGTTTTATAACTTCTTACTGTCCAAACACATTTTTGCACTCTGATGGAAAATAATGATTATATTCTATTCTATATTGCAGTGATTCCCAACCTTTATTCCTTTGCCCCCCCACGTACATATATGACAATCGAAGCCCCCCCAACCTTCATATATGTGTGTGTGTGTGTATGTAAAACTTTTCTTCATTTCTAACGAAGAATCACCGCATTAACGTTTGTCACGAGCAAGGCGGGACGAAAGCAGTGTCAGCTGCACGTTCCACCGGTCTCGCATCTCTGACAGAGGAGATCGGAAGCATAAAAGCATCAGTGACAGGAATCTACGACAAGAGAGGACCAGGCCTGGATTTATTGTTATGTTTTATTATGTCTGTGGCAGTCCACCGTGATTTTACTTTCATTTTGTGGCTTGTTTATTTTAATAAAAGTTGTTAAATAGTTTGCCGGTTCCAGCCTCCTTCCTTCCTTCCTTACTTGGAACTGTGTTACAACGTTTCTCTGATATTTTTCCTTTTGATTTGTATGTTGACGAATGTTGACGCCTGACATGAGGACAATTCTCACGTCTCATAAGCGGAAATTGAAATAATTATTTCATATAAGATATAACTATTTTTGACTGCATTATCTTGGCATTGTAAGCACATGGTTTTTATATAAAATGATTAGTGGAACATTTTATGCAACTTTATTTAAACTCCATGTAAGTCAGCTCCCGTGCCCCTCATGTGAACTCTGGCGCCCCCCTAAGGTTGGGAACCACTGCTATATTGCAAAAGCTGTGAATCTAAAACATGTGGTTTATTGTGCTTGTGAGAGTTATGTTATCAGTCTGTTCGGACATTTTCTCATCTGACTTTCAGGCTTTCTCATACTAGTGACTACTCACCAGTCAGTGATGGGAAGAGTGAAGTAACTACTTTTGAAAGGTGTCCTGCTATATGTCTGAACTTTGCGGCTTTACACTCATTTCTCACAGATGTTAGGTGTAAATATATTTTGTCTAAGTAAAGCTTTGCATCCATGTAACTTTAAAAGTGTTGAAGCCTTTTTTATATGATCGATAAACTTATACAGATACAGAAGGGCAACATGTATATTGGATTTGGTTGGTTTTGTTGTGACCATATGCACATCATGATCAACATGAGATCAAACAGTTTTTTGCCATAGCTGATGTTTGTAAACACAAGGAGAATCACAAATTGAGAATGCAATTATTTATTTAACTGTACAATAAAACAACCAGTAAATAAACAAAAAAGCTATTATATATAAGACTGAAAGTCCCAGTGTATTCAGAAAGATACAAGGTGTATGAAGATCTAACGTGATTGTGTTCATTCTGAGTTACATATGACAACCACAGCTTCTCTGATGGACCTTGGAACCTTGATGTGCAGGCTCTTATGACATCATCCTTGATGGGTTTTGGCTGTAAGGCGATGTTGGCTGCCAGATGAGGGATTCTGATATGGGGTCAAGTCTTTGAATTTGACTGTGTGATCCGATCGACTTTCAATAACTCCCTCCATGAGACCATTTGTGAATGTTTGTGTCGTCCTCGTATAGATGGGTGTGGCAATCCACTGCTTTGACTGTTTTTGAAAGACAACATTACGTCTTGGAAGGCCTGAAATTATACACCCAGCAAGGTATTGTGAGTTATTCTGTAATGTTTATGATATTTATGACATTTTACAGGCCTATTATACCAGCTCTGTTTTGTGTTACAAAAAATGTATTTGTTCAGTCATACTGTATGTGTAAGACAGAGATTATGTACTGATCATGTGCGGACATCTCTATGGTTTACATCTCAAACATGTCAGGTATGACACTGTATGGTAATAGGAGAGCTTTGCGTTTAGGAATATTTTTAGGTTTACCTGCTGCTGTTGTTGCCTGTTCTCTCTGTGTAGTGTGGTTTTCATTGTGGTCCATAACGGCCAACATTGTGTGTGTCTGCATCGCTGTATATTCAAAGTGTAGACGGTTTGGACAGTATTTCAGCAGGGCATTATAAAAGACCTCGAGTTGTCCTGGTAAAACAGGGAAGATAAATCAGAAACAATAACCTTTATAAAAATTAGTTTGCAGGATCTGTGAAGGATTGTCTTTGTGTTAGGAGTAGAGGTCAATCCAATATTTTGTGTCTGATTAAGCGATTAACCATGGACCATTCCCATACTTCTACATTACAAATCACTTTCGCAGATAATTCCCACTGAAAAGATAATTCAGTTGCCCATTACACCACCTGCGCTTTTTATAAACCTACCTGTGTGTTTGAAACGAAATTTGCTCCAAGTCTTTCAGTAGACGTGTATCCATCACTATATCAACCAGGGCTTTGTAGGCAGGGGAGTCCACAGACAACCATTTCTTCATCCTATGCTGGTCTCTTGTTAGCTCTGTATGACGCCGGTGAAATAACACAAATACAAACGTAAAACATGTCCGGGCCCGGTCCTCTCTCATCGACGGTCCGGTCGCTTGTTCTCTTAAATTGCTCCCAATCTCCTACGTAATACGAGACCGGTGCGCGCACAACTGGCACTCATTAAAAAATAATCTTGAACCACGGTCTCGCCCGCCTACTCCACTACAGTTTTATAATTAGAAATGTACAGACAAACTACATTGAACTGATTCACAAAATGTTTAAAAACTGAAGCAAAATCTTTAAAAATTGATTTGACACCAAATTTTTAACCAATTTTCCATACCAGTATCGGGGTGTATTCCACAGTCTTCTTTATGTTGCATCCTTTTGACTGGCATACTACACAACTGGAGACCTTCAGTATAACACCCATTATTCTATTTTTACAGTTTTGTAAGTCAAAGTACACAAATGTTCACACAAAAATGTTGCCCATGAAGATGTACTGTCTGTCTTCATCATTTAATAGTATTTTGATTACACTTTATACTAAGGTACACAAATTCATCACTAACTACTTGCTTATTAACGGCAATATTGGTGTCATATTATTTAGTATAAAGCAATTTTCTTGAATAGGATATTTTACATCCCTTAAATTCTACTCGTAAACCGTAAAATACGTAAACCTAGAACCGCCTCAGAACCACAAAGGACTTTTAGTCTCAGTCTCTTAGCTGCGCATTTATTTTTTATATAGTACAGCTCTCCATCTGTTTGAAAGTGCACAATTTATATTTACTATTCAAAGCTCTTTGTGCAAATTATAGAAAATTAATCTTGAAATTGAACTTTACTTAAGTAAACCTTAAGCATATAAGCTTTACAGCGTTACAGTATATGGTTCAGATATAACCCTGCTAAAAAACAATAGAAACAATTAAAGAACAAGTGATGGTTTCAAGGTTTTAAAGGGACTTGTAATGGTTTTAATGGAAACTATAATGGTGTCCACTGTTAAGTGATGGATTTTATTACTGGTATATTAAATCCTACTGGAATAATGCTCAAAACAAACTACAAAAAGTATTTTTGTAATGGTTTTAATGGAAAATGTATTGATTCATAATGCCATTGTAATGGAAAGCATTAACATTTCTGTGATATTTATTGGGTTTCTACGTTTTTTAAACAGGGAAGGAATCTCCATTATTTGGGGGAATTTTAATACCTTTCATATAATCAATGTCACATATGTTCAAGTTTCAAGTTCAAATTTATTTATTTATATAGCGCTTTTCACAATGTGCATTGTTCCAAAGCAGGTTTACAGAAGCTAATAAGAAAACACAAAGGTAAAACACAGCACAATGCATGGTGTTTAATGAACAAGCAAGATCCTTCTAATAGATAATATCTAATTAATAAATTCAGTCTCCCGGTGAGCAAGCCAACACTGCCCTGCTGTGGCGAGGAACCCAAACTCCGATGATTGATAAATGGAGAAAAAAAAACTCGGAGAAACCAGGCACAGCATGATAGTACAGGCCATGTTAAGTTGTTATGCATATCCAGTGAATAATTAGAATAATGTTATGCATTTCTAAACCACATTTCACATTAGATCAATATTACACTTATGTTTCATATTTGCAAAATCTGTAGTGACTGTAACCTGTAAATTAAGATTTTGTGATTCAATGAATCACATGTGATTAGCAACTCACCTTGAAGAATGTTATTAGCTGCCCTTCTTTTAATCACAAAACTTTCACCTTTTGTTGCTAATGCGGGATATTTATTTTTAGAAATTAAATCAACAACTTCTTTGAATACCTCTGGGTTCATTTTCAAAGATTTAAAGGGTGTAAAACATCATTACAGGATTTACACAAGTGTAGTACCTGAGACGGATCAGACACGCATAACTACTTAAATTTCTTAAATATTACAACAACACCCCTCACCCCACCAGCACGCTAGTCGCTTGGGGGTCAACCCCCAATCTGCAACTTACACCAAGGGCAGGACAAGATCTCTGGTGACCATAGCAACTCACACCAATTCATCAAGATAGAGTATTTTACGACCCATTGGAATGTATGGAGCTGAACTCTCTTTACTCACTTTGGGGATAGACCTACAATTATAAATGCATTTATATGGAAATGTACACATTCATTTATAACATTTCCATGTATTAATGTTCATGTTGTTATGTCTGTTTTAACATTAATCCAACGTATCCATGAATGTGTGTTTAACTACTGGAATTATTAGATTTGTAGTAACTCATTTAACCAAGATTATATTTAGATCATGTTTGGTGTCTATGAGCTACATGTGTGATGTCCTTCGCGTTGATGTTTGTTGTGTTTTGGTAACTCTTTTCTTATTAGTTTTATCAAACTCTTAGTAGTCTTCTAGTGAACATCCAATCAGCTTTCACATGCAAAACACCATCTGAAAGACAAAAACAGTTAACTTTCCCTCCAAAGTTGCCATCTCCTGATTGGACCAGTCACGTCTGTAGGATGTGACATCCTCACAGTTTAAAAGAGACCACGAGAAGATTCTTTCTCTCTCTTCCTCGCGCTTCCTTTTCTCTTAGTCGTGCTTTTCTTTGCGTTCTGCATCTCCAAAGGATGGACTAGAAGAAGACTTCACCTTTAACCCATAAGTTTGTGCCAGGCTGCGGCCTCGTCTTTCCAGATACAGATCCTCTGCATAAAACTGGTTCTCTCTGATCACTTTCAGCCAAGATCAACTGGAGCCTTAACAAACAAACTGCATCAGGACTCTTTCTTTCTTTGATGGGCAAGACGTGCAAGTATCAAACTTAGTCTTATTAATGGATGCATAGGGCATCATTAATCCTTTTAACAAAGGTCCGTTACAAGAAGAAACTGATGTTTAGTTCAGGCTATTGATCTTCTGAATATCATATACTGCCATAATCCATGCTCTATTCTTCTCTCTGCTTCAACTTCAACCATCTTCTAATGCTTAACTGTATGTGTGTGTATGTTAGATTAGTATGTGTCTAGTCTAGATAATAAAGTCCTGTTTTATTTCACACGTGATGTTGTTTGTAGTTCATGCTCATAATCCGGAGTCCCTAAACATGCCGATTCTTGCTACCTGCTCGTAATGCTAAGTGATTTCCCCAAATCATGAATTTGATCCAGATAATTATAATTGATCATTATTAATTAAATTCATCCCAATTTGGATTGATATCTGTTTCCCTTACAAAGGGTGGTGGAGAAAATATTACTTATAATTGGGATCAAAGCTCATGATAATTCTTACATATTTGATGAAGAATAGTGTTTACATAATTCTGTTCCTCATTGAATTCACTACACAAGTGATTAACAAAAGACAAGAATTAATCTTGTATAGTTTAAAGGTTAATTATGGATGAGCTCCCCCTTGAGGCTGTTCTGGCATCTTTTTTACTGACCTGATTTGATATTAAAATATTATCCTAAATGATTACTTAATTACAAATACATCTTCAATAGATCCCCAACTCCAGTCCTCAGGACCCCCTGACAGAATAGTTTAAATGTCTCTCAAGGAAACGCATGAACAAGTTAATTAGCCCTGATAGCACACATTCATCTGGCTTACGTCTATTTGATGTCTGCATTTACATCTTACAGACATCAACAATACATAGTTTGCTCATCTGCAATACGTCTCCGAGATGTCTGCTATCAGATGTCATATAGACATCTAGAAGACGTCTCTAAGATGTTTATGATATAGAATGGATGTTAAGCTACTCTTTCTAAGATGTTTAGCAGAATGTTTAGCAGATCTCCAGATCTTTAGCAGACGTATTACAGACGTTCAGACGTCTCATAGACGAATTGCAGATGAGCAAACTATGTCTTGCAGATATCTTGCAGATGTAAATGCAGACGTCAAATAGACGTAAGTCAGATGGATTGTGCTATCTGGGAGATAATTAAGTGATGATTGATGATTAATGATGAACACCTGCTGTTAACAAACACAATCACTAAAGAAAACATGCGCAATAAGAATTCACCAGTATAGTGTTTAGTGTTTCCTTTATTTGAGCTTCATACTTGATTTAATATGGGAAGTTTTCTGGGGCACAAAGCTACCAAGAAAAGAAAAAGTCATCTTAATTCTTGTTTTTGGGAAAATTCGCACAACTTTGAGTGCTGGTTTGTAATTTATTAGACGTATGTGTCCCCAGATTATCAACAAACTTCACATAATGAATCAAGGGTGAGAGCCCCACTAAAGGAAACACTAAACACTATTATGGTGACTTCTTATTATTTCTGGTTTATTTCACTGTTTGTTGTTGATATTTCATCATTAATGAGATAATGAAGTGACAGTTGATGCCTTAACTCAACTTGATTTAACTCATTAACTTGTTCATGTGTTATTTAGAGAGATATCCAAAACATTCAGGGTGGGCACGTGGACTGGAGTGGTCTAAAAAACGTCTAAAGAACGTCAAGAAACACATTTTTGCCTTCTTGGAATTGTATAAAAACACACACTTGTGTGTTAAATTACCTGACACAATTTGTGTGTTAAAATGGCTTGCACACATATTGTGTTAAATTTTATACAACATGTTATGTCCCTGAACAGACTCCCTACATGTGTTAAAATTTGACAAAACATGTGTCATTTCTGACACATCATTTTTTGCAGTGCATGTGTTCATCATTAATGAGATAATGAAGTGATGATTGATTACTTAACTCAACTCGATTTAACTCATTAACTTGTTCATGTGTTATTTAGAGAGACACCCAAAACATTCAGGGTGTGAAGGCACGTGGACTGGAGTGGTCTATGGAACACACCTTTTGCTAGCTGGGTTAATGTGTGACACACTCAAATGTCATTTTAACACGCTAAAGTGTGGAAAATGTGCAAATGATATAACCAATAATTAATTATATTATTACAATATTAAACATTAGCAGGCATTTGTAAATAAAAAAGAGTGAAAAGAGCGGGAACATAAAAAGACACAAGGCTTGATGTGTTTGGGCAAAAAAACAGCCATTAGTCCTTTTTTTTTAAGATTTATTTTTATTTTTTTAAAAGCTTTTGATGTGTTACCGTGTAATGTATTTTTTATAAATACCCACTCCCTTTTACTGTGTTAATTTATCCAGGGGCATTTAAAAAAATCTACACATAATGTGTCTGTCAGGGTTCTGTCAATCTTGGTTGACTAAGTCCTGGGGCCCGTTCTTCGTACGTCGCTTATTACATCCGAGATCAAATGACACATCCAAGATGACATCATCGTGCTAATCATGATCCGGCTAATTGGGTTCTTCGAACACACCTGCCGCTTATGATTAGTATCGCTGGATTGAGTTATCTGAGATTATTGCGCGTTCTTGCGCTGGTTTAAAAGGGGATATGTATCGATAGTAGAAACATTGATCAGCAGCGCTGCTATTGGCTGCACACAATGGCAAAAGAGCGCGCTGAGTTTTTCAACGCAGCAGAGCAAGAATTATTACTGAGGGTATGCTTCCGGTAATAATTTGAAAAAATAATTAAAACACCAGGGGAGAGGGCTGGCAAAAAGTAGCAGACAAATTCAATGCGTAAATGTTCCATGTTATGGTTATATCACTTATTATTACAGTATATAGTCTTATTTTAATAATTTCATATTTCAGTTTTTGTAAATAATTTGTTGCTGCATGCGTTAGATTATGTCTATACACCAAATGGCCTGTACAGTCACTTCAACAGATAAATATTGAGTCAATTGCTTTGACTTGTGAAGGTGAAAGCTGCATAACAAGTGTAAAATATTTTGCAATATGTTATTGATCATATTTTCTCCTAGTGTATTGTAATGCCATTGAGTTCTCCTCTTTTGTGTAGTTTTACATAATACACCGACACTTTTACCTGTTCCCAGGAAAGTGGTGTCTGAAATATGTGCAGTAAGTGGACATTTGTAGCTTTACATCAAAAGGACAGAAAGTGCAACACTTTGTAAGACTCATTTTCTTTTACACAGGACAGTGAAGAAATCCTCTCAGATGACTGTCCTTTGGAGGAAGTACTTGTAAGTGCACAAATAACTTCATTTAATTTAAAGGTGTGTACATATTATTTCTGACTGCAATATGAGTTGCGGGGCAGTGATACAGAGGTGGGCAGTCTACTTTTCCTTTTTCTGTTGCATGAGGCTTGTGTTGAGTTTTTTTTTTTAATGGCACAGGGGGATATCTGTACCCAATATAAACGGAATCTTCAACATAAAATTGAGTATTTGGCTCTTAAAAAAACTAAAATTAAGAATGAAAATGAAATTGAACTTGACACCTTAAAGAAGAAAAAAACTGGCACTAGAGATTGAGTTGCTTCAAAAGGAACTTAAGAGTAAGTGCTAAAACACTATTTTTAAAAAAGAGCACTATTGCTGCCCTTGGATAACTATATATATGTTATTGCAGGCAAAAGATGACCATCACTGGCTTTTCTTGAGAAACAATAATTGAAATAAAACTCCATGAACTAAGCATGCTGTCTTGTCTTCCATTATTCATTTAATGAAAGTGCATGTGTAAAAAAAAGAATTCATAAAATGGTGTTCCACAATTCTGTCCCGTGCAGCTCTGCCACTAGGTTGGTCCAAGTGCACTGGCTGGAGGTCATCATCAGGCTGCACCTCCACCACAGGGGTTCTCTCCTTTCTGATGGTGGCAATATTGTGGAGGATGGCACATGCAACAATAATGTCACAGGCCCTGTCAGGTGCAACCCTCAGACCCTTAAGACACTGAAATCTTCCTTTAGTTGGCCAAAGGTCATTTCAATGCGTGCCATTTTCCTGGCTAGAGCTGCATTGTAACTGGTTTGTGGTCCAGGGTTTGGGTCAGGGAATGGCGTCATGAAGTACTGCCTGCAGGCATAGCCCCTGTCATCAAGCAGGATCCCATCATAAGCACTTAGAGAAATGCAGTTTTGTTAGGCTCAGAATAAAATGATGTAATACAGTGAGTTTTAAATAATTCTTTCCCTACTACATTCAAATAATGTGCATAAATGTGACTCTCTGAAAATCATGGAGTCATGCACAGAACCAGGCCATGTGGCTTCACATTTGTGATGTGGAACATGGAGTCGCACAATATCTAAAATATTTGTAATCAGTCAACTGCATACTTTTTGATTACATTACTTTTCTTTATATATTGCTTATCTGGAATATTAATAATTTTAATAGTAATTTACTTGCACATTTACACTGTGAAATCCCTTTCGGTTCACAAAATCCCCTTCATTGGGGCCCCTTGATGGGGACGTGTGTGCAGTCTATGGCACCAATAACGTTAGGGAAGGCTGAGGAACAAATACTGTAAATCCTAGGCTACTTTTAGGCATGATCATGATTTTCATTAACATTTATAATGTATCTGCAATGGCATAAAAAATCTGCTTCACAGCCTGCGGTCTTAAGTGGCTTGGAAATACCAAAAAGCCCCCTAAAAACTGTTTGAGTGACAGATAAACTTTGCGAATGGCACGACACACAGCACTTTTACCCAAGTTTTCTGCATCTCCAATAGTGTAAAGGAAAGTGACACTCGCAAAGAATCGCAAAGCTAAACAAACCGTTTGTGCAGTTGTTAAAGCCCGACTCAGACGAGTCGAGCATTTAACGTGTGGCTCCAACAAGTTGATAATGTAGATACACCCTCCCGAGAAAAACGATATCTCTCCATCAGTAGACTATCGTGCTGCGCTAAAGGATCCTGTCGATCTCACAAAACGCGATTAATTCGAAAAGCTCATCGAATTATTCTGGCACCTTAAGCAACGGATTCCTGACGTGAAAACGGACAAGACATGGCTGCGACAGACTTACCTATCTCCTCCTCTTATAAAGCCGCAATCTAATCCTGTTTACATGAAGTAAGCCTGCTCCCGAGCAGGTTCAAGCTTACGGACCTGTTGCTATGACAGCAAGTCCAGGATGAGCGTCCAAGAACCAAACAATCCAAGATTATGCCAAATCATCAACAATCAAATCCAGCTAACCGAGTTAGCGACGTACGAAGAACGGGCCCCTGGTCTTGAGGCAGAACCAAAACAGAATTCCCTGTTTCATGTGGGGAGAGACGTTTTTGACCTTGTGGCCTTCCATACTCTCCCCGAGTCTCGTCTGTGTTCCCGCCCTTTCCGTCTCTTTAGCTTCCCCATAGTGTTTTATCTGTTTCACCTGGCCCCTAATTAATTACCCTATGTTTGTCTCCCTATTTATACCTCTCATGTTTCTTTGTCCTGTGCTGGTCCGTTACTTGTGCTTGTAGATGCTTGAGCTTACTTGTGCTTATGCTTGTAGCTGTATGCTGTATGTCTTACCTTGCCTGTATATCATACCTTGTCTAATGTTGAGATGTTCCTTGTTCCTGTTCCCTGTCTTAGTAAGTGTTAGTTTAGTGTTTGTTTCCAGTGTTTGTTTTAAAGTCTAGTTAGTCAGTGTTCTTGTCCTTGTTAAAGTTTATTATTTATCCTGTTTTGTTTTCCCTCTCTTGGGTTTTGTTTTGTCAGTTTATAGTGTTCTTTGTTAATAAATTCCCGTGTTACCCTACCATCTAGTCCTGTGTTTGCCTGCAATTGGGTTCTTGCCTCCAGTTCATGACAGCGTCATTACGCAATTAACACAGTGATGCGTGTTGTTTTTTGACACATCTGTTTCTGCTTTGTGTTCACCTCCGGTCCAAATGATTTTAATGATATAAAATAGATGAGATCAGACATCACCATAGTGAATATATTATGTCATCAAAAGTTTAAAAAAAACGTGTTATTCTTTTTAAAATAAGTAACCTTAGACAGAAATAGCCAGAGGAAAAAACGTAAAGAGTTTTTGAAACAACCCATAACTGTCATGATAATACAGAATGTAATCGGGTCTTGTCTTTAAATGAAAGAGGTTGTTGTGCACTATTCAGTTGGCGCTTCTGTTTCCCCAGAAGTCTGTTTCATATCGAAAGCCAACAGTATCAAAATTCGCATGCTTTGGATCACCGTATTAATTTTAAAACGCCAATTTCTTAATGCCGGCAGGCGTTAAATAAGCGCCGCACGCCGATCGACGTTAAGTTAACGTCACACGTCACTCAAAATGCAAACTTATTAGCTAATATACCTAGCCCCTCCTCTTCTGGCTTTGCGCGCTCTATGGCAAGTCGGGGGCTCGGAGCATCCAGTTCAGGTTGCAAGAGCAAAATGATGTTAGAGGTTCGTTCAAGTTTTAAGGTATGCAATCGTAAATAGATAACAGAAATATCTAGAGGACCTAATCATTTTAGAAAACGCCTATCAGCAATAAGAGATCGCATTAATTCTCACCTTGATAGTTTGCTGGAAGCATCACCAGAGCATGGAGAGCAAAGTCTTGTAGACAGGTAATGATTATGTCGGAGCCGATGGTCGAGCGGTTCGTGCTCCGACATATATGGCGCTGATGCGTCCCGGGCGACACGAGTTTGAATCCCGGCTCGTGGACCTTTCCCCACCCCCTCTCTCTCATCCACTTCGCTTCCTGTCCTCTCCATAAAATCACTGTCTATCCGATTAACGCAAAGAAAAATATCATTAAAAAAAAAAACACAGGTAATGGTTAATTAAACGTCAGAAATTGAATGTTCAGTTTTCTTTAAATACCAAAATGACCCCCTATTAAGTATTAATTAATGTGTCTACGACATTACACAGTAATATTAATGATAATATATTACATTTTAATAACTATTACACTTTTTAACTATGTTCTATCAATAATGTGCTATAGTATAGTACAGTTTAATATATATATTAAGTTGAATATAATTAGTAGAATATAGCCGATTATATTAACTCTACTGTAGTATAATTAATATAACATCATAGTATGCTATAGTTTTGTATAATGTGTTTTAACATATTTCATGTAGGTGTATATGTACATTTTTTATCATATCTAAGATATGTTAATAAATAGTCCACATTAAGTTCTACAATCCTATCTGTCATTTTGTATGTATAGCTTCCCTATAGCTCAGTGGTTATAACACGACACTAACAACGCCAAGGTCATGGGTTTGATCCCAAGGATTTCACATACACATAAATAAATGTATAGTATAGTGCAATGTATGTCGCTTTGGATAAAAGCGTCTGACAAATGCAGAAATGTTCATGTAATGTGCAAATGTTCTCTGAAAGGTTTGAAATGTTCCGTGATGAACATTCACATGGTCCTGCTCGTCCCAGGAGGGCACGTAGGAGAAATATGACAGTCACATTTAGAGTCACTCTTTTCAGGCCATGTGTTGAGCGCTTCACATCTTCGAGAGGTAAGACCACTGCTGTGCTGTTTATTTAAACAGTGACTGTATGTTATCAGAATCGTCTCACACTTTTGCCCAGTAGATACCATTGCCAGTCAGAGGGAAGTAGTGCAAAGAGAGCAGAGTGAAAGTCCGTTTGCCGAAACTCTCCGAAGCACGTTTCCACAACTTCAAGGGGGAGAGTATGAGTTGTGCAGGGTTGTTGCACAAAGACTGGTTTCTCCACTATGTCTTGATGTGAAAACTCTCCCACCAGTGGCCTCCTCTCTTGAAGCACAAGTGGCCTTCTCCCCTGCAGCACCAGTGGCCTCCTCTCCTGAAGCACAAGTGGACTTCCATTCACCTGATCTGCTTGAAGATACTTATATCTGGGAAGAAGAGGAGGAGGAGTGAGTTATACTATATTATAGTTTAGTTTGACATGTTTTACTACTGTTACAATTAAATAACAACCAACATTAAGTTTCATTTGATCTTGTTTTTAGTGAGGATCTGAAGTCATTATTAACTCAAATGTTAAGCACAGTGGATTTTACATTTGCACCCGCTTCCAACCAAATTAATACTACAAGAGGCAACATCTTGGAAAGTGCCATAAGAGCATTTAGACGTCAGAGATTTAACCCAGGGGCAAAATTAGATGTTGTGTTTAGAGATGATGATGGAGCTGGTGAGGGAGCTGCTGACGAAGGTGGTCCTTCACGTGAATTTTTAACTTTGTTGATGAGGGAGATCCACTCATGTGAAATTTTTTTCACACTTTCTAAGCACTGTATAGACAAAGTAATACTTTTATTGGTGTTTGTGTGTGTGTGTGTGTGTGTGTGTGCGTGCGTGCGTGCGTGCGTGCGTGCGTGTGTGTCAGCACTGTACAATGGTATATACAATCAAATTGGACAGATGATAGCTGTGTGCCTTGTGCACGGCGGTGTGGAACCACATTTCTTTTCGGAAAGGCAGTTATGTCAGATATGTAACCTTCAGACCCCTGTACCAGACATTCAAGAGATTGTAGACTACGATTTTAGAGCAAAGATGATCAAGGTTAGTTAATGCATTGTACATACATAAAATGTAAATTATTTATAAAATGTTTCTATGTATGTTTACTAAATATTACATCTGTTTTTAGTTTCCATTTGTAATCAAATGCTTATTTTATCTTGAATACTTATTCAAGACTTAATATTTAGATAAAGTCGGCACAGAATGTGCAGGACGCAAGGGATGCAATGAGGTATGGGAATCGAGAACCGGTTTCTTCTTTAGAACTGGTTCCCAGTGAATCGATTCCTTGGAATCGTTAGCGTACCTGCTTATCGATTCCGCTTATCGGTTCCGCTCGTTGCAAATGTGTCATCATCATAAT
>CM017897.1:31491408-31544496 GCA_008369825.1 Triplophysa tibetana
CCTGAGAGAACAAAAGAAGAGACACAGACAGATAGAAAAAAGCATGAAAGCGAGGAGAGAGAGGGGTAAGCGAGGTAGAGGAAACCTAGCGTTGTAGATTTAATGATCACACTTGTCATGAGGTGATAAATGTTGCAGGGTGACATAATAGATGTCTCAGAAGAGAAAGACCCTTCGGTCCATCATGCAATTTTAATATGGATTTGTGTGATAGGAAGGGATTGAGAATTTACATTCCAAGCTTCCTTTGGCCATTCATTGATGGCTGGCTGTTGCACCAGAGTTCGTGACAAGAGCTGATGTGATGTATTGATTGGATATTAGTACAGATGCTATCGAAACCTAGGATCTGTGTCTAGTTCATTGTTCAGGCTTGCCTTTGTTGCTGTTATGAGAAAGATTGAGATTTTTTTGTCAAGTACATCCACTTGTAAAATAAAATGTATAGAACTGGAAGCTTAAAACCTATTCTGTGATTGATTCGAACCTGCATTTGACCTTTTTTGCTCTAATACAGATGTTCAAAATTCCTCTGTGATGCTTTCGTACTGTCTGTATCAGGTTCAATCATTAATGCTCTTCTACAGGACTGTCACTCAATCTGCACCGGCATACTTTCACGCCCTCCTACCAACCCATCAAGATTCCTTGGTTCAGCAAACTAGCTGCGTCTTTTATTGCCTTCTCATGAGGGCAGTAAATCGCTTTCCCGTCCATTTTTCCTTCACAATTCCTTCCTAATGGAAGATTCTTCCTAACTCGGTCCGGTCAACCAAATCTCTCACAACATTCCAAAAACTACTTAAAACCCATCTCTTCTGTGAATTCTTGAAAAGAATAACACTCACTCAATTCTCTCTCTTCAACACTTTCTGTCAACAGGTAGTGGTCTACCTTTTGTTGAAACTAGTAACTTTGTATTAGCACCTATTGCTCCTGTAAGACATGTCGCTTATTGCTCCCTGAACTCTCTGCAAGTCGCTTTGGATAAAATCTAAAATAAAGTGCAGGTTTCACAATTACCCAACATCCCACACCGTCTCGGTCCCTGTTTCCTAACAGATCGTGACTCTAGGGAAAACGGAAATCCCTGAAGCAGAATAAAGTCGGATGTGAATGTAGTTAAAGGGACGCCAACAGCAAAAGTGAATCTGAAGCTTAACCTCAGGAGCTTCTTGGACTGGGAGATGGTACATTGAAAGCATGATATTACAAAACTACACTGGCAGCTTAATAGGGTGACCATATTTCAGCTTTCAAAAAAGAGGACAGTCAGTGGGGGCAGGAGGCAGACGGACACCCACAGCGGGTGGAAAGATCGGGATGGGTGTAAATACTTCTCAAATGCGTTAACAGCCATGAAACTGTTACTGAACTTTAATACATAAAGTAATATGTCCTTTCCATTCAACTTTTGGCCTTCAGCAATAGAATAATAACAAACAAATAAAAAAGTTTAGCATTTAAATGACAACTTTTTTAAAAAAAACTTTTCAAGGCCATAGGTTAAATTAAAATCACTTGCCATTAAAAAAAAAAGGGCATCGTCAACGCTATTCAGATTTTTTTTGCCACCCACTGAAAAGCAAGCTGCTTCTTTGGCTATTGGTTGTTGCTGTGGTGCTTGTCACTACCCGATCCGTCCCGGTAACAAGATTTGTTCCGCGCATGCGCGGAAGTGCGTCTACTTCCGGCCAAATTAATTTACGGCAGTTTAAAAAAAAGTGGTTTAACACAACCGGAACCATACAACCATACCAGAAATTATTTTATGTATAAACTCTTTATTGAAAATTGCATTTTACATCAGAAGACATTAAACAAATAACAATTTGTAATGGTTCGGAGAAATGTACTGAACGAGGGATAGGCTACACTGCCCCTTTAAGAGCGGAAAAAGTATTTTTTAAATTAATTTTGTTACTTTTTTATTTTATTTATTAATACCAACGAAACAACAATATAAAAAAAGGATATGCGTCAGAAGTGAGAAATATTTTGTATTTAAAAAATGTATTTGTTTAATGCCGTTTTCTATAAAGAGTTTATAAAAAGCTATTTAAGGCATGGAACAAGTTGTGTCAAACTACTTTTTATTTAACTACCATAAATGGTTTCGGCTGGAAGTAGACGCACTTTCGCGCATGCGCGGAACAAATCGTGTTTAAGGACGGATCGGGTAACGACAGTGCTGAGGGAATGAAATGCATTTTGTTTACGTACGTGAGTACGTGCTTACGTACGTACATTACCGACCAATGGTGGCTAGCAAGAAATGGTTGCTTTGCAAAAATTATAAAACGCATGCAATGAATGACGACTTTAGAACGCAAAACCCGAATCCCGGATATTTTAGGAAATTTAGAAATCCCGTCCGGACGCAGTTTTTTTGTCGCAAAAAGAGGACATTTCCGGGAAAAAGAGGACGTCTCTCTGAAGTCATCTTCAGAGATGACTTCAAGACTTCTTCTGAGAAGTCACTTTTTGCCTCTTTAAACTTTTAGCAGACTCAGTGTTTTCTAATTACCAAATTAGAGGAAGCAGTGAGGATTTTTTAAGATGCAATCTTTAAAGGGGTATTTCATTTACTCACACTCATGGTTTAATCTACAGCAACCCACAATTCACACATCATGATCTCTACATCGCACCAGCTGCTGAGACTGCGAATATTTCAAACCTGAATGACTTTTCTTTCTTCTGCAGTACACAAAAGAAGATGTTATAATGAATGTTGTCAACCAAACAATGACGGAATCCTTTGACTTCCATTGGTTTTGTGTACAAACAAAAATAAATAAATGGCTAAATTCTTCAAAATATCTTCTTTTGTTTTCTGCAGAAGAAAGTCATAGTGATAATGATCCGAACCAAATGATAACAGAATGATATCTTATTTTTTTTATTTTTCAATGAACTATAACTTTAAATGGTTGTTTCTAGATACATATCATGAATTATGTTTTATGGTAGTGACCGATCGCTTAATGTTTTAAGAATCAGTTTTGATTTTTAAGAAAATTGCAGCTTAATTATCTGGATATAAAAACGTCACAGTTCTGTTAAAGCACATGCTATTAATATTCAGTTTGAGCTCATGGCATCATTTTTTCATTTTTAATCGGTGTGTGAAATGAATTCAATTTAATAAAATAAAATAAACTCAAAACAGTTGGAATTAAACTAACAAGTTGTTTTTGGACAATGATCTTAATATTTACAGGTGTCCTTTTCCCCCACTGAACTCATAACACATAAACATTTTGCTTGCAATGCGGCAAAAGTAAATCGGCTATGTTTATTAATTAGCGCTCCCTTATGTATACATTGTGGACCAGTAAAAGAGATAATTACTTTGTCAGTCACTGCTGGTAGGGCTTAATGCGCCTCTCTAATGACAACATTGCCGTTCACTTTCACAATGAGCCTGTGTGGGCCAGGAAGACAAATGACAATCACACAGAGTCTCATTAGAGGTGTATTTCCCATACCACAAAAACAATCAGTTACAGGAGCTGCATTATTTTCTGGGCGAGACCATCATATGTCTTTCTGCTCATGGCTTAATCTACAGCGACCCACATTTCACACATCATCATCTATACATCGCACCAGGTGCTGAGACTTCGAACCTGGAAGCAGTCTGCATGAAGAAATGTGTTGATCGGGTTCAGGTTAGGTTGAAAGGGTAAACAAGGTTGAGGAGAGGGGAGTGAATCCTGCAGGTTGTGTTTTATTGAGCTGGTGTTGTAGGTTGCCTGGTGTAGCATAACACTATTGATGCCATGTGGCTGATTTCAAGAAAAAACATCTTGATAGCCTACTATATGTAAATTAAATGTACTGTAAACAAGTCTCTCTAAAATGTGAAGCAATGATGGATAGATTGGTAGAAGTGCTATGATATCCCTCTATTGCTGCAGGTAAAGGTCATTTCATAATATGAGAAAAATGTTGTAGTGGAGTAGGCGGGGCGAGACCGTGGTTCTAGACCGGTGAGTAATTGTTAATGGGCGCCTGCTGTGCGCGAACCGGTCTTGAATCACGTAGGACAGGGTTTTCATCTGGTTCTGTGCAAGGGACCACAATTCTGACTACCAAGTAATCGGCGGCCCACTATTGTGTGTTTGTATTTACCAGGGTTGCCAGGTCCAAGAAATATTTCCAGCCCATAACCCCTAAAAACCCGCCCAAAAGGAATGAAAACTAGCCCAATTTTTTGTGTCGAATCAAAGTTAACAACTCCCTAAAGACGTTTCTATTGCCATATTTCTTTTATCTGAATGGTTTCCTAGTTATTGTATATATCGTCTTGTTCTGTTGAACACAAAATAAGTTTTGGGATATTTAGGAAAGCAAACAATTCTGGGTCATGTTTGACTAACATTAATTTTTTTCTGCTATGGTAGTCAATGATGCCAAATAATTTTCAGCAGCTAACATTTACCAAATATCTTTGTGTTCAACCGGACAAATAATTGTATACAGGTTTGGAACAACTAGAGTAATTCATAACAGAATTTAAATTTTTGGATGGAGTGTCCCTTTAAAAATATCCCACATCTGCCACACACGCAAATGGACGAGAAACATTTTTTCTCTTCGTAAGACATTCAGAAATTTGCTTAAGAAATAAGGATGGTAACATTTATTGCATAATGTATAATGTGTACAAACACGTCAGTGTTTAAGTTGTTCACTCATGAGTGATTTCTTTCATTGTGCACCGTGACATTCACCTGACGAAACATTGGTAAAAACATCATTCGGATTCACTTTGTCTGATACCACCGCTAATTTCTCCTCTTTGGTTGAGCTGAGCTCCCGCGTCCTCCCTGTACTGTAGCCTGTCTGTCAGACTCGTTCTCCACGCTTTTGAGAACGGGCTGGTCCTGGAGTTGCCAGGTATTCTTTCGGAGTTTGAATACAAAATAAGAAACGCATCAATTATCATTTATCCTTAGAATATAAATAAACATTTTGGCGGCCGCAGTACATTATGAAAGTAGCCCAAAAACTTGCATCCCGCGGGTCCATAATTTTCCCGCAACTGCATTCTCAAAATAGCCCAATTGTGCGGGAAAACTGCGACCCTGGGAACACTGGTATGTACGTATATGACGTTGGGGACGCAAAACACAACGTTAGCAAAGCATAAGATAGACCAGGGGCCTGTACCATGAAGCCAGTTTAGCTGGCTAGCCAGGTAAGTTTAGGATTACTTTGTGCCAACCCTGGGTTTTAGGTACCATGAAAGTAACTCAGCTTTAATCGGTGTTCATCGCCATGGTAACTTAAACTGCACGGCTAATCTGCTCCGGAGCAGGCTATGATCTAGATTAGAGATCTCACATCGAGAATAAACCAATCAGCGGCGAGCAAATTTACATATAAGTGAGGCAACTAACTCACAATGCGTGTTACAATGGTTAGTTATTTTTAATAATGTTTAATAAAATAAAAATACTAACATAAAATGATGTAAATATATATTACAAATACAAAATCAAAAAATGGCGACTATGTAGGTAAAATCTGATTTTAGAGATGACATTTGCTGGCTTTCCCTTAAACATGAAATTAAATGTATTTATACTGTTATTGTACCACATACAATATGTATTTCTTTGCATTGCATTTTTTACATTCCTGTCTGTGGGGCAGAACATTTAGGAACACTTCCAGTTTCACTGTGTTGGGTGAAACATTTATCTTCTTTGTCCACTGAAGAAACCTTCTATTATACAGCTACAGTAAGATACAGACAAAACCATAAATTGACCGGTGACATCACATATTTTTAACACTGCTATTTTAATCTTTTTGTTATCAAGTTACACTTACAAGGAACCTAAATAATGTATCATAAAGTAGGCCTACATTTTTAAATGTTTAAGAAGTTTTTAATACTTGTAATGCCTACAACATTCCCTATGCGTCTGTGTTTTTGTCAGTGCTTTAAGGAAGGTAAAGTATAACAGGGCTGTTTAATAGCCTGTTGGTGGGAGACGGGGGTCCCTATGTATGCCAGAGGTTTTTGCTATCCTGACCGCAGAACCACTTCAACATGGCCCTCAATCAAACCAGAGTCAGGATTGAGATGACCATCGGATTTTTAAATGAACACTTCAACTGACTACTAAGTTCACATACTGGTATTTTTTATTTAACTTTCTTTATTAAGAGTAAGCTTCTCTAGTGTATTTTGTTCACAAAATACATGTGTTACTTCTGTAACCTTTGGAGGTAGACACTTCAGTTTCTGGGGAAGGAATTGTGAAATGTCCTACAATAAAAGAGACACCAGTAACATAAAATATAAATCCTCACATTCACACTTGTGCCATAATGAATAGTACAGTACATTTATCTCTTTAACTTTATCAGCACACAGATCGTTTCACTTCATCATGTGCTTCATCCTCATTAATAAAGGTAAACTAAATGATAACTAATGTTAGCAGGATATGTTCATCCACTGTGGGGGCACATACACACATAAAACACATCATATTACATTACTGTAATATTTACATTTACAGTATACTACAGTAAATGTGTGTACTATATAGTCGTTCAACTTGTGGATTAACTCAATCAGCAGTGTTTCTGAAACCGTTCTCTCTTGCGTAAACAGCAGAAACAGTATTACTGGGTGGCTGAAATACATTTTTGTGTTACTAACATTTGCGCATAATTATTTCCTAAGAAACCTACGGAACTCCCTCTATCCATGTTGAATGCGATTTGTTTAGCGATCCCAACGTCACTCGTTCATGTGCACGCGCGCACAAACTTATCTTAGCTTCAGGATCAAAGCTTGAGTTGACAAAGAAACTCCTGGAGCTGCTTCATGGTACCAACAAAGCTTGATCACGTTGGTTTCTTTTGACAACCCAAAACTAATCCTGTAACCCAGAGTTTGTTCAACTACCATCATGGTACAGGCCCCTGATAGGTGCAAAGCAAGCCTATCCTCTGTAAGTTTGAATCTCAACTCAAACTCAAATTATTTTAAATATTTTCATTAAATTTAGTATTCACTCCAATGGGCAAATATTCTGGAAATGTTTGGAAAAATAAATTATAGAAAAAAGTGATTTTAATAGTGAAATTAGGTAGGCTGGAATGCATTTCACGGACCACATGCAATGCCGCCGCGGACCACCAGGGGGCCGGGGACCACAGGTTGAAAACCCCTGACGTAGGAGATTGGGAGCATATAAGAGAACGAGCGACCGGACCGTCGAAGAGAGAGGACCGGCCCGGACATGTTTTACGTTTGTATTTGTATTTATGTTATTTTTCGCCGGCGGTCGTCCGCGAGGGGCTGCCGGCATTTTACTTCCTTTACTTTTTGGTTTGTTTACTTTATTAAAACTTATTTAAATGTCTGCCGGTTCCCGTCTCCTTCCTTCCCTACTTTCAATCTCTACAAATGTAAAAAAAGATTATTAACCATTTTGCAATTTTGGTCCAGATAAACTTAAATTTTCACCTAAAAGTGAAAATTCCCTCATCATTTAGCTTATTTTTTTGTCATTCCAAACCTGTATGAATATCTTCTTTTGTGTTCTACAGAAGAATGAATGCCATACAGGTTTGAGATGACAGGAGGGTCCATAAATGAAGACAGCATTTTTAATTTTTGGATGAACTGTTCCTTTAAAGGTCCAGTCAGTAAAATCTAGAGGCCAGGTTGGGAATGGGAGCAAACCGCTCACTCCACCCCTCCTCCCTTTTGAAACACTACGACGGCTGACAATACATGGCGAATCACATGCAAGGGGACATGTGGTGGATGTAGATATAAATAGCTTATTCTAAGGGAATAAAAACATAACGCTTTATTGTGTAAGCTCTTTATACACCTCTGAAGATATAGATATGTATATTATATTGCATTTCTATAAACCATCCCAAAAAATACACACTGAACCTTTAAAGAAGTCTTAAAATGTTTATTTAACATTTAAATTGATTTAAATGTTTTGTTGGTCGTATTTTGTTGAAAAGGTTGCGTTGTGTTAAAAATCTGAAATAGAAATCTGAAATAGTAAGTTTTATGAGTTATGTCTTGCAAAATTATCTATACCCATATCTTTATTTTCTTCGTTATTTTGTCCTGATATTTCTCTTTGAGATTAAACAGAGTAGATGAAGACTTGTGCTCAAGTAATGACTCCAGTAATCTTACATTATGTTTTCTTTAGAGGTTTACCAGAGAGCCAAGGTACTGCATCTGCATTCAAAACTTAGTTTTCTTCGAGAACCAAATTATGTTAATTGTGCTCTTCATATTTTTTTTCATCTTTGAACTACGGTATCTTAAAGTAAATTTTGTCTGTTTTTATTCTCCCTAAACAATTTAGAAGAAACATCTGTAACCGTTGCTATTCAAAAGAAACATAAGTTAGAATTAAATCTCCTAGCTGTACAAGAACAACTTCTTTAGTATAAACTTTTGCACTTGCAGGCAAACAGATACTTGAATTTAATTAGATTTTATTGTTGGGAGTAAATCAGAGTACAGGATTATAATGCACAACATTTTTTTGCCAAGCATTGAGAAACTAGTCTTGATATCCAACCCTGCATGATAGAGCACAGTACAGCTTACACTGAGGCCCTGAGGAGAGAGAGCTTATAAAACTGATGGATAGCATGGAGGACATGCACATGAAGAGAATTGTGGGAGTACCACATATGCACTATCCTTGCCTCATGAATATTATTCTAGCTTTGGCATGAAGATAAGGAAAATCAGACATTCTAAAACACGCATGAAAGCATGCATGCACAAACAGACATATGACCTGAATTATTTTCGTTTTAATTTTACTTGAGCATCAATTTAATGTGCATGTCAAATGAACAAAAGTTTCTCTGCATTTATTATTAATAGCTCACTCCAAAAGGAATCAAATTCTTTTATCATTTATTCCCCCTCATGTTGTGCCAAACCCATATGAGTTTTAATAAAGAATGCTGACTCTGATTCTGTGTAGCACAACAGGATAGTGAGGAAATCATGCTAGAATGATCATTTTTGAGCGCACTGTCCCTTTTAGCTCAAGCTCAGGAAAAAGCTTTACACAGCACCGCCGCTTCCAATGATTACTGCTGAGAGCAAGGTCTTTTTTTAATGTTGTTGATGATGTGTTGACAGAATTCTATCAGAGCCCATTAGGAAACGCCAGACGCCCCGGAGCTTGGAGAAGTGCAAGGTTTAGGGTCACTCGCCGTGTCATTGAAATCAATCATAGCGGAAAGCTCGGTGCATCACCGACAGACATTTTCATAAACCTCCATCCCCTGGGCACCGGCACACCAATGAAAAGCAATGTTCTGCCCACGCTATGGGCATCATTACCCTTTTAAAGCTCCTATCCTCCAGAAGGCTGAAACTGACATAGAGCCTCTGGTGGCTTTGAAGGACAGGTCTGAGAAGATTACAGTTGTAAAGCACACCCTCGACTAGATGAGAGAGGGGGAGCTTAACGTGTAGATGCGAAACCTAACGGCTGCTATTTAAAGGATAGCCGATATTTGAAGGAGGAAATCTGACAGACCTTTCTTCAGGGCTGGAGTTTGCCGAGTGAGATTCACAACACGAGCACGGCCCAGATCTGTGCCAAACCTCGTATTCCTCCACCCTGCGCCGTCGTTACAGGTGACCTTGCGAGGGCTCGAGAGGCCCTGGTCATCAGGTGAGGAGATAAGCCCTGGACTCGTTTGATTTACTGTGCTGTCTTCTGAAGGTTCGGCCCCCCTGCCTGCTGTCTCTCCTAATGGATAATTCCATTACACCAAAAGTTACTTAATCCCTCCATCATGGCAGGAACGTTGATTCATGGTTGTACGACCCTGCTCCTTCTGTTCACGATGGCCTTCACGCTCCTGACCTCTCCTTGGCTTCCGTGTCCTGTGAGGGGCCTGGTTTTGGTCTTGCCTCCGTCTGGGCCAAACCTGACGGCTTAATTTCTGTAAATGTGCAATTAAAGGTGCTTGCAGCTACTTTTATATCTGCACTTCGGACTCAACAATACATTTAAACTAAGAATAATATAAAACTGTTTTGTTACATGATTTGGTTCGATTCTTTCCTCTACTGTTAAAGCTTGTTTAATTAGGATATAGAGTGCATCTTCAATTTATTATGAAGGCAACAGAACTCATAAAATTAGCATTGCGAACAAGATGACTTGTAGAGAGAAAAACTGAAATATCAGGCATAACTCACCTGATATAATTTCACCCATGAGCCATTTTAAACATGCTCCCAATCTTCAATTCCATTTACTGACACAAAATCATGTCTGCAAATGTAATCGCGTCAAAGTGCAAGTTTTGATGTAGCGTGAACTGAAAAGGTTACATGTTAAATTACAGAGTGGATGATGGATGTCATAGCCGCTCACTGTGAGCTTTAGGACCGTTGGCTTGATAGACTCGCCAAGCTTCATTACACATTCATTTTTCATTAAAGTGCTGTTTTAATTCATTCCTCTAAAATTACCCTCTTATTGAGGTCAGTGTGTAATGGTTCCATTAACGGGAAACTTGCAGTATAATTTTAAATCATACGCAGTCTTTCATTAGTAAGAGACACATTAGGTCTTGATGTTACTGCAGGTTATTGTGAAAACGGCAGATGATATTGGGCCACTTTATTTTGACATTATCGGCTCGTCACTGCCTGATATTCGCAGGCTTTTAGCCGCAATGGTCACTCACTGTATTTCTGACAAAATACTAATGTAAAGCTGATAGCTGAGAAGAATGAATGAAACATTATCTCAAATTGTGCCATTGTGTTTAATCTAAAAACATCTCTACTAAAACCAACAGAGTCATGTGTGGCCTGGAAAATGTCAAAGATCTCATGAAGGTGGTCAGGGGGAGGTCTACAACTACTGACCAGCTTGGACTAGATAATGCCAGCTAGAAACCATCTACGGTGTTGCAAAAAGCAGCTCCCTGTTAAAGGGCCAGAATTACTAACAGCATGGGGCAGTGCAAAAAAAACTGTAAAAAACTACTGTTGGTATTAACTAAAGGCACTCTGTGAAAATTTGTGCTGCAAAAGTGTGGACAGCGTTTTTTGCTACTGACCTTATTGCATACAGTATGCATTTGTACGAGTTTACTCTTCATACACAAACTTTATATGAGGAAGGTATTAAAACGAATCGCGAAACACCATTTACTAAGATTTGTACTAGTCGTTGTATTGGTATCTGCGGCTTTATTTAACGCCCCAAAAAAGCATGTCTTAAAGCGGGCGTGACACACGGGGTTTCTGCCAAACTCATAATTATCTTGAGTACCTATAGAATTGCATACTGCGTATCTTCGAAGAGTATTTAGTTTGATCACATTTATAAAAGAATGATACAGCTTTGCGATTGTTTCCGAAAACATGTGCGTGCGCGGAGGGGATGGGGTAGGCTGAACCATAGCACGTTTGCGCCCATTGTCAACAAAACACGGACAGAAATCATATCTCACCGCATGTCCGGTGCCTTTATAGCCGGGACTGCTCCCAATATCCGTTTCAAACGATCTCCAAATCCAGTATGATATCCACCGTTTATATAACATTAATCACCCAAAAGCTTTGAACAAACAAACACCTGAACTTCGCGAACGTATACTCTCTCTCTCTCTCTCTCTCTCTCTCTCTCTCTCTTACTCTCTCTCCTGCTTACAAGTGAAAGTGACGTCTGCGCATGCTCCTTCCTCAGAATGCAGATCGTTGCAGGACTGCATTAAACACTGCGCTAATTTGTCCTGCCCTAAGTCGATTATGTTGATCATTATGGGAATGAAATATTGCACCTGTGCAATTATGTGCGCCTTGTTCATAATTCACCCACAGAAATCTTCACTCTCATCATTGTTTTTTTTTAATTACGTTCTCATGCTATTTAGCCCTGTTTAGTAAATATGGCCATAATTGTCTTACTGCATATTCTTACTAAGTAACTGTTGTGTTGGAGCTTAATATTCTTATATTGCTGGTGTGCACTATTATATCGAGGCTTAATTCTGTTTCCTTAACGGTATGTACTGTTATATTGAATCTTATCTTGTTTTTTGGGAATACTGTCGTGTCACTGTACATTATACAAATCCCACCACATAAACCAGCGGCTGAAGAACTGACCTTTATATATAGAATCCATGAGAGGCCTATAAGATTTCTTTATTGAAAGCACTCTCGAGAGAACATTGTGTTTACCTTACAGTCCAAACTGATTCCGCGCCTCATTATTTATTTAGACTCAATTTCCCGGGCATCTGATCAATCATAGGTCCATTTCCCTCTGGACATGTGAAAATGTTTATGATTTGTTAAGGTTGCAGTAATTCTTAAGGTAATTATCTGCACTGGATGTTTTTTGAAAAATATCAAATTGAGGGATGCAGGCTAACTCAAACAAACTAATAAACCTTCAAATATAGCTGCTACAGAAGTAAATGTAATAAAGGCGGTAGTGAATTATCTCACAGGAGCTGGCTAACCACTGGGGAAATTCATTTAGCTCTCCCGCAGTGAGCGATTCCTGGTGTCTTAGCTGAGAAGATGTTGTTTATGCCACACTAACGAAATTGAGAAACTATTTATCCACTTCAATTTAGCAGCCAATATAACAAATATGTTCTGCGAACAACTTAAATTTTTCCTGTTAGCCGTGGTTTTGAGTTTCTTTGAACTGACCATGCAAACCAATACTCTGTATTGACTTGAGGGCTGGTTGGATTGTGTTTCCCCTGACAGTTATTGTTGATGATGCTGGAGGCGGAATATAAACGGAAAAAAATTGACTTCGTGGTTAGTCGAGGTATAAATGTATCTGTTCACTCTTATAGACAATTTGCAATTTATTACTTTGTTAAACGTGGCCTTTGTTCAGTCAGGCAGCAAAATCATTTTTTAAATCTATCTCAAGTTTAGTTACAGTATATACAGTATAGTATAGAAAACACATAAGGTTCAGTGTTTACAAAATTGATCTAAATAAATTTCATATTTTATTTTAAATCCATTTAAAATACGATCAGACGTCAAGTATGTTTTTTCACGTTTGGGACACTTTATGTGGTGCATTATGGGATATAATGAGTGCCCTTGAAAATGTCCACCCCTAAAATAGGCTGTCCCCTCAAATAGTGCACTATAGGGCTATAGGGAGCTATTTAGGTGTCCAGTGTTCTAGGGAAATGTGTCTCAATGTAGTCATAATCACTTACTCTTGTAGTTGTTATTGATTTTAACATGGTTGTGTAAAATGTCTCTGCCTATGTATTGTATGCACAGTAAACAATGCGGTTGTTCACAAGATTTTAGAACAGAGACGTATTGTGCCATACATACACTAGTGCAAATGTGTCAAATACTGTCACACATTTTATGTTTACATATATATTTTTTATATTTAGTGATAATGAGTGTCAGCTGTGCGTTGCTCCGGTCCCGCATCTCTCATGGAGGAGATTGAAAGCAAAAAAGGAGGACCGACAGGAGTGTAAAACGAGAGAGAACCAGGTCTGGACACTGTTGTGTTAAGTTTTATTTATGTTTGGGTGGCCGGCAGGCGACCGTGAGTTTGCATGTTGGCCCCTTTAATTTCGTTTTGTGCTGTTCGCTTATATTGTAAGAGTTGTTAAATGTTCGCCGGTTCCCGCCTCCTTCCTTCCCTTCTTTGAACGTTATTACAAGTGCCTATTGGTGGTTGATGTCTGTTTAAGTGCTTTTTATCTCTGGTCAATTTTTCAGTTTATTGCTAAAAAAGACCTATCCATCTACACATACGTCTCCTGAGCACCTGTAGGGAGTAACATGATCCAAACAGCTTCCAGATCAATACTGTGTGTTAATGCTTTGCATACATTGCATTTGAAGCCCACAGTATGGATTTAATGTCCACATTGGTAAAACACACTGAGGCCTGTAAGAGCACCTTCAAAGTTGCCAGAGAACACTGCTATTACGTTGATTTCATTCGGGATGGTGCATTGCAAGGGTTGCATCTTTTTGACTTTCTTAATTGTGTCCAATTCGAATTTAAGGTGGGACCTTGGACGGGTATTGGTGCACTAAAGCATGATTGAGTTGCGAAATATTTTGACTTCAGGGTAGATGAAAAATGAGGAGGAAATGTGCTCGTTTCGTTCTCATCAAGTCAGTGGAACAGGTGGGATGGAAAGATGGAATTGCGATGGAAGGCAGAGGAAGATGAAGAAAGAACTGTAAATCTAATGTGCTGTCTATGTGTGTGAGAGAGAGAGAGAGCGATGGAAATGGTGAGAGGAGAGAAACAGAGAGATTGCGGTGCACTTTTAATGTCTGTGAGAATGTGTTCCTGGCAGGGAAGATGAATCGAGCAGCAGGTCTGAGTTATCTCCTACTCAAAAGCAGAAGCTCCCCTGCTGATCAGCAAGCTTCAGGTCTCAACATGTACTTACACTCTAAAAATATACAACCAGATATCACCTCCACCACCGCACCTCTGCTTATCTTCTGCCATTTTTTCTCTCTGATTTTCTCCTGTGTTTTTTACTCTTCTGGAGGTGATCTGAGGGCATTTGCATAAGTTGCTCGTTGACGGCTGTTATCGCCTTGGCATTTATGACGCAGTGTTCTCGCAATAATAGATCTGCCGGTTGGACTTTATTTCACAGAACATATATCTATAGTGTACTTACAGTGTACTCACCCAAGAAAGTACTGGGTAGTATAAGATAATTACATGGTATTAGTCTAGGTTTAGGGGTAGGTTCAGGGTTAGTACCTAGATGTTACCCATTTAAATTTACTGTAATAAGTAGACAGTATGTACATGGGAAACAGGACTGTAGAACTGATCTGCATTTGTGAATTGGTTTGTCCAAATACATGGCAGAATTTACATTTGTTAGACGCCAGTAAGATGGTGTAACTAAATTATGGATTCATTTCTACACGTCTATCATTATACAGTAGCATAGTTAATGGATGTCTGCATGGTTGCATTGTGTCAGACAAGTTTTAAAAAGCCAAAACTTTACTTTTCCTGGTTTGACTATCATATCCTGTCTGACTATCATTCTTCTGCAGAACACATAAGAAGATATTTCGAAGAACGTTTGTAAACAATGTAGCGATTTTAGCTGCATGTTGAATTAAGGATGAGTTTACTCAACAAATAAGATTCTCCACCAGATCTATCAAGATCAAACATATATGAAATGAGTTATTTAAAACGTCAATTTCAGTCAAGGAATTAGTTTAGCTCAAAGGAAAATATGTATAATAATCGTCATTACACATACATATTTTACAATTCTGATTAGCAGTATAGTGATAAAAATCCTACATGTATCCGTCCAGCAAATGCATCAATGATTTTATACACTAACGTTATCTCATTACTATAAGTAACGTGACTTTAACAAACAGAATTAAGAGCAGAGGTAGCATAGATCGAAACACAGTTTAAGTGACCAAGTTTGTAAGCCTGAACACAGAGAACTCATCACAAATGCCTTTATGGGTTTTTATTAAACTCTACTCTACATGGTAAACAAAATGACGACAAAAAAATACATGAAACACAAGTGCGCTACGAAGCGCAGAGAGAGAGAGAGAGAGAGAGAGAGAGAGAGAGAGATGGCCGCGAGGCAGGTAAAACATGTCTGAAAACCAATAGAATCATTTTTAACAAAGAGGCACGCTCTTAACGCAGCTACTCTGTATTTAGAAACGGATACTTGCAATCTCGATGTTGGACCAATATCCGTATTCGTGTGGATGGAAATCTTGAATGGTTTCAGAATGCAGTCCTGTTGAAACGCTGAGTTTAGGTCCTGAGTCCGGAGTTCCATGGCTTAATCGGGGACCCCAGAGGGGGGGCCCAAAGCGGGGGTGTACGTTAGATTGTCCTCTTTCTTTTCCCTTCCAATTCCTAAATCAAAAGACGCTCCGAAGTGGATCGGTGATGGTGTTTTAAATGCATACCTGCCCTGCCCCCAGATGGTCTGTGGGCCAATGCCACGAAGGAGATCCGTGGGCCAAAGAGAGGTCCTTTCTCATGGCGCCTCATTTGCATGGCTCTGACAGTATGGTCAGTTAGCATTTAATACCTAAACTTAGTTATGGACAAAGTATGATGCATGCTATGTTTTTATAACATAGCTCATCATATAGGGAATTCAGAGATGTGTAGTTACATATGAAACATGCAAGTCTTTGAGCTGTGAATCCTCCCAACGTATGAATACATCAAATGAACCCTAAATCAAAACTTGCATATCTAACAGTTACAGAGTATTTATAATGGCACGAGCGCCAACATATAACCAGACATTTAGATACATTTTTATGAAAGGACAGTTTAAGCACATAGGTTCCTATTTGTCAGAGAAATTTCTCTGGTTAGCTCAGATGTTAAGTAAGAGGTGAGACAGAGACTTAAAAGCAATGCTTTGAAGCTACGGAGTCGTAAATGTCCTACAGAGAAACCAAATGGTTATCACACTATCGGTGCAAGTTCCAAACGCAAACCCAGACTCATGGAGCCATACTTGCTTTGATCTTTAGATGATGGTATCTAGAAACCGGGACAAAAGGGAGTCAGGGGTTGAATGGCTTTTTTTCACACTGATCCAGTCACTACATATCCCCCCTTTCGGAAGAGGAAGTGCGAATGTAAACTTCAGCTGACGATGGATAGTTAGATCATGATGGCGGGATCACTGGAGGTTCCTATTGGTCCACAGGATCTCGACATACAGGCAGAGAATGCTCCAGAGTGGTCAGGTATTGTCTTTAATTGGGTACCTTTCATCTTTTCGATCCTGCTTAGACATCAAGGGAGTGCACCCATGCACCTGTTTGCTGGTTCTTGCAACAGGTTGGTTAGGATGTTTCCTGCCTCCACGGAGATGCACAGAAGCAGTCCTTGATGAAACAGCAGGTGGGATGGCATGATTGGCTTCCATGCAAAAGCCTGTAGTCCTGTGTCATGGAGAAGGGTTTTGTCTACATATTCCCCCCCCCGTCTCACTTAGCTGGGCAAAGATATGATACCAAATATTGTTACTCACATCACTTTCCTATGTGAATCTTGCCGGGTGCAGCATGCTCTCTGGCCTTCAGGTGTTCTGCAGTGATTGCTGGGCAAAGGCTGGTGTCACACTCCGGGGTCTTTCATTGAAGTACTGGTGAGCGGTGTAGGACAAGGTTGGGGTCTCATTGCTGGCCCTGGCGATGTTGTGGTGGTGCTGTCTGAACTCAGGCTGTGGTAAGAGCCATGTTTTGCTGGTGCTTGGCTTACCCCCCCTATCGTTCTGGTCACGCTGTCAGTGTAGACCAGTGTTAAGGCAGTGTTTGGCAAGTCCAACATTCAGATGGAACTCCGTTCAGCAAGGGTCAATCAGGCATGTGGTGAAGCGCAGGTGCCATTTGGTGTGTACATGGCACCGTCTTGAGCGCTCATTTACATGAGTGGGCAGTTCTTTTAACATTTCACGAACCTTGTAGGTGGTGTCCTGTGTAGCCCAGGATGCAGCTAGCTTGGGATGTAATGTCATGTGGTTCTGTGATGGGGGCCACATAGTTGACATTAGTTCTGCATCATTGTCTTTTGTGACGAGCAGCTCTAGCACTGGCAGTTGATGGCAGGGCGTGGTCCATCTCCTTGGAGTGGTAATCCGCTGTCATGCTCTTCATAAAGACATTGTTCAAAATCTTTGGAAAGTGTACTCACTTGTACAGTATGCACGCTGCAAAAAGATGACTTATTCGGTAAAAAGGGGGTGTGGCTTCCAGAGTGGGCCATGCTCCACGTATTCCATTGAATATGTGTGGTTGAAGGCTTGGTCACACTGTGTGTTGAGCTGAACAGTGACCCCTTTTGGTGAATGCAGTTACAACAGTCTCATTTATTTACCAGAGGTCAAAGCTCTGGGCTGTTCTTGTAGGTCTAGTAGAAGGTTCTCGCACTTGAGAGGGCCCCCCATGGGGCTGTGAGATTTGCGAGAACCAGGAAGTAGCATGTTCAGCATTGGTTATTCCCTTTCAAGTTCAGAGCACAGGTGTCCTAGGTCGTTGCTGTGGTTGACAGGCATGAGTCCAATGGATACTGTGCGCACTTGAGGGAAGAAGAAATGTCTGAAGCTGGTGTTGTTGTGGAGAGCGTGTGAACAGTGTAAAGCTGATGTCTGAGATATCTGCCCATGGTTCCTGTAGGGTGACATGCTCATCTTGTAGTAGAATGTCTCTGTGGTCGACCAGCAGGTTACAGAGATCTGGAATTTTTTCTCAGAAAGGGGCATTCAAGAGGGTTGTTTGTTTCAAAAGCCACTCGTGGTGAGAAAGAGTCTGATTTG
Source organism: Triplophysa tibetana (assembly GCA_008369825.1). Classification (NCBI taxonomy): domain Eukaryota; kingdom Metazoa; phylum Chordata; class Actinopteri; order Cypriniformes; family Nemacheilidae; genus Triplophysa; species Triplophysa tibetana. The sequence continues at coordinate 31,509,784 of CM017897.1, forward strand.
GATTTAAATCCTCCTGTTGAGGTTTCTTGTAGAATCAGCTCCTTTGATGTCCCCAGGATCTCTGCTGTCTCAGATGCAGTTACACGGTTCTTTTGCTCTTTGTACAGGTGTCATCCATGGTGTTGAGATGAATTCCTCGATGACTGTTGGGCCGGAACAGGTCAATAGCTCCTAGGTTGCCAGCTGGGTTTCCACGGGGCGTCGTCTTCCGAGTTCGACGAAAGTGGTGACACTGTGTTGTCTCAGGGCCTCCTGTCTGGTGCTTGGCTGTTCCCGGCAGGCTGTAACATCTGCTGAGTCTCTGTTGAAGATCTGCTACTGTGGTGCACCCTACATAGTCAGTTCTTTGTGATGTGCAGAGATAGGCAGGATTTACACAGTCTTTATGGAGGCGGCGCTATGTTCTCTGTAGGCCTTATGGGCTGAGTTCCGCAGATATCAGGTGATCGTGGCGGAAAAAGGCTGTAGCGCTTAGGTTTTGACTCAAAGTGTGATGCGGATTTCTGAGGGAGAAGAGTTTTGCTTTGAAGTCTTCTTCCCTTTCGGCCTGTTCTGTCGTCTGACGAAGGCTCGGATGCTGGCTGTAGCAGATGTGTTGTAGTTGCTGTAATCCGCTTTGACAGTTTCCGACTGCTGGCATAGGATGCTGTGGTCCTCTTGGCTGGAGGTGATCCTAATCAGTTGACCGGTCTCTTGTGGTCACACTTGGCAGTGTTAATGCCTGAGAGTCAATGTTATGCAGGTAGCCATTTGTTGTGGCCTCCTGCAGTGTTCAGGGTGACAGCATTTAGTGGTGACAGCTGTCATTTTTCTGGCCAGCTTGCTGGGGTCTGTGGGGCCATGCAGCGTGTGTGTCTGCAGGTTCTTCTGGATGGCTCCTGCCCCACCCCTATGTGTTTGCTGGCTAGTAAGGTGTGAACAGTGGGGTTTCACCCCCCCCCTTTTTCGCAGCTTTGGGCTTTTAGCTGGGGGACTCGACAGGAGAGAATCTGTTGCATTCTCCGGTCTGTTCACATCGTAGTCTGCAAGTGAAGTTCAGTTCATTTAGATTCCATTGCTGAGTCATGGCTTGGACTTCAGCAAGGACTGCTTGCAGAGGGCCTTTATAGGCCTTGGCCGTGGCATTGTGTTGCTGTCTGCCGGGGCCATTATAGAGAGCTTTTGCTTGTTGGAGTTTTCCCTACCAGCTCCTCTCTGGCATCTGCTCCAATAGCTCTCTTTGCTCAGTCTGTGTTGCAAAGGACTCATGTAGCTTTTCATCCTCCTCCTGTAGCTCCTGGTCCTCTTCATCCACTGTCGTATGCAGGTCCAGCTGGTCTAGGCGGTTCTGCACGTGCTTCTGGCTCCTCCCGGCTTCCTTCGTTCTGGCTCTAGTAGGACGATCTGGTCGTGGGCGTGGTCACCGATGATCCTGGCTGTGCACTTCAGATGAGTTTGTTGGCTCTCTGTAGTTGTAGCTCTGGTTCAGATCGTGGTCCCTTCGCCGGATTAGGTCGTCCGACCAACTGCTCTCAGCGCAGTTGCCATGTGCCGATGCTGGTCCCAGGCAGGAGTCCATTGCAGCGCTTTGCCTGGTCTCTAGCTAGACTGGCAGGTGACAGGATTGGATCTTCTGGACACATTGAGACACAGGGGAGAGAGAAAGGCACAACAGCAAGATGCAAGTCCGTACAGATCTACTGAGATAAAAATGTGGGCTATGTGTTGAATGCTTAACTGAGTTTGTCAGTTAGTGACGCAAACTAAACGCTTATTATCCTAGCCGTGAAGGCGGGGGTGGATAATTGTGTGGGTGAAACACAGGAAAATAATGAATAATGTTGCTGAAGAGTGTTACCTATGAGGTCATTCTATGACTTAGGCTATTCGATTCATCAACATATTTACCAAAAATTTTACTGATGTTCAGACAGGTTCAGTCTCTGGTGATAAGAAGAATAAAAGTCAGATGAGTCAAGAGAAAGAGAGGTTAGGATAGAGAAGGAGGGTTTCTTCGTGCGGGGGTGAACTGGCTCCACACTAAGGTCTACGATAGGGCCCATAGTTAGAGGGCGCTATGGAGTCTTAGAAAAGTCAGTAAAATCATTAAATGAATAACTGAAATAAAGAAAATAAGGCAATTGGGAGTTAATCCTAACACCTTAAAGATTGCAATCTGATTATTTTGATCAAAGTTTAAGTTAAATTAAGTTGGTTTAATTAAAATTTAAGTATTATCAAATACAATTCTAACTGCCAGGCACAGAATGTAAGAAACCCTGATTCAAATAAAGAAAAATCAAACCATCAAAACAATAATGGAATAATATTAATTATCATTATAGTTTGTATATAATAACAAATAATAAACATTCTCATACAGTAAACGGTAAAATAAAACAAAAGAAGAGACTGGCTGAGACTGCACACAAAGCGTTGCCCAAACAAAATGGGAAAGTCGTGCAGAGATGAGACAGGAGAAGTGTTAAGACACTTTAAGACAAACTGACCTCTAGTGTTAGTAGAAGGTTATATGTCTTCTGCCGAACTTCCGGTTCCACAATTCTGTGTGGAATTAAACTTACGTTTACGCGCAATTTCTATGGCGACGAGTGTAATTTCATCGCGTGTCTAATGTGTCAGTTTTCTGAACACGGGTACATGGCTTTCCAACCTACACGAACAATAAACACACAAAACTACACTATAACTGACTAACGGGATTTCTTCGCCGTCCTGAAAGTTATTTGTGTACTTGGTCGGGATTTCTTCGCCGACCGTAACATAAAACAAAAACACAACTTGATCAAGATTTTTGTTAAACCCCCCTTTAAATAGTAAAACTGACCCGGAGTTATTTACTAATAAAATCCGCTGGGTTAAGCGAATGGGAGAAACATTATCAGTCAGCTACACTGATTGTTCACCCCAGGGAGCGCAATAGCTTAGTTAATTTGCACTGGAATACACATCAGTTACACCTAGCTATGCATTAACAATAAGGCCTTTAGGTAAGATGAGGGAGGAACATCGCTCGCTCTGTCTTCTTCGCGTTAAAAGAGGATTTCTTCGCTCAATTTATGGCGGTAAAATAATAATGTATAAAGAGATTTCTTCGTCTTTATATTGTCACTGAATCTTTGACAGAGGTTGAGGTTTTCTCTGGGAGAAGTTCAAGCGTCTGCCAAGGATAGGTGGGCGGATCCACACCTTCATTCATACATATCAAAGTGCCATTTAAAAGAGTATTCGGTTTCAATAAACAAACATAAAAACACACATGAATAGTCACTGAGTTCTGCTCACAAAACAAGGTTTAAAACTGTGCCCGCATTCTCCACCAATTTATGTAGCGATTTTAGCTGCATGTTGAATTAAGGATGAGTTTACTCAACAAATAAGATTCTCCACCAGATCTATCAAGATCAAACATATATGAAATGAGTTATTTAAAACGTCAATTTCAGTCAAGGAATTAGTTTAGCTCAAAGGAAAATATGTATAATAATCGTCATTACACATACATACTTTACAATTCTGATAAGCAGTATAGTGTTAAAAATCCTATATGTATTCGTCCAGCAAATGCATCAATGATTTTATACACTAACGTTATCTCATTACTATAAGTAACGTGACTTTAACAAACAGAATTAAGAGCAGAGGTAGCATAGATCGAAACACAGTTTAAGTGACCAAGTTTGTAACCCTGAACAAAGAGAACTCATCACAAATGCCTTTATGGGCTTTTATTAAACTCTACTCTACATGGTAAACAAAATGACGACAAACAAATACATGAAACACAAGCGCGCTACGAAGCGCAGAGAGAGAGAGAGAGAGAGAGAGAGAGAGAGAGAGAGAGAGAGAGATGGCTGCGAGGCAGGTAAAACATGTCTGAAAACCAATAGAATCATCTTTAACAAAGAGGCACGCTCTTAACGCAGCTACTCTGTATTTAGAAACGGATACTTGCAATCTCGATGTTGGACCAATATCCGTATTCGTGTGGATGGATGGAAATCTTGAATGGTTTCAGAATGCAGTCCTGTTGAAACGCTGAGTTTAGGTCCTGAGTCCGGAGTTCCATGGCTTAATCGGGGACCCCAGAGGGGGGCCCCAAGCGGGGGTGTCCGTTAGATTGTCCTCTTTCTTTTCCCTTCCAATTCCTAAATCAAAAGACGCGCCGAAGTGGATCGGTGATGGTGTTTTAAATGCATACCTGCCCTGCCCCCAGATGGTCTGTGGGCCAATGCCACGAAGGAGATCCGTGGGCCAAAGAGAGGTCCTTTCTCATGGCGCCTCATTTGCATGGCTCTGACAGTATGGTCAGTTAGCATTTAATACCTAAACTTAGTTATGGACAAAGTATGATGCATGCTATGTTTTTATAACATAGCTCATCATATAGGGAATTCAGAGATGTGTAGTTACATATGAAACATGCAAGTCTTTGAGCTGTGAATCCTCCCAACGTATGAATACATCAAATGAACCCTAAATCAAAACTTGCATATCTAACAGTTACAGAGTATTTATAATGGCACGAGCGCCAACATATAACCAGACATTTAGTTACATTTATACAAAAAGGACAGTTTAAGCACATATGTTCCTATTGTCAGAGAAGTTTCTCTGGTTAGCCTCAGATGTTGCCTTAGAGATGAGACAGATAATCATCACCAAGGCTTTGAAGCTAAGGAGTCGTAAATGTCCTACAGAGGAACCAAATGGTTATCACACTATCGGTGCGAGTTCAAAATGCAAAACCAGACCCTATGGAGCCAGGTTTGCTTTGTTCTTTGAAGATGTTATCTTGAGACCGACACAAAAGGGAATGAGAGGTTGAATGGCTTTTCTCACACTGATCCAGTCACTACACAATGTTTCAAAGTGTGTCTTCCATATGTTCCCGTTTTGGATGGCCAGTTCATGTTGCCGTGGACTATAGAGACTTATTCCAAAAGTTACTGGTTTTTATTGACTCCTCTATTTCACTAAACAGCTGTTCTGTATGTTGTTCCTTCTTTGTTCTGAGAGTTTGTTTGTATAGTTTCAGAGCTTCATGAAATTGATGGCGGAGTTCTTGATTGTCAGGGTCTCTGTGTTTTGTATTGGAAAGATTTCATACTGTTGTTCTAATAGTTTGGCACTCGTTGTCAAACCACTTTTCTTTGGAGATGGTGGTCTAGTGAGTTAAACCACTGAACTGGTAAATCAAAAGGTTGCTGGTTCGATCCCAGCAGCCACCACCAGCGTGTCTTTGAGCAAGACACTCAACTCCATGTTGCTCCAGGGGGATTGTCCCTGTAATAAGTGCACTGTAAGTCGCTTTGGATAAAACTTTTTGAAGATCTTTTCAAATTGCACATGGATGCTAATTGGTGAAATATGTTTGTAATATCATGTAGTGCCAGATTTGTGCCTGCTTTATTGGGTGGATAGGTGTCCATCGTAAATTTGTCTAACAATAGTTTGATATTTTGACTTTCCATTGCAATTTGATAGTTCTCTCGGCTGTTTTTTGTCCATTTGTAGGATGGTTGCAGATTTTGTAATTGTGAGGGTTGTGTGCATGTTTCAGTGGTTGGAGTTAGCTTTAAATGTAATGTCATTTTACAGTGATCTGATCGAGGTGTTTGAGGACTGACTGTGAACGCTCTGAGATGCACCGGATCAATGTCTGTTATGAAGTAATCTACAGTGCTGTTACCCAGAAAAGAATGATATGTATAACAGCCAAAAGAGTCAAAGATGGTTGTTGTTTGTAATATATTTGTCTCCCTGTGTGTTGATAAAGTCTAGCTCATTTCCAATTCTGTCATTTAAATCGCCACACAATATAACATTGCCTTTTGTCTGTAAAATGCAGATCTCATCTTGTAGGATGGAAAAGATTTCTTCGCTATAATAGGGAGATTCAGCCGGGGGTAAATATGTAGAACACAAGAATATGTGACGGTCAGTGGAGATTATGGATTTTTAACCAAATGTAAAATTCACCAGTTTTTATAATTGTAATGGAGTCTAATAGTTCTGTCTTGTACCATATGATCATTACTCCCGAGTCTCTTCCTTTAGTCACCACCCTTAGTTTAGTTTATGGTAAAACTATTTCTCTAAATCCAATAGGACAGCCAGTGGATAGATCTTTTACATTCCATGTTTCCTGTAAAATTATAATGTCAGAATTATGAATTTCTTTTTTGAAGTCTGAATGATTACTCTTAATACTTAAGTCCATGAATATTCCAACAGGAGATTTTTAAAGAATATGAGCGCATTAACTGATCCTGTAGTGTATTTCAAAAACAAGACAGACATTAGCTTCTTCAATTGACCAGTAAAAAAAAGAAAAAAAAATTGAGTATTATAAATGCGTTTGATCATATACTGATATCATTGAAACATATATCACATTATCAAAAATATACATTTACATTTTCATTTAGGCCTATTAATATTTTATACTTTTTTCTTTTATTCACTAACCCTTTGGATGAGAGCACAACAAAGACAGCATGTGTTGTATGTTTTTGAGGTCTCTGGATGGGGAAGAGGTGGACTCAGGTACAGTGCTGCTGTTGGAGTGAATCAGTGATTTGCTGACAGCTTCCACGTAGCTCTGAGTGTCTGGATACGGTTCATGTCCGTGTGAAGGAGAGGGGACTGCCGGTCTTGTTCTTTGGTGTCTTTCACGGGGAGGCCTGGAGTCTGTCCTGGGGTTTCTCTGGTCAGAAGTGAAGCGCTGAAGAGGCTCTGTGAGGGGTCCGTGTGGTCGCTGCGGTGTGGTTGAGCTGCGGTTCAGTGTCATGTCCTTCAGAGTCTTAGCAAAGATGGGTACAGCCTCTCTGTGGAGATGAACGTGATCGTAGAGGCTCCTCAGATTCAGAGTGGGGTGATGAGTTAGGTGAACGTTGGGCTTTAGAGCACAGTGTCTAGACACTCTTGCGTTGATATGCCTGATGGTGCCTGGGTGGAAATCTGAGCGCGGTAACAGGGTGGAGAGGATCACTTTGGAGTTGGGGAAGTTGGAGGAAGCCTTGTCTATCACATTCATGAGAGCTGTGGCTACTCTTTCTTGCTGGGCTCTCCGGTCATTGGTGCCGGTGTGAATGATGATGTGAGTCGGGGAACCCAGTTGTTCTTCACACAAAAGCTCCAGGGCCTTCTGTGTGTTTGGACACCATATTTTCCGGACGTTTCTCCTCGGGCACAGTTTATTTTCATCAATAAATTTGCCATTGGAGTCCATCAGGAGTATAATCTGAGGCTGTGTTTGATTGTAGGAGTCAGATAGAGGAGGACTGCTGGAGTCTGTGTCTGTTGTAGTTGGAGGAGAATTGGGTTGATGTTCTTCTGTTTGTGTCACCTGTTCCTTCAGGGCTGGCAGATGTTTTCTGTATAATTCTCTGTCTTCTCTTAACTATTCCATCTCTTGTCTCATTTTACAAAGTTGATTGTTGTATTCTTCTCTCTTATTTCTCAGTTCTTGAAGTTATTCTTTTAGTTTTGCTATTTCTGTGCGATTATCCTCTTCTTTGTCGGTGTGTTTGGTTTGTTGTATTCCTCCATGTATCTCGTCTCTCAGCTGAACCAGTTCCAGCTCCATCTCTGAGAATTTTTCCTTCATGTCACAGATGATGTTGTGAAGAAGAGAGATTTCCTCATTGTCGTCATTTTTAGATTGAAAGGTGAAGGTATTTGCTGACTGCTTCAGTGTTGTTGAGTTGTTATTATTCTGTTGAGCTTTTTCTTTTATCTGAGGGAAGTGTTTTTCAAACCGTTTCAGATTTCCCTGAATCAACACAATCCCATTTTTATACAGGTTGGTTGTTGTCATGATCAAATCCGAATCTTCTTCTTTAATCTGTAGTTTCCATCCGTTGTTGATGCCCTTTCTGATGACTGTTGAGTAATGCTGTCCAATGGCTAAGTGCCAGGCTTCAGGGTCTTCTGTGTAAAATATGATGTTACTGACCTCTCCACTCTTGTACAAGTCTGAGAACAGGGTTTCTACTTTGTGCTTGAGGAGCTTTTCTTTAAGCTCTCATTTGTAGCATTAGATGGGTATGCAATGGGGACTGATTCTGTCATTGTTCAAATATTTTGACAGTTGCTGACAGTTATCTGTTGTTCTATCAATATGTAACTGTCCACTGAATCTTGGCCGCTATATTGAAGATTAATCCGTCCAAAGTAACGCCTTTTTGACAATTTTCCTTTAAAATAAAGATTTGTTGATTGCAGATCTGTACTCACATTGAAATTTCTTATTTTCTTCCCTTTCTGCAGGTTGTTGTAGGACTTTTTTAAGCTGTTTTCAGCCAGTTGTCTTCTGCTGGTTTTCTTTGTTATTTTAAATCTTCTTTCATCAAATAAATGTTGAAGATAGTTTTCTTGTCTTGAATATGTTAAAACTGAATGTCTGTCTTATTTTTAAATAAGATTAAAAAGTAAAATGATCAGGAGCACATCTTGCTGCTGCTGCTCAACTCTCTCTCTCTCTCTCTCTCTCACTCTCTCTCTCTCAAGATTCAAGATTCAAAGGAGCTTTATTGTCATGATAAAATAAATTTACATTGCCAAAGCAAAATTAAATATAAACATGCACAAATACAGATTAAGATAAAAATGAGATAGAATACAATTAAAAGTCTATACGTAAATATATATATATCTCAATATAAACAGAAAAATAAAAATACATTTAATTGAAGTTATCAATGAGGATGAAAATGTCAGTTTGCAGCCAGGTTTGAGCTTCTTGAGTTTTCTCCCAGTATGTATGAGATCTTGTCCTTTTGTTGAAACTGCTGGAAGTTTTTGTGTAAGTTTGTAAACTGGGGGAAGAATGTTTCTCTGATTTGTGTGTAGTTGGCACAGGAGAGGAGAAAGTGCAGCTCTGTTTCCACTTGATTGTGTGTGCAGTGTGGACACAGTCGCTCTTCTCTCGGTGTCCATGTGTGTCTGTGTCTGCCCGTCTCTACAGTGAGCTGCTGATCACTGAGTCTGTACATGCTCAACACTTTTCTTAGTTTAGGGTCTGATACGCTTATGAGGTATTCTGACACTTTATATTCTCTCTTTAGTGACAGATAGCATTCCAGTTTACTTTGCTGAGCTGTTGCTTCTGTCCAGTGTTTGAGATATTTCTCTTTTTGTCTTTTGATCATTTGGTTTAGTCTGGCTGGGGTTTGGGGTTGTCTTGGGCATGTTTGGGGTTGTAGAGTTAGTTGTGAGATCAGTTGGATGAAGGGGTTTCTCTCTGGGCTCAGCTCTTGATGGCTTAGGGCTTTGTGATGGAATGTGTCTGTGTCGCTGTTCTTAAGGTGCGTGTAGAATTTTAAAGCTCTTTTTTGTATATTTATGATTAGAGGATACAGTCTCCTTCCAAAACAGCCAGGAACCTCGGAGTCATATTTGATGAACAGCTGTCCTTCAATGATGACATTGCAAAGACAACACGGTCATGCCGATACGCCTTAAACATTAGAAAGGTTAGACCTTATCTCACGGAGCACAGCTCCTTGTCCAGGCCCTGGTAATCTCAAGGTTGGACTACTGCAATGCTCTCCTTGCTGGTCTTCCTTCAAAGGCTATCAAACCGCTCCAGCTGGTCCAGAACGCAGCAGCACGCCTCGTCTTCCAACAGCCCAAAAGGGCTCATGTGACACCCCTTTTCATCTCTCTCCACTGGCTGCCCGTCGAAGCCCGCAACAGATTCAAGTCACTAATGCTTGCTTACAGGACTATCACTGGATCTGCACCGGGTTACTTTCACACCCTCCTGCAACCCTACACCCCATCAAGATCCCTGCGTTCAGCAAACCAGAGGCATCTTGTATTGGCTTCTCATAAGGACAGTAAATCGCTTTCCCGCTCATTCCGCTTCACAACTCCTTCCTGGTGGAACATTCTTCCTAACTCTGTCCGGTCAACACATCTCTCACAACATTCAAAAAACTACTCAAAACCCATCTCTGCTGTGAATACCTGACAGACAAATAAATTAATTTAAAAAAAAACCTCACTAACTCTTTCTCTCAACAGGTAGTGGTCTAGCTTTTGTTGAAACTAGTAACTTTGTATTGGCACCTAATGTATTATGGCTCCTGTATGACATATCGCTTGTTGCTCCCTAACTCTATGTAAGTCGCTTTGGATAACTCCAGTACTGATCCCAACAGCATGCTCCATCCAACTACAAAACTGCACATTGCTCATAATGTTAAAACACAAGATCTTCACTAAATACGTTATAAAATGCAAATAAAGTCAATTATATATTTGAAATTAAGAATGTAATAATTTAATTTAATTATAAAAAATGTATTGTACATTGTACAATTGTAAGTAGTTTAAATAATAAATCTCAAATATTTAGAAGGTGAAACGACAAAAGTTTACTGGAAGTAAAAATCAAAAACAGAAAGTCTTCATTGTAATTATATTGTGCAAAACTCTATCCCTCCAAGCAGACGAGCTGCAATCTTTCTAATGGTCTATATTATTAAATCATATATTAAATATACTACAACGCTTATAATAACATTTCAATGAACAAAACAATTGAGTGACACAGTCGATTTTTATCGACCACCAGATGGCGAAGTAGAGAAATGTGTCAGAAGCGTCTAAGAAACCATGAAGTTTGTTTTTAAAGCCTCACAGATTCAGAAGGACAGTAGTTCTCCAGAAACTGAGCTGGTCACATATGCCCTAGGTGCTGTTTCTGGCCTCAGACCGAGCATTGAATGTGTTCAGATCAAGAATGACCCGTGTCACAGGGTTTTTCATCATTATGTTTCCCCATGTGGTCTGTGACTAAGTGTAAACCGTTCTTCATGCATTCCACATCCAAGGATTTCTTACCATGATATTATCAGTTGACATATTGATATAATCTGTGACAGAGTTAATGTGTTCATTAATGTGCGTGTCTTCTGCATCATGAGTAATCTGTGGATCTGTGGTTTTGAAGAAATGTGAAGATGACCTCACTATTGTTCTGCTTTTGTTTGCATGCAGATATAAGAAGAATGGAGAAGTGAAAACCCTGGTTGGTTAAATGAACTTGGAGAAAACCTTCATCATGTTAGTACTGTTAAAGTCATAACTGAGCACTGTGTCCAATTATTTTAAGACAACAGAAGACATTTACAAATATCACCATTAAACTACAGAATGTGTTTTAGTCTATAATAGTGTCATGACTCTCTCTATGAGAAAAGAGGAAATGAGAAACCACAGGAAGAGCAACAAATGTTCTCAGAAGAACTATAAGTAGATGATGAGAAGAGACTCAGTAAGAGAAACACAACATGACTGAGAAGAGTGATATATGTCTGCTGGGACTGATCCTTCTCTCTTCACTATTCACAGGTAAACTATACAACACATTTATTTCATCAGATTTCATTTCATTACTCTCACTGACATTCTGACAAACATGTTCAGTTTCATCTCATGTCACATTTATCATAGAGTTCATGTGTCTTAAGCCACGTTCACACTTCAAGTCTTACTGCTCAATTCTGATTTTTTTTCTCAGATCAGATTTTATTTGTTTGGCTGTTCTCAGTATTTTTTAAATGTGGCCAATATCAGATTCCAGTGTGAACTGGTGATGGTTATAAACTGATGCTCATGCTCAAAACAACCTTAACACGTAACAGGCAGCATGCTTTCATACAGAATGAAGCAAAGGTCAAGTCAGCGAGCGTTTTTGATTTAAAGTGGTGCTGAGTGGATTGTTCTCGCGGTGCGATTTTACAGCATTAATGGAGCAGTCCGGATTATTATAACGGATTCTATAGTTATTTGTTGCATCGCATCGTGTGGCTCACGTGCGGTAGACAGTGCAGGGATTATGTTTATAATGTGATGCTTAAAGTTTGGCAGCCGAGCTGTAAAGTGCACTTCCGTCAATAGAATAGTGCGTGAAGCTTTAAATTAGCTCAGAATTATGATGCAAGTCGATCTACAATGATGCAAACCTCGTATGAATTCCATTATGACCGTTCAGACTGAGGTGGCATTGCGAAACATCAGACCTGTATCTGATTAAGGACCACATATGGAAGTGGCTCAGAACAGATTAAAAAAGATCGTATTTCATTGTGTTTGTCCTGTTCAAGCTATCATGCAGTACACAGATCTGGGTCGCATATGAGCAAAAATCTGATTTTGGTGGCATTGTGAGCCTGACTTTTTACTCAAATTCAAAAGTCTGATGTCAAGAGTCAATGATAGAGGAACTAGATCACATTATCTTCTGCCAAAACTTCTGAATTATGAGATGTAAAAATAATAAAAATCTATCTGTCATTAGGAGATAAATATTGAGCTGTTTTAATATATTGTCATGTTTTAATATGAATAATGTCATCTGCTGTTTCAGGTGTGAGTGGAGCAGAATTGACTGATGTGTTCATCAGTTCTGGTGAAAGTGTGTCTCTGTCCTGTAATGATGCTCTTCATCAATGCTCCTCAACTACATGGATCTACTTTAATTATACAACATCATCTGCAGTAGAAGTGTTTACTGGAGGAATAAAGAAGAATAACACAGAGAGATCTGAGTCTGACTGCTCTCTCAACATCTATAACACAACACAACATGATGGTGGAAGTTACACCTGCAGACAATATGTGAATGGAAGTCAACATGGACCTGATTCAGATGTTTATCTACATGTTCTTCACGGTCAGTGTTTCTCTTCATTTATATGAATCATGTTTAACTTCAGATCACAGTTCTCTTATCTCTTGTGTTTTCACTGAAACTCATGAGTACTGAGAGTGTGTTGTGTGATTTGTGTTTCAGTGTCTTCATCATCATCATCATCACAGACTGAGATAAGAGCAAACACATCTGTCAATCTCTCCTGTCAGCTGTTTTCATTTGACTGTGATCATGTGTCCAGTGATGATGGATTTCAGCTGGTGTGGATGAATCAGACTGATGTTGATCTACAGACAGACTCCAGATATCAGATTAGATCAGATGAACGCTGTCTCATCTCTCGGACTACAACACTCGTGAATGAAGACTACACTCTAAAGTGTTTTACTGCGATTTACTGCGAATTTTTTTGGTGAAACAATTTACACAAAAAAAAATTGAGTAAATTTTATAGCTGTGAATTCAATCATATATACTGTTTATATTGAGTAAATCAAATTAAAAACATTAAGTAAATCTGAGTAACACCATTTATATATACAACAAATAAAATCGAGTAGATTTAATATATTTTATTTTTGATATCTGAATAACTTTATTATTTTATGTGACAAATATAATTGAGTAGAGTTATTCAGATTTACTTATATTTTTTATTGCAATTTACTCTTTTTGAACAGTAAATTTCATTGATTTTGCAGCTATACATTTACTAATAATTTTTAGTGTAAATTGTTTCACCAAAATAAATGAGTACATATAATTGAAAATATAGCACTTTTTTGTCTTCACTATTTACTAAATGTGCATTTAATGTAATATTGGACTATCAATTATCAAAATGTTACATTTACTTGTTTAAATTGTATTTACCCTTTACTCCAAGAGTACTTTACAATGAATAATAAAACCAAGTTATAAAGAAAGCACATGTGCACACATTATTTAAATTACAAAATGTATTTGTGAATTAAACATTTGACAATGTGAATTCATTCTAAAAATCATCATAACATTGAAGTATTTCGCATGTAAAATAGCCTTAAAGAATAAACCTTACTGGTGAATCCCAACCATATCACCCACCTTTACAGCAATAGATTAATTACTATTGTAACTGCCACATTAAAGGGATAGTTCAACCAAAAATGAAAATGTTGTCATTGTGTACTCATCCTCAAGTTGTTCTAAACCTGTATAATTGTTTTCTTCTGTTAAATACCAAGGAATATATTTGAAGAATGTTGGTAAACAGATGGTTGGGCCCCATTGACTTCCACGGTAATAAAATAATACTATGCAAAGTAAATGGTGTTCATCAAATATCAGAATGTTACGAACATTCTTCAAAATATCCTCTTTTGTGTTCAACAGAAGAAACATGTTCAGGTGTGGAACAATTTAAGGGTGAGTGTTTCATGAAAACATAACAAAATTTTGAGCAAACTATCCGTTAACACAAACAATCAAAAACATTTCAACAGGGATACCCATTCATTGCGATGATCTTCAATAGTAGAGCTGTTCAAGATCAAGAACTATCACTTGGAGACAATCAATAAGATTGTAAAACTTTCAAACAGGTACCCATTTTGTGGGATGATCTTGAATAGTCTATCCAAGCAGCTGTTTTTTTAGTCTCTGAACCTTAACAGACAGTTTTGCTGGATCCAATTCAAGAAGAAGTTTTTGGAACACTTCAAATGAGTATCTGTGAGTCTTGGGATATCTCAGATCCAGTGAGTAAGTGAGACCCAAAAGATAGGAGCAAGCTCTTATGAGATTCGCAAGATTTTTGAGGACAGTGATGCCCTCAATCACTATTCCTACATCGGTGACCACCCAATTGCTCTGCAGCATGTAGATTTTAATAGCCTCCTCTGCCAACTCCTCTTCCACAGTGATGGTATGATCAGCAGAATTCTGTAGACACATTGTAAAGATGGCTGGTTAGACTTCACCCTAACTTTCAGCCCGTATGTTACAAGATATACAAAAGCATAGCCTCCCTTCAGGGTGCTGCAAACCATATTACAGGTGACATCCTAAAGTTTACTGGGGAAGGTGTTACAAAAATTAACAGCAATTTTCTTGTTCTCCATTGGGAAATGCATTTTTAATAAAAAACCCATGACAAACAAAGAGACCAACATTGAGCTTCAAAGCTGTATAACATTAAAACATGTTTTACTCAAAAGAAAATTATTTTAAAACTCTTCAATTAAAATTCATAAGAAAATGCAAGTAAGTTCGCCCTGGAATTAACCTCTATTATAAGATGACTATCTACTCCACAATAGCTGCATCTCAATCTACACCCTAGGTTGTGAATCAGAATATCAGGTACATAAATTTGGGCACTGGATAGGACAGTATTTCAGTGGGATATACGTTTTTGCTAATTCTGTGCTCAAATTTTGGAAAATCTTCGGGTACTGCGTTTGCGTGTGGCGGAATTGCCAAACAGTATAGCAAACACAGCGGTTTGGAAAATATCTGCGTTCGTGTGTTCGCGTCCCCATAAAGGTTGAGACGCATACGGTGAAAACTCCACAGCGCCACTTATTCTCGGAGTCCGGTATCACACGAAAATCAAAAGGGCTCTGTAATGTCAGCCCATACAGTTGATGAGCTGATGAGACCCACGTCTAGTTGTAAGACCATGATTAACGTTCCACAGGACGTTATACATTCAAATATCCCTTATTAGCTTTTTTTCGGTTGAAATAATAAATACAAGGTGATTCAAAGAGTACCAAGTAACCCATTAAAAAAATAGTCAATGGTACTAGCTTACAATACAAACGGCTGCGACAACATTGTGAAAACTAACTTAACACTGCTTAACACTTAACACTGTGTAACTTATACACGAACACAACGCCACAGTTTATTTATATTTTGATTATAGTTTTACTAAAATATGCAGTATTAGCTGATTAACGTAACTTACCAGGATTTTCAAGAGAAACCGTTTAGCTTGCTCCCGCTTAGCCGCGAAGTGGAGGTTAGTCGATGTTCCCTTTTTAGCTGAAGTAAAATACAAAAACCGTTAAAAGTAAATTCTTAATATTAAACTATTTGATAAAGTACTACAGACATACGTATAATTAACGTTAGCCGACTAATTGTTACTTACCAAGATTTCCGAGGCGCGGAGAGCAGATGGGTAGACTTGTTGCTGAGGAAAGCACGCAGACGTGATGCGCACGTGATCACTTAAGCCGCGAAAGTTACTCAATTTTATTTGTTGATGTTAAATCAATAAGACAATTTATAGGATTTACTTAATATATTTAGATTTTAAAACTGATCAGTACAAGTAAATGATCTTCAAATATATCTATTAGATTTCACCTAAATATTAAGGGTATATTAAAAATATAATTTGTTAGTTAAATACTCATTTATTTTCATTATAAAACTTAAATAATATATGTACATTTTAGAAAAAATAACTGTTTGATTTTTAATGGATTTTTTAAATATGTCCTACTAAAAAAAACACTTAAACGATTTTAAAAGAAATTATTAAATTAATATAGCTGTTTATTTGGGTTAATTTTACTTAGCAACTGGATTATTTTTGAGTGTACAACACAGAGTTGAGATGTGTGCTCAAACACAAGAATGACATCAAGACCTCAGTCACATATACTGTCAGATTTACAGGTAAGACATCACTCTGACAGGAGTGTCCTGAACTCAAAGTGACTTCAGTCATTAAACTCTGTACTGATGATGAAGAAATGACATAAACATGAAATATGATTGTAATGTTCTACAGTATGATGTCTCTGAACATTCATCATCTTCTGTATGTGTGTGTGTGTTTCCACATTATGACTCATCTTAACTAAACTTTGTTATTTTACAGCATCATCTACAACATCAATAATAATAAGAGGTATGAAGTGTTGATTGTGATCCATGTGTCCTGTTACATACATGAGTGAAACTCTCACTGAACTCATCTTGTGTTTGTTTCTCATGTTTAGTGTTTGAGAGTTTGATGGATTTAATGGTGTTCTTGTGTCTTCTAGTGATTCTAGTGATTGTTGAGTTGTCAGTGTTTGCTGCTCCTACTGTCATTCTTCTTCAGCTCATCTTTGCAGGAAGAGCGCGTGAGTTTTCATCATCATCATCATCATTCACATTCACCTGAAACAATCCAGAAAACAAACAGCAGAACTTCATCATTTTTATTGACTTTTATCTTCTCAGAAAACAGAAGAAGGACTCAGAACGCTTATCCAGAAGACACAGTGATGTCAGTTTTGGAATAAAATCCTCTTTATGAATAAATTACAGCGAGCTTTATTTGATCAGATTCTATAAATATGTGTGTTATGCTTTTAAACAATACTTATTGTTACGCCTGTATTAAACTGATGAAACATCTGTCATCATTTACTCACCTTCACATTCTTCTAAACCTGTATTTTTTCCCTGTTGAACACAAAAGAAGATATTTTGAAGAATGTTGAAAAAAGTTCTGCTTCACCATTGACTATATTAATATTTTGTTTGGTTACACAAATTCTTCCAAGTTATTTCTTTGTGTTCAGCAGAACAAAAGTATTTTACACTTTAAATATGCTAACATACAGAGTCTGAAGGTTTGTGTAACTGTTTGTTTTATTGTATTTGTGTAACGTAGCTGAATTGTGTGTTGACTTATGTCTGTTAATTCCAGCTTAAACTTCTTTTGATTTTGCATAATTGCTGAATAAAAAGTCTGATATTGATCTCTGTCAGGACTCAGACGCTCTGTTAGCCACGCCCCCATCACCAGACCTCAGTTGGCCACACTATTGATCACACGCACCTGTTCCTCATTCACTCATTACCTGAACTACATATACTTTAGCTGTGTCCCAATTTGAAGGCTTCAACCTTCTAAGGTCTCGTTTTTAAGCACGCAGCCCAGAAGTCCAGAAAGCAAACAGAAATGAGAAGGTCTGGCCTTATGTCTGTGTAATGTGCATATTCATTTTGTATTTACCAATAGTTGAAATTATAAATAAATATATATTATTTTTTATTATTATATATTAGTACAGTGAAACAGTTCTTGGACCGCCAATGATGACCATAGTAAGAAAAATAGCTTATACATTTACTTAGTAATTTTTCCTACTATGGTAGTCGGTGGGGTCCAATAACTATTTGGTTACAAACATTCTTCCACATAACTTCCCCTGTCTTCACAGATTTGGAACAGCTGGAATGTGAGTTAAATGATGACAGAATTTACGTTTTTAGGGGATTTGCTAGCAAAGCATCAAATTTAGCTACTGACATCCTGAATTCAATTTTAAATCGCTCAGGATAATCCAGCAGTTCCTTGATAAGGAGATGAAACTCTCCTTCCTCCTTACTCAACCTCAGGATTGAATGGACCTAATATTTCCTCTTTATTTTTCTATTTTTAAGAAGAGAGAGTACAACAAAATCGTGTTCACAGCTTAGAGACTAAATTTTGTTTTGTTTTGCAATTTTTTGGGCAATAGATTATTAAATATGCATCAGACTCAGTGTTCAAAGTTTTTGTTTGTGAAATTTTTTTAAGAAGACAAATAAAAATATCGTATATGATTTTTAAGACTGTATTTGCAAAGACCTTAAGACCTTTCTGTGTCATAAAGGTGAGCACAAAATTAAGTACAAATCTTAATTTTACAATATCCTCAGAGTTCTCCTATCAGATGTCATATTGTGCATTGGCTTCCACTTTTGTTATATATCTTCTTTCACCTATATTGTGACGACACTTAAATATAGCTTCCCCTCCTGTGTTCAATGGAAACGTTTTACAGCAAATGTTAGGATTCTTACATGAACTTTAAAATTATCATTTTAATTGTTTTATGAATGAATAAATCATTTAGATAGCACTTTATTCTGTGTTGCTGCACACCCAAAGTGCTTTACAATCATATGTCTCTCCTCATCCACCACCAGTGTGCAGCATCCACCTGGATGATGCGACAGCAACCACAGTAAACCTGTCACACCCCTACTCTTTTACGAGAAGTGCCATGGGATCTTCAATGACCAAAGAGAGTCAGGACCTAGGTTTAAAGTCTCATCCGAAGGACGATGCTTTTTTCAGTGTAGTGTCCCCAGGATGGTCTCACTTACACCTTTACCACCAGCAACTTAGCTTTCACAGGAGGTCTCCCATCCAAGTACTAACCAGGCTCAGGCTACAGGGTGATGTATGGCTGCTGGCACTGTTTTACTCAGTAGTGAAGTATTTATTATAAATTATTTATCTGTGCACATCATTATTTATAAATATTTGGACTTGTAATCTTTAATCAAAAACATGACCCTCCTCCACCTCTCAAAGTGACCTCTCTTCACTTATGGTCAGGAGGGAACGGCACACCAGCCCAACATTTTTTTCTCATTCCAGAAATTTCACACCGGTATACGTCACGATACAGAAAAAAGACGATCATTTTACTTTTGATCCCCAAGAAAACTTACTTTTGGTGTGTTATAAATTGCCCATGCATGTACTAGACACTTTAAACTGCATTCTGTCTAAAAGCAAATGCTCCTGAACGAGCTGTGCTAAAAGACCTGAAATGTCTCCCTATTTAAACCTGAATTACATTTTTTTTATCTTTCTCTCATCTGTTATAGGACTCTAAGATGTCTGCTGTCCATTATCATCGAAATCTTGTCTGAAAGATGTTTATGATTAAGAATGGATGCAAAACTGCACATTCTAAGACGTGCATTAGATGTTTTTACACAGCAAATTTTTTCCAGATCTTTAGCAGACATCTTATGGCAGAATTTATATTTTTGGGTGAACTATACATTTAAATTCACAATGTGGGTGATGTGATAAA
The DNA here is from genome assembly GCA_008369825.1 of Triplophysa tibetana. Lineage (NCBI taxonomy): Eukaryota > Metazoa > Chordata > Actinopteri > Cypriniformes > Nemacheilidae > Triplophysa > Triplophysa tibetana. The sequence goes on from CM017897.1 coordinate 31,529,317, forward strand.
ACGAAGCGAAAGTCCTGCAAACTGACCTTTCACAAAATATTTCGTAAAATATTGACTCTAATGATCTATTTCTCTCCTGTACAGTAGATGGTGCTGATGGACAATGAATAGATGGCAAAAGAGACACACCAGCAATCCTGTAGATATAAATCGATGAGAAAATGTCATAATGTTTTCACACCATCATTATATTTGAACTATTACATGGTCTGACTGCAGTGTTCGTAGCACTATTTGAGCATATAATAGTTTACAGATGTAATACAAATCTAGCGTGTATATTTATTGCATAAAAACTGTGTATGCTGTTACATTTAAAAAGTGATCATGCAGTTCATGAACATGAATTTTCCTGCGTTTCATTTCACAGCTGAACATAAACATATCTTATTGTCCATTTAGATCTCCAATAGCTTCAATCGATACAGGCAGCCTTGTGAGGCGTTGGACAGCTGTTCCCGTTTTATGAATTCTTCGATAACCCAGGGCAAAGCCTAATCCAATCAGCACAAGACCTATTATGATGGTTCTGAATAGGTAGATGTCTTCGATGTCCTCCACGGATGTCCGCCATCTCTCCCAGGCGTCCATCGTGTAGCCAGCTGCGAACGTTCTGTCAGGGCAGTTAGTTTCCCCCGAACCCAATGGTGTCAAGGCAAGGCAAGTTTATTTATAAAGCACATTTCAAACACAAGTGCAATTCAAAGTGCTTTACATAAAATGATCGACAGAAAGAATAAAACGTATCTTTAAAATGCAAATTATTTAAGATCACAAACATTTTAGATTTTAAGAAACAATAAAACAGCAATAAAATTGATTAAAAATGTGAGTGTATATATAAAAAGAATAAGAGCAAAATAGAAATAAATTAGAAATTGAAGTGCAGTTGATGTAAAGCAGCACAGTGCTCAGGTTGTGAATGCACAGCTAAACAAGTGTGTTTTTAATCTGGACTTAAAAGTATCTACTGTTATCTCTAACTGACTTGATCCTGATGATCTGAGAAGTCTGATTGGTTTATATTCAATGAGCATATCTGAGATGTATTTAGGTCCTAAACCATTGAGTGATTTATAGACAATTAATAATACTTTGAAGTTGATTCTAAAAGTAACTGGTAACCAGTGTAAGGACCTGAGGATTGGAGTGATATGCTCAGATTTTTTGGTTCTGGTCAGAATCCTGGCAGCAGCGTTCTGTATGAGATGCAGCTGTCTGATGGTCTTTTTGGGAAGACCTGTAAGGAGTCCATTACAGTAATCCACCCTGCTGGTGATGAAAGCATGAACTAGTTTCTCTAAATCTTGGCTTGAGACAAAACATCTGATTCTGGCTATGTTTCTGAGATGGTAGTAGGCTGATTTGCTTATTGCAATAGTAAAAAACATCACTGTTACATGTTCAATAAAACGTTTGGCCAACAACTGTTATTTATTCAATGACATCTTTTGGTACAAATTAACAGTTGAAAGCACATTACATCCAAAAAGATTAACTTTCAATTAGTTAAGTTTGCACATATTGAACTTTGCTCAAAAATATGTCCATGCCATTGGACTCAGAGAGTTGTAAAGGATGGATGTGTTGTCTCAACTGCTCCATTTGTTCTGGAGTTAGAGGGCTCTCAAACTGTGGAACAGTCACCACAGTGTGCGCATCATCCGAGTACCCACAGTCCTCCCAGTCAATATAAGGAATGTTCATCTCCTAGCATAAAACATAAGATAAATGGGTCAATTATTTAACCATGACATCATTAGATAACATCAGGAGTTAATTTCTGGTTACTACAGTATAACAAAACTTTCTGAATGACAATTGCTTCAATACCTCTGGATTGGTAATGTGATTTTCCATCTGCCCATCTCCCACAGCTGGTTTGGTGTGAGATTTTGCTCTGCTCTCAATGGGTGGTTGTCCCATCCTTCATAGAAAACATCAAGATTTGCTTGAAGTCGGGGCAAAAATACATAATGGCAGCAAAACAAGTGAAGAGTGCTACTTATATCCAGCATGTCCTCTTCCTCAAGCGTGTGCAATATTTAGTAGAACAAGCTGGTGACACCTATCCAGAGGTCACGCCAGAGTCGCTCAACTCTTTCAAAAAAATAAGACAAGTTACATTACAAGTCTATCAAATAACTATGAAATTATTTCTTTAAAGGAAATAATCAACCTTACCTCTGATTGTGGACACTTTTGCCTGCTATAAAGCAGTTACTGTCTGGCCCACGCACAGTAAACATCGGACGAGCCACTCCAACATTCTCTCCTCCTTGATCAGCTCGAACTCTAAACAATGAAACATTAATGCAACTGTCTGGCTCTTTACTGTGTATATCTATAATTGCAGTCATATGCAATGTAATATTAATTAGTTTTGCTTTGAAATAGAGTTAGGTTGTCTGAGATTTTTTTTACTTTAGCGGGTATCCAAATTCCTCAACAGCCTGCCTGAAGAAACACAGGGTTGTGTCAGATCGGTTGTTGTCTGCAGCTCTCAGATACATTATCTAAAAAAGCATTCAAATGTTTTTGTGTTTAAAAGCACCTATCCGCACAAAGAGATATTGTGTCACCCAGTAAACATAAGTTTTAAGTTATAAAATTAGGTATACGTCATGATGCTAATTTTCAGATGTTCATTTGAACAATACTTGAAATATTTTGAAATGTTGCTCACCTTACGTGAAAAGCCATCAATCCCAGCAAATATCACAATATTGTACCTAAAGAAAAGTAATTATGTTAAACAATGTTTGAAATTAGATCAAAAACATACAAAGCATGTTAAAAATAAAGTAACAAACAGAGGTTACCTGATCAGGTTATGGTTTGTGTCAATATGTACCAAGTACTTTGGGCATGGCACAGAATATGTCCGTCTGATGACACACCCCAACTGAGTCATTCTTGACAGAATCCCAAGACTATCTATCCGGTGTATTGCAGCTTTGACTCTGTTCCACTGAAGCCGAGGACATTGTGCTTTCAGTGCTCCTTTCATCAATCTGTAGCCAGCATTCCCTTACAGAAAAGACACATGAGTTTCACACATTTTTCACACGTGGTCACATGTTTTTTACATGTGATCACGTGTGGCCACATGTGACCATGTGTGAACAACATGTGAAATTCATATGGACAACCTAACACCACAAGCGGGCAACATGTGATTACACGTGGGCAATATGTCACCACATGTTGCAGCACATGTGAAAAAGATGTTACCATAGGTTATGACACGTAGAGCACATGTGTAAAATGAGACTCTTTCCAAAGTGTAAATCACATCACAATACTGACCTTTCACTCAGAAACAAATTTTGTATTGTCAAACACAAAACATATGCATACATACATATGGAATCTGTATAAAGGCACAAATGCGGTAACTATTTTTTTAAATCTTTATTTAAATTATTGATTAAAATATTGGCCAGATACAGTGTTCAAATCAGCATGTTCACACTTGTTGCAACATTGCAACATTTACATTTGGTATTACTAATACATTTCATACAATACAAAAACATTATAAATGATTTACATTAATAAATAAGCTACTGACCAAAAATGAAATACTGACCAGAAACAGTTAAGTTGTCAAAGTAGTGCACTTAAAACTATTTAAATTTAAGAACTGCAACATATCCACACGAAACAAAGTGCAGATGTGTGTGTATCACCGTGCTAAATTTGACGAGTGTGTGTGTAGATCTGTGTGCAGAAAACCCAGGCTGAATGTGACTTGTGTGTTTTTGTTGACCTGGACTGAATGTGACTTGTGTGTTTGTGTTGACCTGGACTGAATGTGACTTGTGTGTTTGTGTTGACCTGGACTGAATGTGACTTGTGTGTTTGTGTTGACCTGGACTGAATGTGACTTGTGTGTTTGTGTTGACCTGGACTGAATGTGACTTGTGTGTTTTTTTGTTGACCTGGACTGAATGTGACTTGTGTGTTTGTGTTGACCTGGACTGAATGTGACTTGTGTGTTTGTGTTGACCTGGACTGAATGTGACTTATGTGTTTTTGTTGACCTGGACTGAATGTGACTTGAGTGTTTGAGTTGACCTGGACTGAATGTGACTTGAGTGTTTGTGTTGACCTGGACTGAATGTGACTTGAGTGTTTGTGTTGACCCGTGCTATATGTGACTTGAGTGTTTGTGTTGACCCGTGCTATATGTGACTTGAGTGTTTGTGTTGACCTGGACTGAATGTGACTTGTGTGTTTGTGTTGACCTGGACTGAATGTGACTTGTGTTGACCTGGACTGAATGTGACTTGTGTGTTTGTGTTGACCTGGACTGAATGTGACTTGTGTGTTTGTGTTGACCCGTGCTATATGTGACTTGAGTGTTTGTGTTGACCCATGTTGAATGTGATGCGCGTGTGTGTGTGTAGATCTGCACTATTTGTGGCGTGTGTGTGTGTAGATCTGCGCTATTTGTGACGTGTGTGTGTGTGTGTGTGTGTGTGTGTCTGTAGACTTCCACTGAATGTAACGTGTGTGTGTGTGGAGATCTGTGTGCGGAGATCTGTGTGCAGACCCACGCTTAATTTGACTTGTGTGTTTGTGTAGACCCCTGCTGAATGTTATATGTGTGTAGATCTGTGCTATTTATGACGTGTGTGTGTGTTTTATTCAAGAATTTAATCTCGCTCTAAACTGTTTGGCAATAAACAAACTAAACAACTATTTTCTTGTCTGTATACTACAAATTTGTCTGACAGTTGGCTTAGGTCCAGAACAGTTAATTCAGCAAATTCAGAAGATATTGACATCACATGCTTAATCTGGCACCGAGATTCACCAAAGTAGCCTTGAAGAAACAACCTTGGTTTTGACACACACTTTCTCACAAGACATAATGCATGTTCACAGCCAGTGTGACTCTCAACTTTGGCAAAACCAACTATTTGACAAACACTACCATCAGATCTCCTGACCAGAGTGTTATCTCTCTTAAGTTTTCTTCTGTAATTAATGCTAAGAAATATCTGTGAGTTATATACAGCTTTGTGGTAAAATATTGCTTGATCTTTGACAGGGTTTTCAAGAAACTGCTCAACAGCATCCTTTTCATATAGATCAAGAGCTCTAGAGCAACCATGACCAAAAAACACAGTGCCATTCACTCTTCGTACAGGTTTAGTTGCATTGAAGCCATCAACCACTGTGTCAAACAGCTGCTGCACTCTAGGATGAGCATTCTGCATCAGAACCTTCCCCATGCTCTCTACTTCTTTTAGTAAGAGAAAAGATGTTACTATCTGTAAAGGTACAGATTGTGTGCCATTGTACAGTTTCAACAGAAATCCATTGCACCCTTCAAAACTGTATGCACTATAACACCATAGGGGGCCCCAGTTTCTGACACTGTCACTAAGATGTAAAAGAATGTGAACGTTGTATGTCATATGAGGTCTACCATACAATGTCTCAAAATTTAGCACAAACTCATTTAGGTGTTGAGATGCATAAAATAGCTCCAGCTGCGTAATGCATGTTGTTTGCAGGGCATAAACTGCTTGGCACAAAAGGAGGAAGTGCTCAAAAAATCTACGAGGAAGAACAGATTTTAAAACAATGGGAGCATAAAACAAGAGAAAAGCTCGCCATTCCGATGCTTTCCAATAGGCTCTGGTTAAGATAGATCTTGGCATTCTTGTGATGTTGGATGGAGGTTGAAACTGTTCAATTTTCCGATCTATTTCATTTGCTCTGGTTCCAATATACCAGGGCTCTTTGTGGAACGAACTGTCAAACCACAGGGTAGACAGCTGTCTCATCACACCTAAATCAATGCAGTGCATGGAGTCAACAATAAATCCAGAAACAATGTCAAAAAAAGGCAATGAACTTAAAGGTGTGGGTCCTTTCACACCAAAGTTTTCACCAGTGCCTACATTTCTTTGGTATTTAATCATATCTGTGTGAGAGCGTTCTGTGACTTCTTCGTGAAAAGGATATACTTGAACATGTCCTTTACCTTTTTCAACTCTTTCCCCTGGATGCAGACACCAGTTGCAGCCAAATTTGCCATTGAATTGCTTGATATTTTGCAACATGGCTCTAGCAACACTATCACATGAACAAATTATAGCATACACATAAGATTTCACAATCTTAGCATTTGAACACCACTCGAAACCGACTGAGCTGAGAGTTTTCATCTCATTGATAAAAGGTCTAAAAAATGTGGAGATGGAAGGCTTTTTCGGACCAAACCATAGTCCTGTTAAAAACATGGTCTTTTTCCTTATGTTTGGTGGAAGCTCATTTATGTGACATAACAAGGGCCAGATAGAAAAGGAGGAGGATTTGAAGATGGGTACACCATCAGAGTTAAAAGTAAGACTAAAGGAGTAATCTTTTTTTAGATTTGAGTCTTTGCACATTTGTTTGTACAATTTCCCATCCATAATGTCCGAAATGGTGTCAGGGTTTGTTGGTCTGGTCTTTCTGTAGTTTAGAGACTCTCCGAGATTTGAAGTTTCTAGGGAATGTTTAAGTTGGTCGATAAGGGGCAAGGTAAAGAAGAAGTTACCATTTTTCATTAGTTCATTTTTGTCAAAGTCTTGATGGCACCTCTTACATGCATTATTTTCCAAAACACAACAGCACTTAGGGCAATATACATGAAAATCATATTTGCCCGTTTTGAAAAGTTTTTTAAACAGATATTTGGTGGCTGGCAAGTGAGAATCTTGTGGTAGAATAAGACTCAAAATTTGGAGAAGTGTTTGCAAACCATCTTGTGTTAATCCCACAATTACAGCAAAGGCCATTAGAAGAAGGATTGTTTGTCCAAGCGTAACCAGTGCTCCTTGGTACAGTGGGGACCTCATCATGTCATCATTAACCTAGAAAAAGCATGGGTCATTTTAGTTACAGCACTGCATTATCAGGGAACATCTGCAACATACATACATACATAAGTTTAAAAAAAAAGTTTTAAAAAAATAGATTAAAATAGGTTTGTTAAGGTCAAACAAACTCTACTGACTCCACCATAAACTACAACGCAACCAACTTTCAAAGTGCTGAAAGTGTTTAAAGACTTATTGTATAATAGTCTTTTTGTGACTCCAGTGATTTAGCATTAAATAATATAAAGCAAAGAGGATCATTTTTGTGCACAAACAAATAAAAATAATGAATGTATTCAACAATTTACTGACTTTCATGTTATTTCAAATCCTGGAAAATGCTTTCAAGATCACCAAGATCTCAATGACGGTGAATCTGGGGTCAGCACCGCCTGACGCATGCACTGGGTGTTGACGTGAATGTTTTGTGCGACGCAGACCCCAGATGCACTGTCATTGAGATCTTGGAGCTATATTAAACACACATTTTTGAATATTGAAATTGTTGAATATAGTCATTATTTGTATTTGTTTGCAAACATAGAGAATCCTCGTTGCTTTATAGTATTTAATGCTAAATCACTGGAGTCACATGGACTATTTTAACATCGTCTTTACTCACTTTCAGCCCTTTGAAAGTGGATTGCGTTGCAGTCTATGGTGGAGTTCGGGTGGTGGTACAATACACTGGTGGTACAATGCACTGTATGTGTACATATATTGTAATGAAATCCAAACGCAAATAGTATAATATTTTTTTCTAAAAAATCTAACCGTAAACTCAACTGGAATAGTGAATAAACAATGAAATACAATAATTTGAAATGCTACTATAAAATGAAGAAGTGGTCCTACCATTTGTTCAGAATCAGAAGTCGTGTCATCACCACCATCATAATCATCTGTGTGGCTGCTGGAGTGGTGCTTCATAAAGAGACAACAATAGCTATTATTAGCCAAATAAGTGCAATGACATAAAAAGATTGTATTATTATTGTTCAATTGTTAGCCTGTTTATTTTAGATAGAACCCTTAACAGTCACTTTTTTAAGCCTGTGTTTACTACTAGTTTTGCTGATAAAGATTGAGCCAAACCTAAACAAAGTAATACAATAGTTCTCAGCTTTAACATAGTTCAACTGCATACTCACTTCAAAGCCCAAGCCTTCACTGCCACTGTTTGTATAGTCATCAAGAGACTGCTGTTAAAAGGGAAAAATGGTTGAAATTATATTAATTGTTTAATGTGATGCTTAATCTCAAATGTTTTTGAGTTGGACATGAAATAAACGATAAGTCAACCCACTTGTTCATGTTCATCGTCCAAACTGACCTCAGCCTCATCACAGTCCTCCACAATGTGCCCAATGTCCAAACTTACACCTGTGCTATCACTTTCACTGGTTGTGTGGTCATAAAGAGCCTGCTGCAGAAAATGAGATATAGATGGTATTAAGAGTTTAATGTGGTGATTAATTACAACTATATTTATTATTAATTACAACTATGGGGGTCAGCTGTGACCTAGTAGTTAGAGAGTTGGGCTTGTAGTCAGAATGTGCCGGTTCAAATCTCAGTGCCAGCAGGTCATGACTGAAGTGCCCTTGAGCAAGGCACCTTACCCCTGATTGCTCTGCAGTAATGTGCCACTGTAAGAAACTACTTGTAAGTCGCTTTTGGATAAAAGCGTCTGCAAAATGAATAAATGTATATTATGAATTGGACACTGGACATGATAAAGCAACGTGAATGTAAGACGCAATGACAAGCTGGACTAAAAATAATAGCCCATCAGACTGCATGCGATCAATCATGTTTCCTGTACAATGCAGGAAAATGCAATGTAAGCATTAAAATAAATATTAGACACACGAGACAACATTACAGCAACTGTATTTACAATAAACTGCACAGTTAGTGTAACACAAAGCAATCGACTTCCAAACACATATATGATTACAACCAGTAACACGGTGCCCCATTGATTATTGTCACATTCAAACGCAATTCATAAAAAACATGCAGCTTTGTCTAATGCACCTATTGTTATTATTCTTAGTACAGACCAATTTTTCGTAGCACTGTTAGTATTATTAGTAACTGTAAGTTACTTGTCCAGTCGGGCTAGTTAAATTTCCTCTAACTTGCCCATACAAAACATTCACTTGTCCCGGACGAGTGTAAATGTCAAGCCCTGTTGAAGCCATTAAGATTTTAGGCTAGACTTAAACACTTAAACAAACTTTAACCAAATGATGACAATCTCTTGATTGAGGTGTCTTTATTGGCATTATTTAAATGAATGCATCAGCCCAGAAAACAGAGAGATTTTTTTAAGATCACAAACACACACTTTTCCAAATTGTATAATTAAATAAACTAACCGAATATTCAACATTTGTGACTTATACCTAGTATGTATTAGTATTAGTATGTGAAAACACTGAGTAAACCTACTTGTTCAGGTTCATCATTCAAGCTGCCCTCTTCCTCATCACTGTTTTCTACATCATGCCCATTCTCAGAGTCCATACTTGCACCTACTACACCATCACAGTTTGCATGTTCATCATGAGACTGCTGCAAAAAAGAAGATGGAGAATGTTTAGTTTAAGCTTAATCTAAGCCATTATATGGGGAACCTACTTCATAAAGTTAATAGTTTAACCTCCACTCTTCCTCATCACTGTTGTCTATAATGTGCCCATTTTGTTGCTTAAACAGTCTATAAAGATAACTTTTTATTAACAACCAGACAGTTTATCAAAAACAAAAAAAGAAACCATATTTCTCAACAATTTGAAGGGTTTACACACCTCAGAGTCCACAGTTGCACCCGTGGCATCACTGTCACTGGATGTGTGGTAATCAAGAGACGCCTTCAAAAAAGGAGAGACAAAAGATATCAAGAGTTTAATGTGGTGCTTTATCACAACCATAATATGAGTCAGACACGAAAAACTCATGCCTTGTGTTTTAGCTCGGACAGATCACCCTAAACAAAAACAATTATTACTGTATAACAAACTGAAATTTTATACACACATTAAAGTCCAAACTTGAGCAAGGAGCAATGTCTTTGTCTCGATAGTCATCAATAGACCTCTGTAAGGATACAATAATAAATGTAATGCAGTAATTGTAACAAAAACTGTACCAGTAGTGTTTCCCATTTCTTACTTACTCGCCATATTCTTATTTGTTCTGCCATAACCAAAAACCAAAAATATTTTAAACTTTTCATTATAAGATGCATTCTCTATTTTGCAATATTTTGCTGCATTGTTTCTGAATCCCCAAATCGTGCATAAAAACGACATGTAAACGACTTTATGTAAATGCCTTTATTAGGCATTAAGCTGTATAAAATATGATGGTCTATTTAACAGTTCATATAATAAAAGCAAGTCCCACGTGATGACGTAACGAGTATTCTAATTCGAAGTTCGTGACGCAAACTTGCGCCGTAGTTACACAAAATCCTGTTGGAAACACTACTGTAACGATAATAATTATCATGTTCAAATGAATTCTTACCTCTTTATTATTGGAAACTTGGTCATCTTCACTCCAATCAGAATGAGAGCTGCACAGATATTGTTTCTTGTGTTTTATTATCTCCAACAGATGTATAAATAGGACTTCACTTTACATCTATATTTGCTTACCTCTCATCATCATCATCAAGGGGATCTAAAATGAAATGCATAATATTAGGTGTCTTGTAATTTAAAACTTAGTAACTAGGTATTTAAAATTACAAATAAAATATGGCAAAACTTAAAGTCAGAAGCACATTTTCGGTGGACTTAATGAATATTTATGGCATGCTACCTTCAGTTTATACATATATAAGTGATCAGACAGATATACCTTCAAGACAGAAACGTCTTAGGTTACTTTTCGTAAGCTGACTCATACATTTCGCATATAATGATTCGAATACAGAGTGTACAAATCAAATAACTTTGTAAAATCATATATTACATTGACAACAGTTTTTCATCGTTTTGATATCGACTCGGTAGTATTTACGTGCAACTCGGGAAAACTGCAACGTTATTTTCAATTTCATTTGTTGACAGCAACATGGCGCTGTTGACGTAGCTGCAAAGGGCTAAATCGACATTCGGTTCTATGCTAGCTGTCCAGGACAGACTATCTTAAGTATTTTAAGCTGGCCACAGTATTGTTTTCACTCTCACTAAACTAGATATTCTTTAGTATTTACGCTTAATAGTTGATTAAAGTTCATTCGCACGCGTGCTTTTAAATACGTTTAAAGGTAGCTCGTGTGGAGTCCTAACGTTGTTTGGTGAAGATGTATTTCATGCGCCAGACAATTAATTTACCAATTTTAGCCATGCGATATCTTGTCGTCCGTGGTAAAGGCTCGTTGTAGTCGCACAAATATCTTCTGTAATGTAACTTCCTCCTCTTTCTTGACGGCTCCATTTTGTAAAAACTGTACGCTCGTCACCCGCACCTCACTCTTCTCCTCCCTTCAGGTTGCGCTCGAGCAAAGAAGAACTTGACATTTGATTGGATGATGTGATTGACTCTGATCTGTTATGATTGGTTGCAATTAGCGCTCTTTTCACCTTTCGTTGCTAAGGTAAATCTAGTCAGACAGAGACTACCGTAAGATAAAGCTGCAACCATGTATGTGCTTATAAAATGGATTAAAGAAAATAAAGTAAGTGTTGAATTAGAAAAAAATGTTAGAGACAAAAAAATGTTAAGTGACCCTAAGAGGATCGGCCTGGTGGAACACGGTGCAATAGGAACAAAGCGACCTAAAGGCGGTTGGAAAGCTTTTCCGGGCCAAGTTCTCAGTATAAACGGTAAGTTATGTAATTGCTTTTTTGTAGTTGTAATTTTATATTGGTGACGTAATATACTATAGTAATAAAGTACCATAGAGAAGTCAAAATAAATCCAGGCTGAATGGAAATAAGCCTACATTACTTTATTGTAACGTTAGAAGCGCGCGCCCACTGTGTTTCAGTCTCCAGTCAGGACTGGTCGTTTTTACCGAGTTTTAAATGACAGAAAGTTGTTCTGACAGGAAATTTCGTTTTACTATGTAAAAGACATACTTCTAAACAAATTAACTATTAAAACATATGACAGTGAAGTCTTTGACGATGTTTTTTCAACTTTATTGTATGCTTTTATGTTAGTTTTAAAGTAATAAACAATACTGGTATAGGGTTTAACAGGAAAATGATCATGGCAACTTTTGTCCAGTAATATGACAAGTTCAACAACCTTATCACTTTAAATAACTTTGTTGGTTAATATTTGCATAATTACTTACTGTAATTATTTTGTCAACTACAAAATGCTTTTATGATGCTAAATTAAAACTGCTATAATGTATATTTATAAAGTTCAACATAAAAATGTGTTACCCACGATTATGTGAAGACATTTTAATGCAGTAGGTGTCAATCACTTCTTTATACAGAGAGCCTTGGGAAAATAAGAAAGGCAGAAGGTCAGTGGATAGAGACACACAAAAGGTGGACTGCATCAAAACCAGAGGTATGTTACACTATTATATGGCCGCCCCTAAATGAAAATCGAATATTCTTTCCCCTTAAATAGGTATTCTCCCATTTTGTCGTCTCTTTTAATTTCTTTGTTTTTACTCCTTTTTTCTCAATTGTTCTGCATTTTCAAAATGCTTTCTGATTTGTCAGGCTACATTTTCCAATGAGGATGATGGTTCCTCTGATGATAAGGGTGAAAGTCCTCAAACCAGGAGTTTGAGGTATGCTCTTACACCCGAGTTTGTATACATATTTTTTAAAATTAATTATAAAATGTCTTTATACATCTCTGATATTATTTTTACAAATTAAACCAAATTACGGGTTCATGGCATTTGATGGCCGTGTCATACCTTAACACCGAAAGTAAAGGGAAAGGTCTACATTAAAAATGAGCTAATAAAATATTTCAAATAATTTTTACATGTTCAATAATTTATCATGTAAGAAATGTAATAAGTGGGATAATGTACAAGCAGCCAACTGTTATCACAAAATAAACCCTTTCAGCATGATACAAGATCCTCAAGATTCGCATCAGGTCCTGATCATGCTGTCAGAGCTTATTTCTGCGATAACAACCGGCTCCCTGTACATTATCCTTTACTCATCATCATTAATACTCACCACTCCATAAACTTGTTTTTCAGGATGATTCATACCGGACCCCAAAACGACCCAAGGTGACATAACCTGCTTTGTTTATGCTTAACTATGTGCTAAAAGTAGGCCTATCTTTTTCTGACTAGTTTTACCATTTTTACCAACACTTGATTTTTTTACTGGATTCCTAAGCAACAGCTAACAAAACCATATTCTGGAATTGTCACATCCAGGACAAAACAAGTTTTCTAGCCCTGATAATACTTCATTTTTTTAAAGGAAAAAATAAACTGTTTAATTACTCATCCTCATGTCATTTCAGTTCTATTGTTTTGCTGAACACAAACAGAGATATATTAAATCTGTGAAACAAAAGACTTTGGAATGACAAAGAATTATTATTAATCATTATTTGCTGACACATATTTAACCATATTTTTTCTATTGTATATTCTCTAAACTTCCTCTTTCTAAACCAATAGAAAGACTACACAAATGAAATTAAGGACTTTGAGGAGAGACTTAAAGAAAAGGACAAGGAGATAAGGCGGTTGCGAAGGTTGAACCTTCTACTGCAAGAGGGTAAAAAAGTGGAACCATGTTGCAGTATTACTGTAATAGGTATTTTTTTACTGTCAGTTGATCTCTTTAAGTTAAGTGTGCATCCTTTGATCTAATTGTAGGACTTGCAGAGACAATCACTAAAGCAGTAAAAGATGCTTTTCAGGCAGCTCAGTGTGCCCCCAGCCACCCAGTGCCCACTTCTAGCATCCAAGAAGATTTTCTTAAACAGACCGAAGGGATACAGGTATAATATACATAGTCAGAAAAGGTGATATAAACTTTATACCATGCTGTTTTTGTTCACCCAAAATGAAAAGGCTGTCATCTAGTACCTACCCCCGTGTCATTCAGATCCAAAAGCCTTAATCTGTAAAACAGAAATACATTTTTAAAGAAACTGATGAACATATTTAAATGTATTGTAATATCTTCTTTCATCTTTACAGAACAAGTCAGTTACAGAGTTAATGAATCCTGTTGCTCTGGATTACACTCAAAGATGTGAGAGCTACAAAAAACTCACCAGATCTGTGATGGACTCTGTCTTCAAGGTAGAAGAGATGACAAAATGCTCCGTCACAGGAAAAAAAGGCCTCTTTGGAGAACAAAAACCAAGCCTTGACCGACATAAAGTTAGGCTTGTAATAGGTGAGCCCACTTTAATTGCTCTGCAGGTCTAGAGATAGTTTAAAATTGGATCTGCGAATAGATGGTTTCATCAGACACACGCACATTGCCACTGGCCTTAAGGCAACATATGGTTTTCCTTCTATATGCATATTCCTTCTCAAATAAGTGTTCAAAGATGTGTACCAAACTGATCTCCATGAAATCAGACTTAGGTCTTTAGAAACAGACAGTTGCATGTTATAGATGTAAACTTCTGTAGAGGGACTTTTATTTTTGATTATTTGAAGAAGTCTAACGGAAGTTACGTTTGGGCCAGTGTTGTTGCTGCTGAAACCATCTATATTAAATTCATATTCAGTGATTGTTGACATGTTCAATTTTAAGGTGAATACATGTTTTTTGTCACACCGATTAAGTCACGGAATATTAATTAAAAAGTAATGCTGCATGAATTGGGGAAAAATCCATTGATTTTCAGTATTTTTACTGTTCTAGGTTTCTTCTAGATGTAGCCAGAGGAAGTCAATAAGCTGGAATGTTTACATGACATTACTAGTTGATTTCCTAGTTAAAATTTCTTTGCCTTTATAATTTATGAACGCACCTTCATTTTATTGAAAGCTGAAAGGGATTTTAGCATGATTTTTAGCATCTAAGCCCAACATTTTTTTAAGGTATTTTATTTTTATTTCTTACAGACCATGTCAAAAAAGTCTTTCAAGGCATTGGAGAATCTGAAATCAAAGTCTGCATGGCACAAAATTAAAAGACCTGCGGAGACGAGCAGAAAGGTAACACTGTAAACTATAACCAACATAACCCTACTGATTATGTCAAGATGCGAATAATTCAAAATCTTTTCTTAATTTGGTCATGACATATGTGTAAGATCTTATATTTTCATACGCCATGCCAATTTATAAAATATTTATGATTATCAGCATCTT